>OX393557.1:29575358-29965358 GCA_947650365.1 Chamaelirium japonicum | reverse complement strand
TCTCTCTCGACCAACCCACCCAGACCCCGACCCTCCTCGACCCCTCCTCGACCCTGACCCCGACCCCTCCGGCTCCGGCAGCCCCCCGACCCCCCCTCCGGCACCGGCGCAACCCCCCGACCCCCCCTCCGGCACCGGCGCGACAGGCGACCCCCACTCCGGCACCGGCGCGGCGCAGGGTGCGACGGGCGACCCTTCCTCCGGCTCCGGTAGCCCGATCCCCTCCGGCAACGGCGCGGGGCGCAAAGCGGCGGGCGCAGAGCGGAGCGGCAGGCCAGCGTGGGGCGCGGAGCGGCGGTCGGGGCGCAGAGCAGTAGGCCGGCGTGCCGCGCGGAGCTGCGGGGGGCTCCGGTCGGGGAGGTCGGGGGCTGCCGGAGCCGGAGGGGAAGGGGGGGGGGGTCGGGGAGGTCGGGGGCTACCGGAGCCGGAGGGGAAGGGGGGGGGGTCGGGGGGTTGTCGGAGGGGGGGTCGGGGGCTGCCGGAGCCGGAGCCGGAGGGGCCGGGTCGGGGAGGGTCGGGGTCTGGGTGGGTTGGTCGAGAGAGAGAAAGAGATAGAGAGAGGGAGGGTTGATCTCAGCCCTCCCTCAATCTTGATCAACGGTCCGGATTATTAGTAAGGGCCATTAGTAAGAGACCATTAGTGAGAGTATCCCTCCCCTATATATATATATATATATATATATATATATATATATATATATATATATATATATATATATATATATATATATATATATATATATATATATATATATATATATATATATATATATATAGGAAATAGGGAGTATGGTCCTCCCGACTAGCCAACACGCTAGTCCTCCCCTATATTTAGGTGCCATGTGGTACGTTTTAACTAATTTATTTTTAATGGAGGGTCAATCCACTCTACATGGATCATGATTAAAAAAAAATTCAGAAAAAAACCTTTAATACAACTCTATCAACGACCACCAAATTTAACGGTAAACTGTTGCGTGCAAATACCCCTTGCTATGGTTAATCTAAAAATGCCACTTGGCACTTGAATTGAAGGGAGGACCATGCACCCTATTCCCATAATATATATATATATATATATATATATATATATATATATATATATATATATATATATATATATATATATATATATGCATGATCTTTTGAGCTTCTCAAATAGAAGAAGGAAGTGTTCAAAAAATTTGGGAGAAAACCTAGAGCTTTCTTACTCATTTGAGGGATATAACTTTGATTTTTAACTCTGTACGTCTATAGCAGAAAAGGAACGTATAAAAGTCTAGGCAATAGCATTAAGGCTAGGCAATAGCATTCAATTAATGTTTTTTTACTTGGGCTTTGAGTGAGAAAACTTAAAATCTCAAACTCTTCTTTATTTCTATATCTTTTTACATGCTTGTGATTTAAGGTCCGACCTGTTCTGATCCCCATTATGATCCTGATCCTGAGATCATTATTTGTGACAGGTTCATGATCTTTGTGTTATTCTTTAGGTTGATGTTGTTGTAGCTGAATGGTTCCCTAGTTGGAGCGGCATTCTGACTAAATTTGACTATTTGAGTCCCTTAATGGATTCATTCAGCGCTATGCGATTACCTTCGTCTACAGATTGCTTCTAAACACCCACTATGGGGACATTGTTATCCTTTTTTTTTTCCCTTTGCGTAAGTTTTTGTATCGAGAACATTTTTCTCGACCATGGATTCGTTGTAGTGGTTGATCCTTGCACATGGTTTCAATCTGAATTCTTGTGGCTGGCACATTTTGTTTTATTAGGTTAATTAGAGATTTACATGGTAAGTGTTACAAGATTAAGCAACTTGCGATTATTATCCTAATTTTCCAGGGATCTTTTCTTTTAGAAGCAATAATATCATGTGGATATTAATTAGAAGATTCTCTTTGCATTAGCTTCTGCAAATCGGCATGATCTGGCCATCATATTTGGGACAATCTATGATTGTCTCTTTTATGAAATTACAAAGTGGTAATTGTCAGATTGTTCCTCTACATTGTCAATTAGGAAGAACTTAAAGCTCAGTGCAATGATGCAATTTATGCCCTATACTAAGCAACTGTTATAGGGATAAGAAAAGAGAAATATAAACAGAGAGGGTACAAGTGTATTAAAATGCAGAAGTTTATAAATATTTCGAAGAGGCATAGGTATCAAGTTATATTTAACAAAATTCTCAATCATCCACCGAAAATGGATTATTGAGCACAAACATCCTTCTTTAAGGAGCTAGTGTTTAACTGGATTGTGAAGGAATTTCTTTCTGGATTGTGTTGAGTGAATCTAATGATCTCTCGGATAAGTATGTGCAGATTCATACAACTTAAGGACTGCAGTGGCTAATTAACGTCCGTTACACTGCATAGATACATCACACAGGCATAAATAAAACAGAGTTATGCATGTTGACATGTAAGCCCTACCAATTGTCATACTGCAATTGGAAGGTTGCCTTGCTAGCTTAGCCTTATATTTGACCCTAACCCACTTATGATCCATAACCATAGTCATCAAATCTTGTCCCGTAGGTTTGGGGTCGGCAATATATGATCCATCAAAGCAAAAGAATGTTTGACATCAGGTCATCAACTGTAAGTTTGTTTACACTTTCTGCTTCCATTACTGGATGAACATAGATTATGCAGTCACCTTATGTTCCACTTGACCCATGTCTTATATGTCCCAATATGTTCTTGCAAGTATGACCTAAATGTAAATAAACTAATGGTCCATTTCTAGTGAGCTTCCCAGACTTTAAGTTTGGTGGGCTTAACCACTCTCAGCTACTGATTCTGACTTCTGAGTTCCACTCCAGGATAACATCTGGAAGGGCATGGCTTGTTGCTTCCAAACTTTCCTGCTCATCTTGATAGAAGCATTTGTTTGTATGTAGTTATTCTTTGCACATCTATATCGCTCCAGTGTCAATGGTTGACCCCTATGGCCAAACCTCTTTAACCATGGTTATTTCTTTCTTTATATTGTTTCTTTTTTTTAAAATAAAGATTGTTTTACCAAGTTATTGTTTATAACCATGCAGTCATATTTCAGGCAAAAGCACATTAGCATGTGCCCTAAATCAGGAGTTGCATTCCAGAGGATATCTGTCGTATGTCCTTGATGGTGACAACGTTAGGCATGGGCTAAATCGTGATCTTAGTTTCAAAGCAGAAGACCGTGCAGAAAATATACGAAGAGTTGGTATGGGTTTTTTGAAATATTGGTTTCCTTTTTCTGCATTGCAAACTATGTAAAAGTTGCATAATCAGGGTTAATGGCTAGGAAAATGCTATTTGAACATACAAGGGAACATATTCGGGCACATACTGCAGACGTGGGGGCCATCGGCTCGTACTCGGTGCGATGGCCAATGCACCCCACGTCCGCATTATGTCAACGAGTATGTCCCCTTGTATGTTCAAATAGCAGTACTCTATTGTTAATTTGACATTTTGACTTGTTCTTTTGGAATATTAGTAGAGAAAAATGCATAATTTCTTGTTCACCAATCGTTTCAAGTTTCCTCAACATCTTGTTGTAGGAGAGGTAGCGAAACTCTTTGCAGATGCTGGTGTTATATGCATTGCTAGTTTGATATCCCCATACAGAAGAGACCGGGATGCTTGTCGTGCTCTAGTGCCTGAATCCACTTTTATCGAGGTAATTGCTTCGTTGTGTTGAGCATTCTTGTAGCAAATGACTCCCACGACTGTAAAACATTATGAGAAAAACATATTTTGCACAGGTTTTCATGAACATTCCTCTTGAAATGTGTGAACTGAGGGATCCAAAGGGTTTGTACAAGCTTGCGCGTGCTGGGAAGATCAAAGGTATGCTCCAGGAAATCAAGAGTTTTTTTTTGGTAATCATAAAATATTAAATTTTAATTAAATATCTACAAAAAACAAAATTCAGAACTTCCTAGCTTAATAATTAGTGCAGTCACTTTAATTTCCTTACAGAAACACACGGAAATCTACCACTAAACATTCTCTCTTCCTGATATTATTCTAATTAAGTAAGCTGTTATCCTGCAGGTTTTACTGGGATAGATGATCCATATGAGCCACCCTTGAACTGTGAGGTGAGTCAACATTATCTGTGATTGGAAAACGAGTCATCTTGACGTGATTAAAAATGTGTCAAACTTAGATGCAAACTGTTGCTAGAGCCATGTTCCATCTTAATGTTGCTGCAATTTTACAAGAAGCCTGAGTTTGGACTTGAAGCCACACCTAGTGACTTTTGTCCAGTCTATTTGTGGCCGACTTTGTGAATCCCTCATCATGATTCATCTCTGTTGAGGGTTATCTCTGTTGTCAATGAAAGTTTTTCTGTATGTTTCTATTAACTTCCATCGATGTTGTTTAGGTCCTCCCCTTGTCTCTTCCGTAGGAATTTTGAGCCTCTCGTTACATGGACCTCCATTGCTATTCGTTCTAGATTCTCATACTATCTTAGTTTGTTCTCTTTCAATATGTTATCGATTGGTCCAAATTCAACATTTTCTCTAATAAACACATTTCATGCTCTTGTCCTCCTATTTTAATCAGGGTTAAAGACCTAACTGTAAAGGGTATAATACTTCGCTCAGTTGCCAATTAGTGCCTAATCATTTCGAAAGCCATGATGGATGATTTACCTGGTTAATGGAGCGGAGATTTGAAATCTCCAATCTCAAGGGAAAAGACTTGGTGTATTGATCGATACTGTTGAGGAAGTCGACCGGTTGGTCCCACATTGGTAAAGGGGGCACCCAACGCCCACTTTATATACCTCTGTGGACCTCCGCTTACAACCCGGGTTTTGGGGTGTGAGGGTATTTAACACATATATTGTGAGCAAATGTTTCAATCTATTCATGCACTTATAATTCAAATCATTGTTGCTACTCTAATGAAGTCGATGACAAATCCTATAATCTTACAATGGATATATGCTAAAGTACTTACACGATTCTGGTCGAATTTGGCGATTGTATTTATATAGTTTAACGAGAACATGAAGTTCATTGGTCCATGGGTTGGATGACTTATCTGTGCATGGTGAGAACATCATACCCGTGTCTTAACACAGTTAGAACTGAATTTTTTTTTTTAACTGGGTTCTCGCAGATAGCAATACATGCGAAGGATGGCGAGTGTGCTCCTCCTGCCACCATGGCCGAGCAAGTAATATCTTACCTCGATCAGAACGGCTATCTTCAAGCTTAGTGCGCTTCGCTCCGTGTCCACATCTCGTGGACCCCACCGAAGCCGCCTTTGGGCACTGTAAACTTCAATAAATCATGGAAACAGCCGTCTAAACTACAGGGAGCAAGGAGAAGAATTACTGCCCCTCTTACTGCTGTTACCGTGCCACAGTATGTATAGATTGTTAAACAGCTGAGTCACTTCATTAGCCCAGATTGCTGCTGTTATTGGAGGTCTGTGCCGATTCTGTCTGTTGGTTCATCTGACGTATTCCACTTCAGAGGGTTTGGTTCGATATCGATCAAGGTGCATCAGATTGGCGATCTACTGTCATTGTACACTGAGATGCAGACATTAATCTGAACATTTCCAATTGGAATTGGATGGATGAGATTGGTTGTGGATACTGTTCGACATCGGTTCATTGCTGCGCGATGTGGGTAGTGTTTGGTGTACAGTGGCATCGTGACCGTACGATATGTATGATCAGATGAAATGTAAAGGAAAGGCTTCAAGAGTCATTCCCTGAAGATTGGTAGTGGTACCTGTGTAATTAACTCAATTTTTCTTGATTTTTATTTTGGTTGTCAGTTTGCGTGATATTTTGACAGTTCTGTGTTATTTTCGAGAACTGTTTTGTTCCAACCTCCTTAAAGAGGTTGGAGCATCACCCTCTCTCTCATTGGTCCTTTTCAAGGGCTTCTGGTCATTTCACCATGATGAGAAGCAAAAAGTGACATGCTTGCCCGTGAAATGGACCAATGAGAGAGAGGGTGATGCTCCAACCTCTTTACAGAGGTTAGAACAAAATCACTCTCGTTATTTTCCATTGTATGATGTGCCACTGCCCTTTTCAATACTTGAAGGAGCCACGGTATTGTCGCGATTGTCCTAATTTTCATGTGAAATGCTAAATCTAGATAGGTGGCATCCCCTGATTGGTAGGACTATGTGCCATGGGATGAGCCCAAGGGGGGTGCCTCATGCCACCACCACCGGCTGCCTGCCACTGGCGACCCGTAGCCACCCATCACCGTTGGCAGCTGGCAGTGGTGGGCGGTGTCGGCTGGTGGCTGGCGGTGAAGGGGCAACGGTAGTTGCTGGTGGCCGACAGTGGCGACGGTCTGTGATGGGCGGAGATCGGTGGTGGTGGCATCCCCTGGGGTTCATCCCATGGCCCATAGCCCATAGCCCCGCCAATGAGGGGATGCTACCTACCAGGTTGGTGATGGGGCTTTAAACCTTCAACGTTGGTTAAAAAGCATTACCCTTCTCATGTTGAAACGAGGCTTGTACAACGAGTTCAACAAGCCAAAGAACGAACTAACACGGAAAAAGTCGAGTTGGGCTCATCGCATCTTAGCGGTTGAGCCAATAAACTTAAGCCCAAAATTGTCCTCATGCATCTAATAATGAATCCAGATCTGAATCCGATTTCAATTAGAATTATATGTGGGGTGTTGCTATTTGCACCCATGAAATTACTAGGCCCACTCGTATGGACACCCTACCCCTATTCCTATATTTACAAGAGCTCCCATTTTAACATGCAATTTCGCCGTTGTCGGCCTGACGCAGCCCTCCCCTCCCCTCCCTTTCCTCCTCCCCCTCCCCCCTTCGCTCTTACTGTAACCGCTGCATCTGTCGTCCTCTCCCTTTCCTCCTTCCTCCTTCCTCCTCCTCCCCTTCTTCCTCGTCCCTCCTCACCGGAACACTAACACTCATATTGGTGGCTATCGACTGACATTGTTGGTGGAAACCACTCACACGAGTCCAAGGTGGATTAGGGTTTCAACGAGGGATATAGAGGGGGAGAGAGGAGGATAATAAATAAAGGGAGGAGGAGGAAAGAGAAGGAAGAAGAAGAATGAGAGGAGGGAGACGGAAGGAGAAGAAGAAGGGGAGGAGGAGGCAGTGACGTAGGTTGCTCGCCAGTGGCGATGGAGTTGGCAGTGAATTGGACGGGAGAGGGATATTGGTACCCTTATGAATAATCTGGAAGGCTTCGGAGAAACATTCAATATCTAATTTTTTGTAACATTGGGGTGTCCTACTAATTTTGTGGGTGCAAATAGCTTCACCCACATATATAGGATGTAGTCTCCAATTGATAACTCAGTTGTAAGACATGGAACCTATGGCCTTGGTCGATGGTTCGAACAAGTGCTATGATATATCTCCTCCCGCTACAGTGGTGGGCCTCCCTCTTGTCTTTATGATGAGTTTTTCTATCTGTAGGGTTATTAAAAATCAGGACATTTCTCGCTCCCCTACAATGAGTTTCGATCCTTGATCTATATTGTGCCAACACACTAACATGTGATTTACGGACCACTACGGTGGTCCCTTCATTTTTGCTACTCACTATGGAAACTCGTCTTTGCCACCGCTAACGTGAATTAATCCCAAAAATTGTACATTGCACTCTTTTCCCTGGATAATGGATAATACAAAATTGGAAAGCCGATTTCCAAATATGCTATTTCCACTTTGAAAGCTGGCAACATCCTGACATGGCACCCAATTGCACCGTTCTTCTATGCACCAACCCTAATCGGTGAATTACACTCACCATGATTGCACGGCCGTGATCGTGTGCCACATCACGGTGTTGCCAACATGGTAATTCTGAAAGAGGAATGCTCTTTTGACCTTTATTTGGCTACATCCAGCTAGGCCTGTCAATGGACCGGATTTTGAACAGAATCCGATCTGTTAAGTCGGATATGGATAGGTTTTTTTGATCCAATAACCCGATAACGGTTCGAATCCAATAACCGTTTATTTAACAAATTGGACACGGATTTAAGCCGATCCGATCCGTTAAGAACCCGATCCGACAAACTTTAATATAATATATTATATTTTAACCATTGCTAGATTAGATTGCTTTAGATCTAAGGCCCTAAGGGTTAATATAAAAAAAGATTCTCATTGTCCCCCGATCGAGACTTAGAGTTTATCCTGGTCCTTCCGAGTTCCAAGTTTGGAATCGATTGTTCTTCTGTGGATTCGATGCTCGACGATATCACAACCATCTGATATATTCATGTCCACGATTCGGATTCTGATCTGAATCCGATCCAATCCGTACTGAAATAGACATGGATTGGGTTTGTTGATCCGATGATCTAATAACGATCCAAATCTGATATCCCGTTTACTTAACGGATCGGATTTGGATATAGCCTAATTTGAATCATCCAATCCGTTGACAGGTTTACATTAGGCTTGTCAACGGATCGGATCAAGGTATATCCGACTCTGATCGAAATAGGAATCCACCCGATTCGATATCCGATGGATATTGCAACCTTTGGTTTGAGTCCAAATCCATCAGATAATCCGAGATCCGAATATCCGTTTAGAAACAAAAAAAGAATAATGACTAAATTGTCATCAAATTATGGATTCAAAACAAGTTCAGTTTATTTTTCTTTTAATGCAAAGAATATAATAGAGAGGTTAGGTAAAGAGGGCACTTGTCAAAGTATATATAATAGATAAGTTAGATTTTAAATCTAATCCCTTGATAATCATAATACATAGATCTAAAGACTGTTATTCAATGATTATGTTAGATAGCGTCGGATCGGATCAGATTAGATCAGGGTAAACCCGGATCCGATCCGATTATGTTTCGAATCGGATTGGATCATTTTTAAACGGATATCGGATCAAAAAATACTACCAGATCCGGGCTATTCGGATCGGATTCGGATCAAGATCCGCTCTGTTGACACGCCTAGTTTACATCCAACAAAATAAAGTAGCATCTATTCTACTATATTATGGCCTAATGATTTGACAACAATTATTATTTTTTAAGTTGAAACTAGGTCCTACTATAAGGGGAAAAAAAGCCTAATAAGAATATGGATCAAAGCCCGAACCATCCATCCAATCCAATCCAAACCAACTTTAATTGTATTGGATTGGATTCCAATCTAAGTTCGGTTTGGATCGGATTAAAAATCCTCAAAACCGACCAAGGTTGGATCAGCTTGGGTTTTACCTAAATATGTTGGTTTCGAACCGATGCACATCCCTAAATCTGATCCGTTAACAGGTTTACATCCAACAAAATAAAGTAGCATCTATTCTACTATATTAAGTTAGGAATATGACAAACATAACGAACAAAATGTACGCAAATATATTGGGTTGGCCTTGATGTTGTTTTCGGCGAAGCACTATGACCCACACTACAAACGCAAGGTCAGACTCAACGAATGCAAGTAACTTGCATTGGAGAATTAATAGGTTTCATAAAGGAATACGAGTGCTATGTTACATGCATTTTTGTCCAAAAAAATATAAATGGTCAAAAAAAAGTTGCTAAAAGCAAGTACAACTAGTTTGAGGAAATAGGAGTTGGAGGTTATTTTGGAAAAAACCTCTATTTATCTTTTTATGTGCATCACACACGTTTTTTGCTTGTTAACACCGTTGGTCCACTTCACTAATATGCTAGTCTAATGGACAACTTAATGGTGTGGAAGAAACATAGGACTGCAAATTAAAGAACCACCTCCATTATGACTATTTACAAATCAAGTCCAAAGTTATTTCCTCAAATAATCAATTAAACCAACTAATCTTGAAATTGATCCTCATGATCGAAGTTATATACTAGATAACACAGATGTTATATACACAAGCAACAAAGATAAAGGCTTTAAAATATTATTTTCGGGCACTAGAACGAAACCCATTCTTATCAAGCATTTAATAATATGGTCATGATCTGTCATGAATTTTACAAGCAATTCATGAATTTATTTGTTTTTGTGTGCTATCTATTTTATTTTAGCTATAAATAAATAAATAAATAAATAAAAATATATATATATCTTTATATCTATTAATGTAGAATTACTAATGTAATATAATATACGTTATGTTTTATGTTTCTGACCTTCTCCCGTACTTATTCAGAATATTTTTCGGACTCTAAATTTTGCCTCCTCGCCGAATTATTTCCGAACACCGAATTTCTTATTATGAAAAAAAAAGGTTCTCTATGTATGCATCAGCCAAAGCAATGATGTACGCATCATGAAAGGAGATTGATGTAGAAGACAATGAGAACAACACCTAGCAGAAGGCCGAGGGATGTTCGTTGATAGTCGCCCATTAGCCAGGGTCGCAACTTTCAAGGGCCTATCTCAAGGTTTGTTGACGAGACCTAGAAGTGAGTAACAAATGAGAACTACTCCTATTTATGGATAACAAAGGGCTTTCAGAAAGGCTAGAATTGTGCCACTTGTTATTGATCTAATGAATGGGTAAACATTCTAGAGTTTTCTACTAAATTTTACAATAGATACTATTTAAACAATATCTATGTAATAAAGCAGAGTTTTGAAAGAAAGAGGGACTATGATTGATTTGGAGATGTGATAAAGAAGAGTTATGATTTCTTCTCTCTCCTCTCTCTCCTCCCATAGGATTTTAACGTTGCATGCATATGCCCAATGGTTTTTAACACTGCATCACCTATAGGGTTTCAGTGTGCAGTCATCCATTGAACCCCATGCATCCCCACCTCTCTCTCTCTCTCTCTCTCTCTCTCTCTCTCTCTCTCTCTCTCTCTCTCTCTCCTCTCTCTCTCTCTCTCTCTCTGTGTGTGTGTGTGTGTGTGTGTGTAATATGCCAGAGGTAGGACGGGGCCATCGGAGACGTGGCCAGGGCCGACAGGTACAAATTTTTCTAGTCAATATAACAAATAAAGTTTTGAAACAAAAATGGTCTAGGATTGATTTAGAGATGGGATCAAGAAGGGCTAGGATTTGGTCTCTCTCCTCCTATTATTTTTTAATGTTGCATGCATATATTGGTTCTCTCTCATTGATCCCCCCTCTCCTCTATCTCTCTGGGCCAATTTGTTGATCCACCAGAAGCCGGGGAAGCACTGGTTTCGAGACAAGGAGGGTCCACAATTTATTTGGAGATGGGATAAAGAAGGGTTAATATTTATCCTCTCTCTTCCCATATATTGGTTTTTCATGCTGCAAGCATCTACCCATGGGGTTTGAATATTGTATGCACCTATTGGTTTTTAATGCTGCACGCACCCATTGATCCCCCCCCCCCCCCCCCCCTCTCTCTCTCTCTCTCTCTCTCTCTCTCTCTCTCCTCTGTGTGCTAAAACATTATAGAGAACTAGAAAACTAATTTTATGGCTTGGTCAGGCATGGCAAAATCGTGTGCACGTTACACATGGCTCCCCCAAACACGTGTTGGACCGGCTCGACCATAAGACCAGTAAGGTGGTCACCTAATGCCCCTATGAGAAAAGAAGACCTCCTAGGCCCCAACCAAAAAAACAAGTTTAGGTCTTGTAGGAATAGAAGGTCCCCAACCCACTTAAATAACATAGGAACCTATATCTATATAAGAAGGGAGCACATTTTCAAACTTTTTCAAATGAAAGTCTCATATATAACCAACGGCCGCGATACCCCCAGTTGAACTCGCCGCACTTAATCAGCGACTCTTAATGATAGAACACCCCCCCCCACCAAAAAAAAAAAAAACTTTACTCGCAGAATTCATCTCCACCATCCATCTCATTATCTTCCTTCAATCAGCTCGCTCCCTCACGCTAAACACTCTCTCTCTCTCTCTCTCTCTCTCTCTCTCTCTCTCTCTCTCTCTCTCTCTCTCTCTCTCTCTCTCTCTGATCCACTCGCCAGAAAATTCCTGTGATCCACTAAAAATAACTGCGATCCCGTCCCTTGCTATCCTCTATGCAATATGCACATGCGCCCCAATTTGCCCCTCTCTCTCTCTCCTCTCTCTCTCTCTCTCTCACACACACACACACACACAAAATTTCCTGCGATCCCCCCGAAAATTCCTACGATCCCCTGCCTCCCGTCCCTCTCGATACCCGAAATTCCTACGATCCTGCCCCCTCAAGATCCTCTTCGCTATCCGCACATGCCCCAATTCCCTCCTCCTCCTCCTCTCGCTCTTTCTCCCTGATCCTCTCTCCGATCCCCTCCCCCGCGATCCTCCTTTGTCATTCACCCGAAAATCCTGCTAATTTCCTCTCGTCCCTCGTGATCCCCGAAATTCCTACGATCCCCTCCCTCGCGATCCTCCCTATGATCCGCCCACCCAGCTATTACATAGGCTCTTAATGAGCGATCCTCGAAATTCCTACTATCCTCTCCTCCCTCGCGATCCGGCCCCTCCCTCGCAATCCAACCTGCGACCCTATGGCGTCGCCTTTCCTATGGATCACTGATTTCATTGGGGGTGCAAACCCGCTAATTCCTCCCCCTCCCCCGCGCCTCGAATTATGCTCGATGGATGCAGCAAGGGCTATGATATCCGGATGTGGTTTCGATCTCTCTCAACTCCTCAACCCCATCTTAACACTATCTAACCACGACGAATTACGCATTGTCAGATTGTTGCGCCTAATATGGGTGCCTTCACCGGATTTTAACGTTGCATGCATATGCCTAATGGTTTTTAACACTGCATCACCTATAGGGTTTCAGTGTGCAGTCATCCATTGAACCCCATGCATCCCCACCTCTCTCTCTCTCTCTCTCTCTCTCTCTCTCTCTGTGTGTGTGTGTGTGTGTGTGTGTGTGTGTGTGTGTGTGTGTGTGTGTGTGTGTGTGTGTGTGTGTGTGTAATATGCCAGAGGTAGGACGGGGCCATCGGAGACGTGGCCAGGGCCGACAGGTACAAATTTTTCTAGTTAATATAACAAATAAAGTTTTGAAACAAAAATGGTCTAGGATTGATTTAGAGATGGGATCAAGAAGGGCTAGGATTTGGTCTCTCTCCTCCTATTATTTTTTAATGTTGCATGCATATATTGGTTCTCTCTCATTGATCCCCCCTCTCCTCTATCTCTCTGGGCCAATTTGTCGATCCACCAGAAGCCGGGGAAGCACTGGTTTCGAGACAAGGAGGGTCCACAATTTATTTGGAGATGGGATAAAGAAGGGTTAATATTTATCCTCTCTCTTCCCATATATTGGTTTTTCATGCTGCAAGCATCTACCCATGGGGTTTGAATATTGTATGCACCTATTGGTTTTTAATGCTGCACGCACCCATTGATCCCTCTCTCTCTCTCTCTCTCTCTCTCTCTCTCTCTCTCTCTCTCTCTCTCTCTCTCTCTCTCTCTCTCTCTCTCTCTCTCTCTCTCTCTCTCTCTCTCTCTCTGCTAAAACATTATAGAGAACTAGAAAACTAATTTTATGGCTTGGTCAGGCATGGCAAAATCGTGTGCACGTTACACATGGCTCCCCCATACACGTGTTGGACCGGCTCGACCATAAGACCAGTAAGGCGGTCACCTAATGCCCCTATGAGAAAAGAAGACCTCCTAGGAACCAACCAAAAAAACAAGTTTAGGTCTTGTAGGAATAGAAGGTCCCCAACCCACTTAAATAACATAGGAACCTATATCTATATAAGAAGGGAGCACATTTTCAAACTTTTTCAAATGAAAGTCTCATATATAACCAACGGCCGCGATATCCCCAGTTGAACTCGCCGCACTTAATCAGCGACTCTTAATGATAGAACACCCCCCACCAAAAAAAAAAAAATCTTTACTCGCAGAATCCATCTCCACCATCCATCTCATTATCTCCCTTCAATCAGCACGCTCCCTCACGCTAAACACCTCTCTCTCTCTCTCTCTCTCTCTCTCTCTCTCTCTCTCTCTCTCTCTCTCTCTCTCTCTCTCTCTCTCTCTCTCTCTCTGATCCACTCGCCAGAAAATTCCTGTGATCCACTAAAAATAACTGTGATCCCGTCCCTTGCTATCCTCTATGCAATATGCACATGCACCCCAATTTGCCTCTCTCTCTCTCTCTCTCTCTCTCTCTCTCTCTCTCTCACACACACACACACACACACACACACACACACACACACACACACACAAAATTTCCTGCGATCCCCCCGAAAATTCCTACGATCCCCTGCCTCCCGTCCCTCTCGATACCCGAAATTCCTACGATCCCGCCCCCTCACGATCCTCTTCGCGATCCGCACATGCCCCAATTCCCTCCTCCTCCTCCTCTCGCTCTTTCTCCCTGATCCTCTCTCCGATCCCCTCCCCCGCGATCCTCTTTGTCATTCACCCGAAAATCCTGCTGATTTCCTCTCGTCCCTCGTGATCCCCGAAATTCCTACGATCCCCTCCCTCGCGATCCTCCCTATGATCCGCCCACCCAGCTATTACATTGGCTCTTAATGAGCGATCCTCGAAATTCCTACTATCCTCTCCTCCCTCGCGATCCGGCCCCTCCCTCGCAATCCAACCTGCGACCCTATGGCGTCGGCTTTCCTATGGATCACTGATTTCATTGGGGGTGCAAACCCGCTAATTCCTTCCCCTCTCCCGCGCCTCGAATTATGCTCGATGGATGCAGCAAGGGCTATGATATCCGGATGCGATTTCGATCTCTCTCAACTCCTCAACCCCATCTTAACACTATCTAACCACGACGAATTACGCATTGTCAGATTGTTGCGCCTAATATGGGTGCCTTCACCGGACGTGGGCGCCCTCGCCGAATGTGGAGGCCTCCACAAAATGTCGGCACCTTCATCGAATATGGGCGCTCCCGTTGTATGTGGGTGCCTTCACATAATGTGGACGCCCCCGCTGAATATGGGCGCCTTCATCGGATGTGGGCGTCCTCACCAAATGTGGACGCCTTCATAAAATGTAGGCGCCTTCATAGAATATGGACACCCCCGCCGTATGTGGGTACCTTCACAGAATGTGGGTTCCCCCACCGAATGTGGGCACCTTCACAAAATATGGGCGGCCTTGTCGAATGTGGACGCTTTCACAGAATATGGGCGCCCCCGTCGAATTTGGATGCCCTTGCCGAATGTATTTGTGGAGAGGCACGAGCATTATTAGTATAAAATAAAAACCTAAGGCCCTATTAAAATAAAAACTTTCTACAATGTAAAGTTTAATATTATTTGTATTAATATATTAAACATCAAAAAAATATTATTTAGAGTTATTGCCTTATGCCTCAACTTGTATCAGCCGACCCTGCTGGAACTAGTACGAAGAACCCACTCATTTGCACCTCTTGCTGAAGTAGAAACCCACAAAAAAGAAAAAAAAAAGAGGTGGGGATTTTATGTGAAGCCCATCTTAGAAGATGGTTTCGAGCTACAGTCCCGACAACCTTTTCATTTGAGCTGAAATTTCTGTGGACGAAAATGCACCTCGCCTTAATTTGAATTTCGGTTTGCTGCCACTCATCCTAAGCCGCCCCCGCCACCGCTGGACCTAAACAAACCCACCACCCCGACCTAACCGAACCCCCCACCGCCGCCGTCGGACCTAATCGACCCCCCCCATCAGACCTAACTGATCTCCCTAACCTAATATTTACATGCCATTGGATGAACCCTAGACCTAGAAATCCAAAACCTAAACCTAACCCCTCGCCGCCACTACCGCCTTCGCTTTGAGCGCTTGCACCCGCCGCCTCCATCGCCGCTGCTCACGGCCTCCTCCTCCTCTGGCGCTTGCGCCCTCCACTTCCTTCACCTTTGCTCGCCGCCTATGCCTGCACCTCCGTCGCTTGCGGTCGTGCCACCTCCGCACAGACCTGACCTTTCTCTACCATGGCTAATCGAGAGACGAGAGGAGGTAAGGGTGGTCTCGGGATTAAAAGAGGGAAGGGTTTATTCTAATGTTGGGTTGGTTAGAGGGGCTGGAACTCAAATGAAAAGTTTATCATAATGTTGGGTAGGTTAGAGGGGTCTTAGGCTAATAACCCCAAAAAAATTAACATGATGTTGAACAAAATTAGCAAAATTAAAATTATTTTTTCGTAATTTTTTTTCTGTTTTTGGAAGCACGAAATAGAAAGTATTAAAAACTAGGATTGTCAATTGGCCGGGCTCGGGCTGGACCTACATAAGCCCGGGCCCGGCCCATATATATATAGGCGGGCTCGAGCATTGGCCCTTACGGGCCTAAAAATATCAGGCCTTAATCCGGCCCTTTGAGGGCTCGGGCCGGGTCTGGGCCTATCAATCGTAGGTGGGATCGTCAGTGGTTGCGGGTCCGTAGGAGGGAAAGCCCGCATCAGAGAACAATCGACGATCTCAGCAATTGTTTTGGAAGGGGAGCCGGGGAGAGAGAGAGAGACGATCGGAGTAGAGAGAGAGAGAGAGAGAGAGAGAGAGAGAGAGAGAGAGAGAGAGAGAGAGAGAGAGAGACGATCGAAGTAGAGAGAGCGAGAGAGAGAGAGAGAGACGATCGGAGTAGAGAGAGCGAGAGAGAGAGAGAGACGATCGGAGTAAAACCCGGATCGCTCGACAAGGTTTCGGAGGGGCACACGCGAGTAAATAAGCTCGCAGTTTTTCGAAAGCACTCCCTGGACATGAATTTTAATCGGATGGCCACAATTAACCCGCTGCACGTTAATGATTCGGCCGCGCGCTCATACAGTAAACAGTAACCACACATTAAAACGGACCGTGCCGGGCCGGGTCGAAAGTCACTAAGCCTGAGCCCGACCCGCTGACATGAAAGAGACGGGCCGGGTCGGGCCGGGCTTTAGACAGCTTAGACGGCCCGGCTGCCCTTTTGGGAGTCTGGGACGGCCCAATTGATCACCAAGTCCGGCGAGATGGCCCAGATCAATATACATTCCCTCGCAATGGGTTCTCGTCATCTCACGAGGTGTCAGCAACCATGCACCGTCTCGCTCCACACGTGCCAATTAGCTGTAACCTTAAAGTCTCTACGTGAAAGAATTATGGCAAATTGAATGCCGCCCCCATATACGCGCACCCCCCCCCCTTACCGTGGGAATTCATTTCCCAACCGCAAAACAAGGAAACCCACCAAATTCAGAAATCCCACCCCCTACTCGATCTCTACATGCCATACAATTTCGCGCCCCCGATATGGAATCAAAACTTTGATTTCTTACCCTACAGAGAATCCCACACCCCTCTTCATATATCCATGGGGCCACGACCCAAGCCTCTCGACTCTGTCTTCCTCCCCTCCTCCCCTTGGGCTGTTATACACTGTAATCTCTACTTCCCTTCTTCTTCTTCATCATCATCATCATCAACAATTTTCTTATCAGTTCTTCTTGGTGTTCTTGTTTAAGTTTAGATTTTATCTCTTCACCCCTTGATCACACTACCGGCGACGGCGAGGGATGGCGGCGTCGGCGGTTAAGTTGGTATTTGTTTTGCTATGTGCTGCAATCTTTTCAGGTTTTTCTTCCCCCTTCAAGCTTGAAATTTGTGTAGTGTGAGAATTTTTATCTAAGTTTTATGGTAGTAAGAGTATATTGTGATTTTTATTGTGGCTAAAATGCATTTGTTCCAAATCAAAATTTTAGTGTTTATACTTCACATAAACCATGAGTTTTATTTGTGTAGTTTGGTGACAAAATAAAAAAAGGAAAGGCAGATGTTTATTTGTGGATTCTTTTGGTGGTTTCAGGGAGTTCTGTTGATTCACTGTCCTATGATTATTCGGCAAGCATCGAGGCAAGTTCATTATCCTGTTATTCTCTCTCTCTCTCTCTCTCTCTCTCTCTCTCTCTCTCTCTCTCTCATGTGTGTGCGAGCGAAAGCACGCATATAACTGTTTGGTTTGATGTAGTTGAACGAAGGGGGTTACTACACACCTAGCTTGGGTTGTTTTGGTTCGTTGTAGTTTTCAAAAACTGCAACAATTCCAACTCCTGCCTATAAAAAATTCTATACAAAATCGTGTGGTTCAAACACTTAGCAAAAAGTTATGTGTTCCAACTACATGCATTCTATCCCCACTATTCGGTGTAGTGCCAACTACATGGAGCCAAATAGGCTGTAAGGATTGCATATCCCACCTCTTTGGAACTATAGTTATTTGAGAGGTATATTGAGTCATTGACTTAAATTCTAGTTTGCATATCCCACCCCTAACAATATTGATAATACAAATAACCCCCTCGGTTTAAGTTTTATAGATAACTCGCTCATATATTGTCATTTAGTAAAATCCCCATGTCATTACCTTTTTGCCCTCGAGTTAAATGCAAAACCTAAAGTAAGGCAAAAAGACACATGTGAGGATTTTAGGCTCTGTTTGTTTCGAAGCATCCGGTGCAATAAAACGCTTTGAGGTAAGTATTTAGAATATCTTGTATGACTTATCTCATTTGTTTTGCAGTCGGTGCATTAAGTCGATTTGATGTCTCTAGGATACCTCATAACTGAGGCAACTAAATACCACAAAATAAGCGATTCGACGAATACACGTATCCAGAATACCTTATAACTATAATGCCTCGCATGATACTTCGAACCAAACAGAACCTAATGAAATGCCAGAATATACAAGAGTGAGATACATAACGCTTAAAAGGTGTGGGGGTTATTGCTAATATGAATATTTGCTACGAGGTTATATGTAAAATTCCTAGATTTTATTTTAGTCTTATGCATACCATGCAAACCAAAGTGAAAACCATCAATGACTCGATTCTCTCTCCTATGTGTGTGGAGGTGCTCTCCACACTCGCACAAGAAGTTTGCATGCAAACCCTAAATTTCACATTGAAATTATAAATCCCTCAAATTTATATATAAAGTGAATGCAATTACTAAAAATTACCATCCGATAGGGGTGGGACTTGGGCGGGTTGAAGGGTCTGCCCATGCCCAACCCGACTTGCACAAACCTTAACCCGTTTTACCCATGGAACCCGAACCCGTGCTTGCCCATTCTAGTTGCTCGGGTTGCCCAATTTACAAAATAATAGATGGGTTACCCAATTAGAAATGCTTGTGCACTTAAATAGATGAAAAAAAAACCCAACAATATATTTGAATTGGATAAAAAAAATCTTTGAATTACATAACGAAAACATAAAGTCCAACCCACATACTCACATATTTCAAACGAATTCTTAGCGTTCAACATCAAACAGTCTTTGATTACCATAAAAAAAATCTACCAAAACATTTAACCTTAATGTGTCACTTCCTCGGGTTGGGAAGATTGGTACCCAATCCGTCCAAATTGAAATCGGGTTGATATTTTTTTGTCTAAACCCGTTCAAGTTTTTAACTAGCTTTGTCCATATTTGTCCATTGTTCGGGTTGGACAAGTCAGGCTCGGGTCAAACCCGCCCAAGTCCCACCCCTACCATCCAATCCCTAATAAAATTAAATCCATAAATAATCTCCTGCCCTTCCAACATACAGTTTTATGAAAATTTATTTTATTATTTATTTATTATTATTATTTGTGTAAAATGTAACCCAATATATAGAAGCTTTAAGGCCTAAATCTCTTTCTTAGGTAAAGAGATCTAAAGATCATTTTTACTGAGCCAAAACCCACTAATCCCGACGATTCTCTTACACTGGAAAACATCTTTTCCATTCCAGTGCCTGGCCGAGCCTCTCAAGCCTCAGTACGGCGGCGGCATTCTCCGCAACCCCGAATTCAACATCGGCCTGAAAGGGTGGTCGGCCTTCGGCTACAGCGAGATCGCACAGAGGACATCCAAGTCCGGCAACCGGTACTCCGTCGCTCGCGGCAGAGACCGACCCTACCAAGGCCTCTCGCAGAAGATCCATCTGCAGAATGGGAAGCTCTACACATTCTCTGGTACTCCTCTTCAACATACCAACCCAAGCTTTCAATGCTTGCTCAAGAGCTGAATCTGAAGACACCGAACTCCGCCTGCCCTCTTCCAGCTTGGGTGCAGGTCAGCGAAGGCAGTGCCGACGTCACGGTCGTGTTCAAGACCGCCGGAAACTTCACCCATGCAGGCGTGGTCGAAGCGAGGTCCGGCTGCTGGTCCCTGCTCAAAGGAGGCCTCGCTCCCGAAGCCTCCGGTCCAGCTGAATTCTACTTCGAGGTAAACAGCAGAATTCTACTTGGAATTGGAATCTAGTCCATAGTCGCCACTGAACCAACATCCACTACTCGCAGAGCAAGAACACAACAGTTGAGATATGGGTGGACAACGTCTCCTTGCAGCCATTCACCCAAGATCAATGGAGAGCTCATCAAGCTGAGAGCATCAACAAGGTAATCGAACCATCTTTCGATCGCAAAAACTGAGTCGAAACTAAGGGCAATCAATCCTCACAGGTACGCAAGCAGAGGGTGAGGTTCCATGCAGTGGACGCCGACGGTAATGTCCTCCCCAACGCCACGGTCTCCGTCCAGCAGACAAGGCCGGGGTTCCCGTTTGGATCCGCCATCACGGCCGCCATCATCAACAACCCGGCGTACCAGAGCTGGTTCGCCTCCCGCTTCACCGTGACCGTCTTCGAGAACGAGATGAAGTGGTACAGCACGGAGCGCAGCCCCGGGAGGGAGGACTACTCCCAGGCTGACGCCATGGTCGCCTTTGCGAAGCAGCACGGCATCTCGATCCGGGGCCACAACATCCTCTGGGACGACCCCCAGTACCAGATGGACTGGGTCCGGTCGCTCCCCACCAACCAGCTCTGGGACGCGACGAACCGGCGCATCAACTCGGTCGTCTCGAGGTACCGAGGCCAGCTCATCGCCTGGGACGTTATCAACGAGAACCTCCACTTCAACTTCTTCGAGAACAAGCTTGGGGCGTCGGCCTCCCAGGTGTTCTTCCAGAAGGCCAGCGCGCTTGACCCCAACACGCTCATGTTCTTGAACGATTACAACACACTGGAGCAGCCGGGAGACGGGGCGTCGACGCCGGCCAAGTATCTTCAGAAGCTGAGGGAGATGCAGGCGTCGGGAGCGAAGCTGGCGATAGGACTCGAGGGCCATTTCAGCCAACCCAACATCCCTTACATGAGAGCAGCTCTGGATTCCGTCGCAGGGGCCAATGTGCCCATCTGGCTCACTGAAGTGGATGTCATCAAAGACCCAAATCAGGTGATGTCCTCAAAACCCTGTAACCAATTCATGACAGAAGATATGAGCTTTTCTAATAGATTCACTGATGAGGGGATTTGAAAGTACGGTGGCAGGCTAGTTACCTGGAACAGATTCTGAGAGAAGCTTTCGCGCACCCTGCCGTTCGAGGGATCTTGATGTGGAGCGCCTGGCATCAAGACGGCAGCTGCAGGATGTGTCTGACGGACAACAACTTCAGGAACCTCCCCACCGGAGCTGTCGTCGACAAGCTGATCGCCGAGTGGAAGACGGGCCATGTGGTGGGCACAACGGACAGCAACGGCTTCTTCGAAACCGAGCTCTTCCATGGGGAGTACGAAACAAGGATCAGCCACCCGTCGGTGGATTCGCCGTCGGTGCAGAGCTTGAAGGTGGAAGCGGGGTCACAGGGCAGCGAGGATGTGCTGCTTCTTGAGGTCCAAGCATGAGAAGTTTTTTTAGAGATAAAAAATGTGTCAAAAAATAAAAAACACCCTTTTCAATTAATTCATCCATAATTCTCACAAGATGCTGGTTCTGTCTTCTCATTGGAAGCAAATAGCAGTATTCAGGAATAAAATGCACCTCTGTATCCATTCAAATCGCTTCTTTTTTCTGCAATCAGTCAAGGATCATCATACCAAGCATTGTGTTCATGTCAATGAGGCAGCAGGAAGGGAAGTACCATCATCCTACTCAGTGATGAACAAAATGGATTTAAATAGAAAATATTAAGATTTCAGTATCTAATTTTTCAGATTTTCCTCGATTTATATTTATATTTTAAAGAAAAAGATCACAAACCCGCAGATGCGCAGCTTAGCCTCCATGCGAGCCCTGATGATTCAGTGCGTATCGTTCCGAACTGTAATGAGCAGATTGAAAAAACCATCTGACAATAAACGAACTGATCTGGTTCCTGTCTTTTTTTTTTTGGAGGGGCCCCATGATCTGCACATCGCCTGTTAGTGGACCACGGTGCGAACCATACCTTAACCTGCAATATTGCCACCCAGGAGCACAGATAAACCCGTCATAAAGATGAGAGATGAACCTGCTACGCATAAGGGAGGTAGCCCACGGAATTCGATTACACGACCTGCCCCTGCCGGATTGTGGAGGCAGGAGCTTTGCCACTGGAATTCGACCTCAATCGTGATTTTGTTCCTGCCATGTTGTAGTAGAAGCCACCACGGATAATCCTGATGCTGGATCCTTCCATACTCCAACATCTTTGCCTTTCACGAGAGGATATGACTTCTCATAAGCATGACCTGCAGGTGAAGTCAAAAACATCACCAAAAGATTGAATATCTCCAAATCATTTCTTGGTTACAAATCTGGAAAACCATACATATCAACGTTTGACAAAAACAATTTGGGTTAGCTCATCGTTGCCAGCTTTTTTCAACTGGCTATCAAACTAACATCAATATTCAACCTTTCCCGGGAGCGGCATCTGTCGTTTTAAAAATCAGTACGCAGGTATGTAAAATATATGTCCATGGCCATGAATGTGCATGGTAGAAGACATGGGCAAGAGTGCTAAACAGTAAACACTAATGAAATCCTTATAGTTTCTCGAGCTTGAAACTCCTTTATGGAGATCTAAAAGAAGTTGAATGGGAGATGTAAGTAAAGGTGTAATATGCACCATGGTTGAGGAAGAAAAAGAACAAGACTTCATCTGAGATACTTATGAGTTATGACATAACTAAAAACATCATCTAGACAATTAAGAATGTTGATATTGTAAGTTGTAACATTTATGTATACCTTGCATATGTTTTTTCTTTCTAGTTTGCAATGCTCACCATGGTGGCGACCGCACTTACTTGTATATATGCCTTGGGCTAAAGCCCTAATTGAGATGAGGTTCATTTGCTCCATGATGTTTCATGGTATTAGAGCTCTGATTTAAGTAAGGCTCAGCCGTCTCCATTTTTCCTACTCCCTATCGAAGCTAGGGTTTTATCGGAGCTTTCTCTCTCTTCTTCCGATTTTGGATCAAAGCTATAGTTTTAGAGAACCTTCTCTTCTTCGATAACATTTGGAGCTAGAGTTTAGATGATCTCTGATGTGGATCACATCAGAAGATTCCCTCGATGGCACGGATTTTGGAGTGCTCTAGACAATCAATAGATTTTTATTAAGAGAATAAATCAATTTTCAGAATATTAGCCACATGGATGAGATCTTCCCAAATCTCATTATATTTTTATTCGAATCAAAATGTAACTAGATTGTTCTCGATATTCTCATCATATCTCAATCAAATTCAAAAGTATTTCCTTTGTCCTCTTATTCTATTAATAGCCCAGATTGCTTCATCCAATGATCCAAAGCTCTCAACATAAATTTGAAGGTGGGAAGGGATACAATGGTGGTGTAGGAGAAGAAATCTAGAAAGGTGGAAGAAAATCAATGATGAGAAAGGAAAAAGCCGAAGGGGGTATATCGCCATCACCAATGCTTCTCTTCTGCATCCTTTGCCACCTTCTTCCTTGCCACCAACTTATAGTAGAACCTCAGCGCAGAATTTTAAATCCATTTCAGATTTGGGCTAACTTTCATTTAGTTGACCCATCTTTAGTCTTGACCAGAAACTTCGTGTGATTTCATCTTGGTGCTCCATATGTGTTGTTTGAGATGATTACTAATTTCTTATGTTTTATCTATTTACTAATATTTTTTTACATGGTAAGGGTCTATGGCGTTTGGAGGCAAGACAACGCATCCACTTTCTTTTTGCATTATGACACCTTTTTTTTGTTTTGCTTCATTCAAGGGGAGGTCACAACAGACCTTAGGAGGCAGCACAGCCTGGTGCAAGCATCAGAAATCGCCACTCCAGTGAAAAAAATCGGCCCTCGGTTGGAGAATAACTGTTATTGGGCGGCGAGAGGGAAGCACCAAATCGATGCACCTAAACATAGACGCCATCGTCTGAAAACCTAACCCTACAAAAAGGAAAAAGACCAAATCCGCACCCCACCAGCCATAATAAGAGAAAGCTCCCAACATTACAAGAGAATAGAGTCAACCATCCACAAAAGGTACCAAAAACAGCACGGCGACAAGAACGTTCAGTGCTGCATCACGCCTCATAACCACCCTCGACCGTCGTAGTCGCCCCCAGCTGCCAGGAGACCGCTCACCGTCCCGAGGAGTCGCCCTGAAAATCCATCGACGGAGATCCTCTACGTCGGGACCAGAACTGACCATCCCATAGCACCCGGCGAGAGATCCGGCCCTCGACGCCGAGTGAGGAAGCTGCAGCTGAGCTGGGGAGAGGACGATCACGATTTTAGGGCTACGAACACAGAATCTCTGGCCGCGAAGAGCCCCTATTCACAGAGGAGAGGAAGGGGGGCCAAATCTAACCCCCAACGTGGAGCGGACTCAAGGCCCAACCTCCCCACGTTCGAGGAGGCCGAGAAAGCCCTCGCTAAAACCCTAACCCTAGGGGGAAAAAATGCATCTTTGTACAAGTCTTGCATCATCTATCACAAACACATTGCAGGTAACATCTGGCTGATTTCCAGATCCTATATCGCTGTAGCTTGAGATTTTCATTTATGCTACAACAATAAGCGGCGCAAGGCAATCTCGAGCATTACACCCAAATCAAGAAGGAAGTGATTGAGCCTCAGATTTGTCAACTAAAACTAAATTTGCATCATTCTTAATATATATGTTCTTTCAACCTCTTTAGTGCATTGCTTCCTAACAAATTCATTGTAGACAATCCAGTTACCTTCTAACTACCATTTACAGTTTTCTTAGAGTGCTTCATATCTTGCTCGGTGGTCTACTTTGTTACTTTCCCAGCACGCGTAGTTTCTCTTCGGTCCTCTTCTTGGACATCATCATTCCACCAACATATTTCCCTATGGGTACAATTGTCTCCCTTCAATTCTCCGAGTAACTACCTCGCAATCTTTCAAATGCAACTGGTCATTTGCTTACATCTTCCCCATTTCGCTTATTTCAGTCCATTGTCCTTCTGTTGGCAAAATCTCGCATAGTTTCCAAGCAACAGATGCCCCAGAAAGTCATGAGAAGCCAAGTGGGGAACATATACATAGTACAAATCTCAAAAGTTCTGTCGTTTCCCAGGCGGCCAGGCCCCACAATTCGAACCCAAATCCTCATGAGTCGCGAGTTCTTTAGAGTCTCAGCCCCACGGCAGCACAGCCATCCGATGGCAGGGCACCACGACATGTGTGTTAATGTATAGGAATCACACTCGGCCTAACCGCTCATTCCCCGAGCGGTTGTAATGTGGGACTCGAAAAAACAGTGACTGCATCAGTTTGAAAACATGTGGAGCTATGGCAACCATCTTCACTTTAAGTATAATATACTCTAATAATTTACAAATTTCGACATGTGAGTAACAGCTTCTTCAAGGGAGACATACAAGCATTGTGAATCACTAGCCAAACTAATGCATACACAGAGAACATTTTTTAATTACAAATGCAGCTCCATCAATAAGTATCAAATGCGGGGAATACAACAAGAATTGTACAATTTTTCAGCACAGAAAGAATAAAAGGAGCTTATGCAAGATGGGTAGAATTGCATACCTCAACTCATTGGCCAAACAACCTTCAGCCCATCACTTAATAGAAATAATGAATCCTCAAAAGTATTACTATGAGACATGAAACATTCTGATGCTGTTCAATTTCACTGACAGCATTCTAGACAATGGAAGCAAGGAGGTTTGATAGTGGCAGTTTATCAAGGTCCTCTTGTCATTCTCTTTTGTCTCTTGATAAAGCCATCCATCAAAGTAATGAAAGTAGAACTTCTGATAGCAATACCCTTCCTCATCATTTTCTCCAAAACATGCTGAGCTTCTTTGAATTGTCCCTTCTTGCATAGTTCATTGATTTGTTCTGAATAAGTTGGAGAGCTGCTAGTTTTTGCATCTTCCTCTTGGTTTTCATTGTCTATCCTCTCTTGCTCCCTCTCTACTCCAACCTCAGAGAGGGCTTCTCCGGATAAAGAAAAAGTGAACTGTTCGGGCAATTTTCCAGTTCCAGCCATCTTGGAAAACATGCTCTCTGCTTCATCCGATCTCCCTGCCTCAGAGAGAGCACATAGAACCACATTGTAAGTATAAGCATCGGGACCTAATCCTTTTTCCTCCATGTCAGCAAAAAGCCCCAATGCAGTATCAATCTGGCCTTCCTTGCATAGGCTTTTGATTAGAGTGTTGTATGTGATAATATCCACCTTCTTCCCTTTCGACACCAATGTTTCAAAAAGCTTTAGCGCCTTTTCCACCTTTCCATCATTGCAGAGCCCATTCAAAAGAATATTAGAAGTGATGACGTTGGGCTTGAATGAATTCTCCACCATCTTGTTATGAAACTGGAATGCTTTTTCTAAATCTCCTTCTTTGCAATATGCATGAATGAGTGTATTGTATGTGATCTCATCCGGCACCAGGGCCCTCTTCAAAAGCTCATTCAACTTTTGAATTGCCTCTTCTGTCCTGCCCAACCTGCAAAGCCCATTGATAACCGAATTGTAGGTCGCCACACTCGGCCTTATCATTCTCTCCTTCATCTCATCCCAAAGTTTCAATGCCTCCTTCGGATTCTCATCCCTGAAATAAGCGACCATCATTATACCGTAGCTGACCTCATCGGGCACAAGCCCCCGCTTTGGGGGGCTACGAAGCAGCTCACATGCTTCGCCGAACCTCTTCTCCTTACAAAGATTATGAATGACAGTGTTGAGAGAGAAAGTGTCCATCTTGAGCCCTTTCCTGACCATCTCATCCATCAATTTGAAAGCCTTGCTGATTTCCCCTCCTTTACAAAACCCGCTGATCAAGGTATTGTATGTGATAAGATCAGGCGACAACCCCTCCTCTTCCATCTTCGTCAAATACCTCACGGCCTCATCCATCTTCCCTTCTTTGCACAACCCTTTAACCATGATATTGTGAGTCACCAGGCTTGGGCTCACACCCACCGACCGCATCTCCTCCAATACCCGGGATGCATCAGAGCTGCTGCTCCACTGGAAACACCCATTGATCAGAGTATTGTAGGTGACGATATCGGGTTGCACCCTTAACTTCCCCATTTCATCCCTAAGCCGAAATGCATCGTCGAGTCGGCCCTCGCGGCAGAGCCCCGCGATGAGCATGTTGTAGGTCCAGAGGTCGGGGAGGAACTCGCTCTGTGTCATTATCTCGATCGCCTGTGTGGCCTCCTTCAGCCACCCGAGGCGGCAGTAGCTGGCGACGAGGGTGTTGTAGGTGCTGCGGTCGGGGAAGAGGCCATTGGCCTTCATATCAGCGAGCAGGTTGCGGGCTTCCTTCAGCATGGACTTCTTGCAGAAGCCATCAAGAATGGTGTTGTAGGTGATGGTGTCTGGGCTGCAGCCAAATCCGGCCATGGTGGGGAGGAGGTCGAGAGCGTCGGATGGCTTGCCATGGGAGCAGAGGCAGTGGGCGAGGATGTTGAAGGTATTGGTGCTGGGGGGAACACCGAGGGAAACCATGTCGTTGAATACGGAGAGGGGGAGGGAGGGCGGGGAGGAGGTGCGGACGAGGGCTGCGAGGAGGGTGTTGGCGGTGAGGAGAGAGGGGCGGAGGCGGTGGCGGCGCATGGAGTAAAAGAGCTGGACGGCGAGGTGGGGATGGCGGAGCTGGGAATATGAAGCGATTGAGATGTCAAGGAGGGCCTTGGAGGGC
The DNA here is from genome assembly GCA_947650365.1 of Chamaelirium japonicum. Classification (NCBI taxonomy): domain Eukaryota; kingdom Viridiplantae; phylum Streptophyta; class Magnoliopsida; order Liliales; family Melanthiaceae; genus Chamaelirium; species Chamaelirium japonicum. Next base: position 29,937,522 of record OX393557.1, on the reverse strand, counting down.
GCGGGGAGGCGGCGCGGGGGGTGGAGGAGGTGGCGCAGGAGGAGGCAGGGGTCGAGGGGGATGAAGGAGAGGATGAGGGACTTGGCATCGGAGAACTTACGGAAGCGGATGAGCGGGTAGAGTAGGGTGAGGAGGGCAGGGATGGCGGAGGCGGGGTCCGCGGAGAAGGAGGGGAGGCGTTGGCGGAGGAGGTGGTAGAAGGACAGGAGGGGGGCAGGGTTGGAGAGGGAAGGGGAGGCGGCGGCTGAGGAGAGGATGGGGGAGATGAGAGGCGGGGCGAGGCGGGGGATGAAGGGGGCGAGGGTCCGATCGAGGGGAGGCGCGGAGGTATCCTGGGCGGCGAGGAGGATGGAGGAGACGGTGCTGATAAGCTCTGAGCCTGATTCGTCCACCGCTCTTCGCGGCGGAGGAGGAGGCGGAGGGATTGTTTCCATTTTGCGGCGACGGAGGAGACTAATAGCTAAAAGAATAGGCTAGGGTACAGACCCTTTCCGGCGAGTGGCGGTGGCTGGTGGTATTGGTGCGCTTTCTCTCATTGTACAAGGAGAGTTAGTCTTGTGTAATGATATGAATTGAAAATACAAATAGTTTTCTACCAAAGCTCTTTCTCCCTCTCTCTATGTAACATGATATCAGAGTCGGTCTAGGGTTTCGGACATCCCATCTCTATCCTTGGCCTCTTTGGTTGCCGTCGGTGACCTCGGGGAGGCCAAGCATAGTAAAATTATTTTATTCCGTCCCGACCTTGCGATCTCGTTTCATTCTCACGATCCCGATTGCCCCCTGTGTGATCCCCCTCCTGAGCGGTCCGATTGTGTAGATCTCTGCCGATCTCTTCCTAGCAAATCCCGTACGGTCTGATCGTGTGATCCCCCTTGCGATCCCTGCCGATCTCTCTCCCTAGTAAACCCCGTGCGTCCCCTGTTCGCTCGCTGCCGCCGAACAAATCTGAGATCTGAGATCCTCGTCTCCATTGATCTCAGATCTGAGATCCTGCGCCAATCAACCTCCACCTGCCGCGACCCAAGATCCCTACCCCGATCGAGATCTCGCCGTCGAGCCGAGATCTTTGTCGCGCAGACGCTGCCCCGATCTGCTCTGTCCGATCGGCGACCTCCACGTGATCACGTCCTTCGCAATCTTCTTTGCTCGACCGTCACCGCTTGGCCTCCTCCTTCCTCGCGTCAGTCTCCTTCTCCCTCGCCGGTGTCTCCGCAACCCGTGCTTGGCCTCCTCCTTCCTCGTGCTGACCATCGGACACTGATACGTACTTGATTGAATATAAATCAAAATAGAGAAGATTTAGTGAGAAACAGGGAAAGAAGAAAGATTAGAGATAAGATTATGAGAGAAAAGGAAGAAATACAGGAAAGAATGAGAACTTAGAGAGATGACTATAGAGAGTCAGAATTGGATACTAGCATGAACATCATCGTAATCCTTTATTGAATAACGAAACAGACTTTAAATACAGAAACACATAACACACATAACTCCCATAACTACCCTATTAACTGCAAGTAGTTGCAGAAACCATCGCCCTTGACAACTGCTTCCTATGCTTGTAGGTGCAAATTTTGGCAAGAAGCCTACAGATAGCAGGACCCACTAGCCCTGCCTGGTGGGCCCATAGAGACTACCGCGAGACCCACCAGCCCTACCTGGTGGGCCCACAGAGACTACCGCGGGACCCACCAGCCCTGCCTGGAGGGCCCACAGAGACTACCGCGGGACCCACCAGCCCTGCCTGGAGGGCCCCCAGAGACTATCGTGGAACCCACTAGCCCTGCCTGGTGGGCCCACAGAGACTATCGCGGGACCCACTAGCCCTGCCCGGAGGATCCCCCGATATTACGGTGGGACCCACCGGCCCCTGCCTGTGGAATCCCCAGAGACGACAGTGGGACCCACCAGCCCTGCCTGGAGGATCCCCCAGATGCGACAGCAGAAACCGCCATTTGCCCCAGATTTCCTCCCAGGAAATCCTATAAATAGCAGAGCCTTCAAGTGTAAAAGGATCTGAAAATCAATTTCTAAAACCAGAATCTAGATAGACAACCTCAAAAACCCAGAGCTCTGACTTCGATCTCCTTCGATCTTCTTTAAGAAGAGATCAGCGACCCTCGGCCTGTCGAGGTCACTTCGAGTGATATGTTAGTGAATTCGGGTTGCTCCCTATAGCACGGAGACGTAGGCTTCGGCTGAACTCCGAGACCACATCTTGTGTCAATCTTCTCTATTCGCATACCGAGAGTGCTAACTCAAAGTCACCAAGACATCAACCTTCAAACCTACCTTCCAACCAACAGATCGATCAAAGATCTTTGACTCAACTTCAATTAACTGGTGAGGTGAAGTCTTCGGATCGGCACAAAGATTTTTCCCCCACAGTTTAGCGTCGTCTGTGGGATTGAACAAGAAACCAAGTTTGTTCTGTAACAAACATCAGATCGGTTGAGCAGACAGCCGGTCTAGATAGTCAAACTTCCCAGCCCCTTCGGTTGAGCAGACAACCGTTAGGATACCGGCAATCTTGTTGAATCCTTCGCTCTCTCTAAATGGCGAAGACGAAGCATCAGGATCATCCAGAGGGAAGTAACACACGTCAACCTCGTCCGAAGACTCGTTCGATGAGTCAACGGCTCAACTTCGGGCAGCCCCTTGCTGTCCTCGAAATGGGGGTTCGTTCAGGGAGCGGAAGGTCGATCAATCGACCGATCACACCACCTCCTCGACAGTCGATAGGGCAGACTACCCCTGCTCCTGCTGAAGACCCACCATCTACCTATCAAATCTCGGCGGTTGACTTTCAGTTGCTATAATTGGCTACGCAAAATGCCACCCTCACAGCTGAAAGGGACGCCCTGAAGAAGGCAGCCTCCGAGGCCGGAATTGCTCTCCCCATCCCTTCATTCGGTAAAAGAGTTGATCTGCCATGGTAATCGATTCACTCCGAACTGCGAAGGTCAATGGGCACCGCTGCCTTTGAGAGGATTCGTCGCAACCCAACTCCCTCTGCTGCTCCATGGAAGCAGAGTGTTTGGGATCGTATCGATGATGAGTCCTCTCAATCTTCTTTGGGTCGCAACTGTGTCAGACGGGCACCATCGAAGCCCAATTTGCAAGAGAGGCTCCAGATGAAAGGGGCACCTTCGAAGGGCAGAGCCTCTCCATCTCTCCCACTCCAACACGAAGCTGGAATGGATCTCCGTCACCGGCTCCATCCGGCCACTACTCAAAGGCCCGGACAAGACCTCACGATCTTGCCTCACGATCTGCATCCAGGTCGAGGGCATGGTCGTAGAGAGGGATATTCTTCTGCTGGACCTCTTCACCGGAGTTTGTTTTAATCAATATTTCCAAAGGGGTTGAGAACTCCCACTCTCCCCAAATTCAATTGCCTCAAGAGAGATCCGACTCTGCACATATTGGCCTTCAAGCAAGCTTTGACACCGCACGAAGAAGAGAACAACGTGCTCTGCCGCACCTTCGCCGGGAGCCTCGACGAGCCATCTCTCGATTAGTACCATAACCTTCGGGCTGGATCCATCACCCAGTTCGGAGTCTTGGCTAACCACTTCGTGCAACATTATCAGCTCAACTTGAAGCTGGAGAAGAAGCTAGACTCCCTCTACAGGCTGAGGATGAGTGCTGACGAGAGTCTTCGCAGCGTCATGCAAAGATTCCGTAATGAGCACGCCACTCTCTCGGGACGGTATCTGGATGACGAGGCTATCATGCTAGCCTTCCAGAATGCCCTCCGTTTCGATCTGCACATCTATAATGACTTCATTCGCAATCCTCCCCTTCCCTGGGTTCAATGTTTGATCGAATCCAAAGGGAAATCGAAGTTGAAGACGATCAAGTCGCCCAAAAGGGGATAGAGACAAAGCGACGACCAGCCGAAAGAGAAACCCCGAAGTACACTGCCAAAAGCTCACAATGCAGAGGCAGTGATTCCCCCCGCATCCAAGCGACCAAGGAACGACAGGCGTAGATCCCCTCCGAAGAAGAATACATTCACCGATTGCACTCTACCAATCGAGCAAATCCTCGATCGAATTCAACATGAAGAATTCCTCCGAAGGCCTAATCCTCTACAGCCTGATACCAATGTCACAGCACACAAAACAGTCTACTGTGATTTCCACCGCAGCCATGTCCATTCTACTGATCGGTGCTACCGACTGAGATATCATCTCGAGGATTTGCTGAAAGAAGGTCATCTCCAAGAGTTCGTCAAGTGCGGACAAGATCAACGCCGATCCTCCGCAAAAGGGAAAGAAGCTTGCTGGGTCCACCAAATCTCTACCGATCAATCACCTATCAGTGTGCGTGCCAACATCTTTGGCATTCATGGATCGTTGCACAATCAAACATTGACGGGGAAAGAAGTTGATCGGCAAGTGCGACGCATCTTCAACGTTCGCTCTGCAGCGAACAAAAAAAGACACCTGGATCAAGAAACCTGTCAAGGGCTTAACTTGGCCCTCCATCATCTTCAATGACTCTGACCTTCAAGGAGTCCATACTCCACACCGGGATCCCCTGGTCCTAAAGCTCATCATCGACGGGAGCACTGTCAACCACATCCTCATCAATACAGGGAGCTCTATCGATATCATGTTCTCAGACTGCTTCAAGCGCCTGGGACATAAATACTCAAGTCTCGAAGTCGTCCCAACGATGATCACAGGCTTCAACGGGGAACAAAGTATAACAATGGAGGAATCGAGATTCATCCTCGACCTCAGCCGAGAGACTCGAGTCTCGGTAAGGTTCGCAATCGTCGAAGGAACATCCAACTACAACATCATCCTTGGTCGACCATTCCTCCACCAGATCAATGCCATCTCCTCCTCCTACCATCAACTCCTCAAATTTGCGACGGGGGAGGGTATTGTCTGCATTCGAGGAGATCAACAAACTGGGCGATCCTGCGAAGCGGCTGTTGCAAAAACAGATCGCAGAATAAATCTCGCTCCCGCAAAGCGAACAAGAGATGAAGCTGGCCCTTCTTCAATATAGCAACCAAAGGAGATCCCACTGTCCGAACCTCCACCGATCGAGTCGGAGGCTTCACCTTCAATCGAAGAAATCAATCTAATCAACATCGGCAGTGAAGATCTTCCTCATGAAACCTTCATCGGTACTAGTCTCAACGACGCAGAAGCACGAGACATGGTATCGTTCTTCAATCAGACATCGACATCTTCGCCTGGTGCTTCAAAGATATGCCTGGGATCAACCCAGATGACGCGTGTCATCGACTCGCAATCAAAGAAGGAGTGAAGCCCGTCAATCAAAAACCACGCACAATCCGACCAGAAAGACAAGTCGCAGTTCAAGAGGAGATCAGTAAGCTACTCGCAGCAGGCTTCATTCGTGAAGTAGAGTACCCTACTTGGATCTCTAATATAGTTGCTATCCCAAAGAAAAATGGAAAGGTCAGAGTGTGTATCGACTTCACCAATCTCAACAAGGCTTGTCCCAAAGATCCGTTCCCCATGCCAAGAATAGATAGACTCGTCGATGCTACCGCTGGCCACGAGCTCCTATCTTTCATGGACGGATACTCTGGGTACAATCAAATTCTGCTACATCCGGACGATCAAGAGAAGACTTACTTTGTGACTGACCGAGGTCTTTACTGCTACAACGTAATGCCCTTCGGCCTCAAGAATGTTGGATCTACCTATCAAAGGCTAGTCACAAAGATGTTCGAAGATCAAATCGGATGCAACGTCGAAGTTTATATAGACGACCTCCTCACCAAGAGCTCCAATCGTGAAAGCCACCTCTCCGATCTGGCAGAAACGTTTCAAATCCTTCAAAAATACCGCATGAAGCTCAATCCAGCTAAATGTGCTTTCGGTGTTCAATCGGGCAAGTTCTTGGGTCACCTTGTGACCTGGAGAGGTATCGAAGCCAACCCCGACCAAATTCGAGCTATCCTCGATATGCCATCGCCTACCAATCGGAAGGAAGTGCAACGCCTCACTGAAAAACTAGCTGCCCTCAATCGATTCATCTCGAAGTCTTCCGACAAGTGCAAACTGCTTTTCGACAAATTACGAAAGACAGATACCTCTGGGTGGAGTCCAACTTGCGAACAAGCTTTTCAAGACGTCAAGAGTTATCTTGTACATGCTCCCATTTTAACAACTCCACTCCCAAAAGAAGATCTCTGGCTCTACCTTACCGTCACCGATCAAGCAATCAGCGCGATCCTGGTCAGCAGAAGAGAAGTTGTCGAACATCCAATCTACTATATCAGTCATACACTTCTTCCGGCAGAGACTCGCTACTCAAAGATTGAGAAGGTCATACTAGCCTTGCTTACCGCATCACGACGTCTTCAACCCTATTTTATCTCACACCCGATCACAGTGATCTCAGAGCACCCACTCAAAGACATCATCAACAAGGCAAGTCGAGCGGGTCGGATGACCAAATGGGTGATCGAGATGAGTGCTCTCGGGATTCAATTTGAACCTCGCACTTCACTCAAAGGGCAGGCAATTGCTGTCTTCCTAGCTGACTTCCCTATAGAAGACCCCATAACTTGGGAGGAAGATGTCGATATGCGCCTCGAAGACGGAGATGAACCTCCATTCAATCTGGTGACCAATCCAAGCCTTGAGGCTCCTGCTACCTCGCGAGCTCGGTGGAAACTCTATACTGATGAGGCTTCAAGCACAATCGGTTCGGGAATTGGGATAGTCTTGGTATCCCCCGAACTTGATCATCTTCAAAAGGCCATTCTCCTCGGATTCAGCGCTACCAATAATGAAGCCGAGTACGAAGCACTCATCTCCGGGCTGGAGATGGCTGAATCCTTGGGGGTAGATCGACTCACCATCTACAGCGACTCCCAACTAATCATAAGGCAGATCAACGGGGAGTACACGGCCCGGGAAGAAAGAATGCAGCATTACTTGGCTCTAGTGCGACATCATCAACAACGTTTTGCTAGCACCGAGTTCATCCAATTCCCGAAAGCAGAAAATCGAGAGGCAGATGCCTTGGCTAACGCTGCCTCGGTTCTTGGAGACTCACTCGGGAAAAGGCGAATACAAATCGACTATCAAGAATCGCCCAAGATTACCCTCGAGCAACATGTCATCGCCACTACAGAAAGATCCGGGGGTGGAGAACAGCCAGCCTCCAATCATGCCATAACACATGAACTCAAAGATTGGAGATGGTCAATCTTTGACTTCTTCAAACAAGGTAGAATGCCAGAAGATCCAATTCAAGCCAGAAGACTTCAAAGGAAGCTTCCATGCTATAGCCTCCAAGGAGAAATCTATATTTTAGATCGCACAACGGGATGTTGCTCAAATGCATTGGTCCTTTACAAACAAAGACAATCTTAATCGACATCCATTCCGGAGCCTGTGGGAATCATTCGGGAGGAAGATCTCTTGAAGCTAAGACAAAACTTCAAGGTTACTACAGGCTAACAATGGCAAGAGATGCTCACTAAGTGGTTCAAAGATACGAGCCTTGCCAGCGACACGCTTGAGCTATCCACCTCCCAGCAGATGATGTAACACTTGTGGTGTTAGATTTGAGAATAATAGAAATCCTCCATGGCTAGTTTCGTCTTTTTGCAGCCAGACTTTTTCTTTGGGCTTTTTCCCAATAAATGGATCGTAAACCTATGAGATGTTTTACGTTCACATTCTCCGTAACTTCGAGCATGTCATGATGGTGCGTTCCGTGCAACGATCATATGTATGCGCAACCAGTTTCGGCAGCCTGGCAGGTAAACCCTAGAAAAGCGATAATTGGTCGACAGTCAAAGCTATTTTGTTTCTTGCAAGAGATCGGGTGATCGGATCGTAACGAAACAAGATAAGTTAGATGAGGCTCTGAGAGAGCCTTCCAATGAGCTTGAGTTAGGGTCGATCCGACACCCGGGTGAATAGTTATTACTATTTTAAGTTTTGGAGAATAGTTATTACTATTTTAAGTTTTGGAGTCTTTTCTTCTTTTCGGGAGATCCAGAAGTTAGAAAATTATGTACTAAGAGCTGACGCGTTCGCGTTGACGAGACCTTTCCAACAAATCCTCTCGGGCCCTATTCCGACTTCCGGTTTGATAGTTATGACCTATTATTCTTTTCAGCCCGGTTGATGGACGAATCGCACCCGGATTCCAACCGAGCCCGGTTCAGGGCTCGGGACCGAGCCCGACCAGCCGTAGAGCCTACCTCCCGATCTCCTAGCATAATTTAGGCTCTCTTGACCTCCCTCCCCAGTGATTTAAAATCCGAAATTCGGATGGGAATGATCGGGTAAGATTTGGGGATGATAAACCCATATCTTCATATCTTATCCTTATCCCTTCCCCTTAACCGACCCTATCCCCAACCCATATCCATAACATCAGCCCCCCTTTTCTATAAATAGAGAGAGAGAGAGAGAGGAACGTGAGAGAACGAGAGGAAGAGAGAGAGAACGTGAGAGAACGAGAGAGAACGTGAAAGAGAGAGAGAGAGAGAGAGAGAGAGAGAACGGGATACAGAGAGAGACAGAGCGAGACGGAGACAGAGAAGGAGGAGAGATCGAGGGAGATGGAGCACCGACCCGCCCCTCGCCGGAGCACCGGCGAGCACGCCGAGACCCCCAGGTCAGCCCCCTCTCATCTTCTCATCCCCTCCGCGACCCAACCCCGGCCCTTCCTCCTCCTTTGCCGCGGCCCGCACGGGTAGACACCGTCGCTGCTCCGAGCCCCTCCCCGGTGACCTCCGACCTCCGACCAAGCCCCCATGCGAGCCCCCTCCGGTCGAGCTTCGGGCTCCGACGGCCGCTCCGGCCGCCTCCCCCCGCGCCTCCTCCGTGGGGGTGGTGCGGGAGAGGCCGGCCGAGTGCTCGCCGGCGCTCCAGGCCGCCCCTCCCACCGGCTGCCGACGCGCAGGAATCGGGCCGGCTGGTTTCGGTCTCGTGGAGAAGAAGGAGATGGGGGGGCAAAATTGTAATTTCCCATGTTTTATTTAACCCCCAGACCCAAAATCCCATCCTTTTCTTATTTCACACCCCAAGGATCGGTCTTCAGATTTCTGGGGCGTGACAGCTGGTATCAGAGCCGGTTCTCCTCGGGATGGGGGGGTCTAACCCTATACGAGGACGTGTAGCCCTGAGGGGGGTAGATTATGACGACCAAGATCCAATAGGCCAATAGCCAAGAGCCAAGACTCCTGAGGCGGGAATGCCAAGATGGATGAGGTGAGGTGAGGTGCGGTGAGGTGTACAAGGCCACGAGTTAGCCCCACATCACCTGGAGAGAAGGAGATCCTGAGCTACTTATATAATTTCCCCTCCCAAACATAGAAGACGCGTTTTAAAACCGTGCGCCGCTACGGAATTCGTAAGAACTCTGTAGTTAAGAGTGCTCGGGCGAGAGTAGTACCAGGATGGGTGACCTCCCTGGGAAGTTCTCGTGCGGGCACGGGCAAAGCGGACAATATCTTGTGTGTTTGGGGCGGATGTTACAACTTAGAATGTTTTCTAGAGATTGTATAGATAGTGAGTCGATAGAATTCTCGTAGTAGCTAGTGGTGGTATATTGATTATTTCTAAGGATAAGGACCTAGGGTTAATCATACTTGGAGAACTGGTTTTGTTTGAAGAATTGATCTGTAACTAAGAACTGTCTATGATTGAGTTTTTGATTGATCGAGAATCGTGAATCAATCTATATGTCGTATGAGTATGATTGTATTAGAACTCTGATGTGCTATAATGTTTAGGTTTAGAGTTAGTCGTTGTAACTCGGGTGATAATTCTTAAGAAGGAGCCACTTGGAACATCTTAACCAAGGGTGGTGTTTCTTGATCTCTAGGCAGAAGCATAGTGTTTGAGTCTATATCGTAGTATAGGTTGGGAGTCTTCTAATATGGATTCTTGTGAACTTTCTAGTGGTAAGGAGCTGACCAAGGACTAGATATTCAACTCTAGTTAGTATTTTGGTTGATTGGTTTTGGAATGGATGTATTTGAATATATCTGGAAGGATGTATATCCTTGATGGTTTATCTGGCATGGTTGTGAGGTTACTCTTTTTGTTGGTTTTGTTATTTTTCATTGACCCTAAGCGCTAGAAACCTAGTCGGTGTTTTATGATTCCTTGATCTTTGTTGACCCTTAGTATTTAGAGACCTAGTCAGTATTTAGGATCCCTTGATCTTCGTTGACCCTTAGTACTAGAGACTTAGTTGGTGTTTTAGGATTCCTTGATTCTTGTTGACCATTGGTATTAGAGACCTAGTTGGTGTTTTTAGGATTGTCCCTTATCTCGATATAGATGTAATAATTAAATTAGTTTCCTTGTTAGACCTCTCTAGTGTATCGTGGGTTATAATTAGTTTGGTGTAGAGCTTGTGTGCTTTTTAATGGATCCTATGAGTAATAATGATGACTCGTGGGGATAATGGTTTCAAGGAGTACACCAGGAGATGAAAATCTCAGGTGATAGTTTGAAATCCTCTTGGTTTGTAGATTACGGGATACCTTGATAGTGACTCTTGCGAAAGAGTACGCACTGTTCCTAGGGAACTTTGGCGGTGGATGATGATTGTCCGGTAGAGGACATACTGTGGCTTCGCACTGACTCTTCGGAGGCTTTGACGGTTTGTTTCGCAGTTCTTATTGGAACTCGCGGGAAAGAGCGCACTGGCTAGATGATAGTGACGTTAAGATTGAATTGAGATAATTGAGTACTAAAAAGATGTTAGCGACGATGTCAAATGGATTGCCTATGTTTATAAAATTTGGGAATACCTTATCAGTTGGACTCTTAAGAATGATTATTATTCTGCTGATTCACCTCGCTTTGTTTTCAATCATTATTCGATTCTAGTAACTTTTGTTTGCTTTAGTTTCTTTTGAGTGATTGCTTTTAATTCTCAGAATGTTAAGATTGTGCTAGTTCCCTCAGTTGCCCTTTTTCTAAATTGTCTCTATTTGTCTAGGGTCCTTTATTCTCTTTTTTGTATGGTTGCGAGGTTTCCGTCTAACTATCTCGATGATTAGTTTAGGGTAGGATTTAGTACTTGGTACCGATCTGCTCAGTCAATTTTAGTTGGCCATTAGTTTTCTAGTAGGTAGTTTCTTCAGCCAACTCATAATAGTTCTGGTTTAGAATCGGTCCCCACATCTTGGATTGAGCCATTGAGATGACTATCTATTGTTAGAGCGTGGCTATCTAGTTTGGACCCACTTGAGAAATAGATTTTTCGGGCATTTGTTCTTTAGTTCCTTGAGTAGTATTTGGTAGTTTGGTTAGTGTAGGTGTTAGTCTCATAGGAATATTATAGGATTTTAGTTTAGTATTAGATACACGTTAGGCGTACTAGTTGAGGCATCTCTTTTGTCAAATCATTCTTGAATGTGTACTTAAGCATATGTGTATGGGCGCATATGTGTAGTATACATTGCTATGATTGTAGAGTCGATACCAAAAGTATAAATTATATATGGGTGTATGGGCACTCATATACATTGATATACCTTTTATATCGGCACTGACAATTGAGTGCATTCTAAGTTTCTGAATCTATGAGTTTTGGTAGTTACCCTACCGAGGAGGACACCCCTCGGCGGTACTAATAAGGGGGATATGATGCCCCTTATCAAGGCAGGGTTAATGATCAGAACTCATGATTTTGGTCTAATCCGTAATACTTAGAATGTGAAATGGAAACCAAAACTCGTATTCGCGATCGATGCGAGAATTGGTGGTTCATTTCTATCCTAATAATTATGAGAGTCGATTCGTATAATGTTTAGGTTAGTAGAGAGAGTAGAATTGTGAGTAGTAGAGGATTTTCTTTTAGTAAGATTTGGAGTAGTAACTTGGCTTTCTTGTTGGCAGTGTTAGTGAGGATCTTCATTCTCGTTATACTTAACTTTTCATTGCTATAATGTTCTTGTTCTGGTAGTAGAGATGAGTGGACTCGTATATATGGATTTTGTAGTTGAATTTTCGGGACGAAATTTTTTTTAAGGTGTGTAGGTTGTAACACCTGTGGTGTTAGATTTGAGAATAATAGAAATCCTCCATGGCTAGTTTCGTCTTTTTGCAGCCAGACTTTTTCTTTGGGCTTTTTCCCAATAAATGGATCGTAAACCTATGAGATGTTTTACGTTCACATTCTCCGTAACTTCGAGCATGTCATGATGGTGCGTTCCGTGCAACGATCATGTGTATGCGCAGCCAGTTTCGGCAGCCCGGCAGGTAAACCCTAGAAAAGCGATAATTGGTCGACAGTCGAAGCTATTTTGTTTCTTGCAAGAGATCGGGTGATCGGATCGTAACGAAACAAGATACGTTAGATGAGGCTCTGAGAGAGCCTTCCAATGAGCTTGAGTTAGGGTCAATCCGACACCCGGGTGAATAGTTATTGCTATTTTGAGTTTTGGAGTCTTTTCTTCTTTTCGGGAGATCCAGAAGTTAGAAAATTATATACCAAGCGCTGACGCGTTCGCGTTGACGAGACCTTTCCAACAAATCCTCTCGGTCCCTATTCCGACTTCCGGTTTGATAGTTATGACCTATTATTCTTTTTAACCCGGTTGATGGACGAATCGCACCCGGATTCCAACCGAGCCCGACCAGCCGTAGAGCCTACCTCCCAGTCTCCTAGCATAATTTAGGCTCTCTTGACCTCCCTCCCCAGTGGTTTAAAATCCAAAATTCGGATGGGAATGATCGGGTAAGATTTGGGGATGATAAACCCATATCTTCATATCTTATCCTTATCCCTTCCCCTTAACCGACCCTATCCCCAACCCATATCCACAACATCAGCCCCCCTTTTCTATAAATAGAGAGAGAGAGAGGAACATGAGAGAACGAGAGGAAGAGAGAGAGAGAACGTGAGAGAACGAGAGAGAACGTGAAAGAAAGAGAGAGAGAGAGAGAGAGAGAGAGAGAGAGAACGGGATGCAGAGAGAGAGAGAGCGAGACGGAGACGGAGAAGGAGGAGAGATCGAGGGAGATAGAGCACCGACCCGCCCCTCGCCAGAGCACCGGCGAGCACGCCGAGACCCCCAGGTCAGCCCCCTCTCATCTTCTCATCCCCTCCGCGACCCAACCCCGGCCCTTCCTCCTCCCTTGCCGCGGCCCGCATGGGCAGACACCGTCGCCGCTCCGAGCCCCTCCCCGGTGACCTCCGACCTCCGACCAAGCCCCCATGCGAGCCCCCTCCGGCCGAGCTTCGGGCTCCGACGGCCGCTCCGGCCGCCTCTCCCCGTGCCTCCTCCGTGGGGGTGGTGCGGGAGAGGCCGGCCGAGTGCTCGCCGGCGCTCCAGGCTGCCCCTCCCGCCGGCCGCCGACGCGCAGGAACCGGGCCGGCTGGTTTCGGTCTCGTGGAGAAGAAGGAGATGGGGGGGGCAAAACTGTAATTTCCCATGTTTTATTTAACCCCCAGACCCAAAATCCCATCCTTTTCTCATTTCACACCCCAGGGATCGGTCTTCAGATTTCTGGGGCATGACAGCTAGGATCGGTCTTCAGATTTCTGGGGCGTGACAGCTGTCACGCCCCAGAAATCTGAAGACCGATCCCTGGGGTGTGAAATGAGAAAAAAAAGAGGGTTTTGGGTTTGGTCAATTGATTACACCAATTTGGGTTCTCACAGGGCTTCTTCTACGCTCTCTAATAAGAAAAACAAGAAGGAGGGAGAAACAAAAGGGGAATCTTTTAAATTTGATTTTTCGAAAACATTTTTATTAAAAAGCAAAGAAAGAGAAATGTCAATAGAGAGAAAACATTATCTAGTAAGGCTCAACCTTCAAAAGTCATATCCTCTCAGTATGAGTGACCTGTCGGTGCCACTACATACTGACAGGAGTCTATCTGAGGGAGCACGAGGCTCAAGCCTCCTACGGCTAGCCAAGTGGTCTCATCCTCTCCCTAACACTCAGGTGCACCAGTCTAGGGTTCCTATCTACAGGGTTAATCAATTTAGTCATTTATATGCACTTATATTTTCATTATGATCTATCCTAAGCTTAGGGCCTTGAGGAGAGGCCTACCCAAAAGAATTCAGCTGGAACCATTGCAACTACAACCATAGAATACTAACTAACTAATAAGAACTCTTATTCCAATACAATTACAATGTCTGAAGAGAAAAGACTACAAGATTAACATACTAAGCAGAAAGGTAACACTGCAACTCTAACTCCGCCTCTGGGCTCCTACTGCTACTCCTGAGCCTCCGGACCTGCAACTGAGCCTACTCGTGGGAAAAAGTAGCCCCCAATAGGAAATTGGGAGATTAGCCAAATTAATGGCTAGTGACATCCTAATAGTCTTTAATAATATGAGACGACCAATCGTAATAAATTAGGATATAATCTAGCAGTTCTAGTAGAAACAAAGTTTGCAGAATGATACCTAAACCTATCAGTAGTCTATATTCACATGCAATTCCTACTGTCACTAGGTTATCTAACATGAAGTCCATTCAATGTTCTACAACATTAAAGAACAAATTTAAATAAAACGTTCATCTAAAGTCACGAGATCATCATGTGAACAGTCATACAATTCTAATTTCATATACAGATAAAACACACTCTATCAAAATGTGAACCCCAGATATTTTGTTCATCCTGCCCCCGGTCGGGCATTACTATAGGGCCTTTTATTTCGATGTAGAGGGCCAACTCTCTCGCCGTGCATCCACCAACACCATACACTAGTCACCCAGATGATCATAAGGGGTTTCCCGTCTTTCACGGTGGAGCTCTACCGCCCAACTTGCTTTACTATGGGGACTTCAACTCCCCGGGACGGGGTTGCTAGGCCAATCCCTACTCGAGGGCACCTCCTATTGGCTTTACCACAACCCTTGCCCGTGACCCCTAACCTATTTAACTTCGGCTGTACGCGCAGGGTGGTTCACGGCCCTTGCGCGCACGGGGTCCCTACCTTCTAACCAGGTAGATTCATACATAACATCTTTCAACATATACAATGAAGCTACAAAAAGTCTATTTAATGCTTATCAATTTCCAACAATTTACCCCTGGTCCCGTACTGCTCTCGCAACCCATGCAACATAATAAATCAATAAAGTAAAACACTCATCCCAGTGACCCGTGTTCTAGGGTTGCCATACTTCTCTCAGGAGGGTGGGTCCCGATAATTATTAGTTATTCAATTCAATGTTTAATTTAAGGGAATCCTAATTACGGTGTCCATACGAACAAAAGCAGTCATTATTATTATTTTATTAATATTTTAAGCATGCGTCGCCGGACTCGCGACTCCGCATGCAAGGCGGGGTCCACTTGACCACATACGACGATGCCCAGCGGGGCCCGCATGCAGTGTCATGGACACCTACCCTTAGTCATTCTCATTTCCCACTATTAAAGACCACGCAAGGGTAGTAGATGTCACCTAGTTGTCGATCGCACACGACTCCTGCTAGTTGCCTCTGATCCGTCTCCGCTGGATCACCACAATCACAGTCTGATAACAACCACAGCTCCGTATCATAACTCTATCGATTAAAACAAAAGAATCTACGATGAGGGTTCTATGCCAAGGATAGTCGGACACCCTCGATAGGGGACCAACATTGAGTCGACAGCACGCAAATCTGTGCGACTGAAGAACTCGAACCTAACCAATACTAGGCCAATCAAGTAAACAGAAGCTAAACTTACTCATCGAATCGAGCTCGAAGAACCCTTTCCGATGGTTCCAGTTTCGCTGGAATCCGACTTCGGTCGGATGGTTTCGGGTCAAACCACGTAGAACCGGTGAAACCGATCGCATGGTTGGTTCACTAGGGTAGAAGAGGTTCTAGGGTTATATTCTAGGTTTAAAAGGTAGGGCTCAATGTTTTGAGCACAATGCCACTAGTTTCGTCCGAATCCGAGTTCGGACGATGAAACGACGGTCAAACCACGGTACCGCGATAATATCGGGTCAAAGGATAAAATGGGGTATTAAACAATACAATTACTATGATAAACTATGGCCAATAGGTAGTATTTTCCGAGCCGGTCGAAATGGCGCTAGTTTCGTCCAATTCCGAGTTCGGACGGAGAAATGGCAGTCGAACCAAAATTCACTGGTTCACGGGTCTGGTTCAAGTGGACCAGACCGGTTCACTAAGTGGGTCGGTTCTGCAGGTCTGCAGTGGTTAGGTCGGGTCGGGTTCAGGGTTTAGCAAGTCGGGTCTGGGGTTTATTATTTAACCCGGGAAATTACCGTTTTGCCCCCCCCAACTCTATCTTCTCCATGAGAACAGCGGCAGGGGGGTTGGTTCGCTCGCAACGAGGCCGACGGGAGGGGCGGCCTGGAGCGCCGGCAAGCGCTCGGCCGGCCTCTCCCACACCACCCCCACAGAGGAGGCACGGAGGAAGGCGGCCGGAGCGGTCGTCGGAGCCCGAGAGCCGGCCGAAGGGGGCTCGCGCGGGGTCGATCTATGGCCGGTGGTGGTGCGCCGGCGATCGCCGGGAGAGGCTCGGGTGCGGCGGCGGTGTCCGCCCGTGCGGGCCGCGGCAAGGGAGAAGGAAGGGCCGGGGGTCGCGGGTTGGGTCGCGGAGGGGATGGGAGGGTGAGAGGGGGCTGACCTGCGGGTGTCTCGGCGTGCTCGCCGGGGCTCCGGCGAGGGGCGGGTCGGCGCTCCATCTCCCTTGATCTCTCCTCCTTCTCCGTCTCCGCTCGCTCTGTCTCTCTCTGCATCTCTCTCTCTTACTCTCTCTCTTTCTCTCCCGTTTTCTCTCTTTTTCTCTCCCGTTCTCTCTCTCTCTCTCTCTCTCTCTCTCTCTCTCTCTCTCTCTCTCTCTCTCTCTCCCGTTCTCTCTCTATTTATAGAGGGGGGAGGCTGTTGTGGATATGGTGAGATGGGCTGGGCGGATAGGGTCGGTTAAGGCGAAGAGATAAGGAAAGAAAGATAAGGATCGATATATCATCCCAATCCTGTCCGATAATTCCCATCCGAATTTCGGATTCTAAATCACTTAGGAGGGAGGTCTAGAGAGCCTAAATTATGCTAGGCGACCGGGAGGTAGGCTCTAGGGCTGGTCGGGCTCGGTCCCGAGCCCTGAACCGGGCTCGGTCCCGAGCCCTGAACCGGGCTCGGTTGGAATCCGGGTGCGATTCGTCCATCAACCAGCCTGAAAAGAATAATAACTCGTAACTATCAAACCGGAAGTCAGAATAGGGCCCAAGAGGATTCGTTGGAAAGGTATCGTCAACGTAAACGCGTTAGCGCTTGGTAAATAATTTTCTAACTTCTGGATCTCCCGAAAAGAAGAAAATACTCCAAAACTCAAAATAGCAATAACTATTCACCCGGGTGTCGGATCGACCCTAACTCAAGCTCATTGGAAGGCTCTCTCAGAGCCTCATCTAACGTATCTTGTTTCGTTACAATCCGATCACCCAATCTCTTGCAAGAAACAAAATAGCTTCGACTGTCGACCAATTATCGCTTTTCTAGGGTTTACCTGCCGGGCTGCCGAAACTGGCTGCGCATACACATGATCGTTGCACGGAACGCACCATCATGACATGCTCGAAGTTACGGAGAATGTGAACATAAAACATATCATAGGTTTACAATCCATTTATTGGGAAAAAGCCCAAAGAAAAAGTCTGGCTGCAAAAAGACGAAACTAGCCATGGAGGATTTCTATTATTCTCAAATCTAACACCACAGGTGTTACAACTCGCTCCATCAACTAACAAGTCCATGGCCCTTCCATCAATGGGGATTGGACTTCTTAGGTTATTTTTCACCAACACCAAGCAAGAAGAAGTATCTGCTGCTGGCCACCGATTACTTCACCAAGTAGGTTGAAGCGGTGCCACTCTTCCGAGAGACTAATGATGAAGTCATCAAGTTCATCAGACATAACATCTTTTCATGGTTTGGCACGCCACAAGTCTTAATTGCTGACAATGGAGCTCAATTCGACTCTGACAAGTTCCGGGGGTTTTGCCTAAACAATAGAATTAAGCTTTTCTACTCAACACCAAGGTACCCTCAGTGCAATGGCCAAGCTAAAGCCTCTAACAGAGCTATCATTGGTCTACTCAAGAAGAAGCTCGATAGCAAGAAAGGTTTGTGGGAGAAAGTCCTACCCTGAAGTCTTGTGGGGCTATTGAACTACCCCGAGAAGATCAACTGGGTTCTCACCCTTTTGCCTAACCTATGGGTCAGAAGCAGTTCTCCCAACAGAAACCATATCAAACACTTTGAAGACCAGAGCAATCGAAGGGGGGGTTAACGATGAGCTTCGAGTCAATAACCTTGATCTCTCTAAAGAATTACGAGATCGAGCAACCATACGTGTTCTCAAGTATCAACAAAGGATCAAAAAAGCCTACGATCAGAAGGTCAGCCAAAAACAGTTCCCAATTAACAGCCTGGTCCTCAGAGCAGTCTTCTACAATACAAAAGAGCACAGCAACGGAAAACTAGCTCCTAACTGGAAAGGACCCTACATTGTCGAATCAATAGGAGGCAAATGATCTTATCGACTGATTTCGCCAGAAGGAGAGACTACCATGAGCTTGGAATGCTAGACATCTCAAAATATTTTATCCTTGATGTAAACTCCATGCTGAATAAAGATCACTTTCAAATGTTCATCTTGTCAACTCAAGTACTGAAGCAGTTCCAAGTTATCTACATTCAAATTCCAAGTCATCTACATTCAAATTACCAGGTCGTTTAACAAGTTTGGGTGCTTGAGTTGCGACTCAACCCTTTACAGGCAGATGTTAAACGGTTTCGGGTTGTAAAACAAAACAATCTTCAAGTCACCGAGTCAATTTAATAAGTTTGGAAGCTCATGTTGCGACGCGACCCCTTACATGCCAATGTTAAATAACCTTCAATTACCAGATCGTTTAACAAGTTTAGGTGCTTGAGTTGCGACTCAACCCCTTACAGGCAAATGTTAAACGGTTTCGAGTTACGATATAACACAACCTTCAACTACCAAATTACTTAACACGTTTGGGTGATCGAGTTACGACTCGACCCCTTACAAGCAGGTGTTAAGTATATTCAAGCATTCCATTTGAAGCATAAACGTTCAAAGAATTCAACGAGACATTCAATCTCAAACACCAAAGAGAAGTCTTTATTTCTCAAAATTTCCAAGTACAAGTGAGCTTTTACATGTGCGAGGCTTACAGATACAACAACAAAAAAAAAAGAGATAGAATACGTCAAGGCTTGGCCACGCTTGGAGCGCACGACTTGTCTCCTTCAGATCCACCACAAGCCTTGCTCGCTGCAGACGCTTTCGAAGACTAGACGCCGCTAGCATAAGCCCTGAGGGCTTCTACCGCCTTCTCTACCGTCGACCTGAAGCTCTCACACTCGGTGCGTGTCTGCTCGAGCTCCTTCGTGAAGGCCTCCTCCTTGGCAGCAAGAGCAGCTTCCTTGGCGGCAAGTTGGTTCTTCAACTCCTTTATTTCCACAGCACGGTCATGGACCAAAGTCTCCATTTTGAAGAATCGGTTAATTCTTTAACTCGTGAAGCTCATGACCCCGAGCAGTGTGGTTGTCGAGCCATCTCTTGCTCTCAATCATCTCCTTGCGGAGAGCTTCCTTCTTGGTAGCTAGAGCTTCCTTCTTGGCAGATAAAGCTTTCTTCAGCTTCTCCTTCTCCTCGTTCGCGGCCTCCAGTTCGGCAGTCAAGCGAGAGACTTCTGTCGAAGCCCCCCGCTCACCGGCCCTTCTGAAAAGCCTGCTAGCGAGCTTCAGGACCGCTGAGTTCTGCCAACAACCGAGAGAAAGTCAGAAATATTTCTGAAGATACAACTCAAAAACCAAGTCATGCTGATGCACTTACCACAACTTCAAGCCTGTTGTAGGCTTCGTCTAGGGTAGCATCGGGAAGGTTGCAGAGCTTCCGGATCACACCCGTTGGGTGGTTGATGTCAACCTCACCCAAGTCTCTGAGCAACTATGCGGTGCCAACAGGAACATCTGCAAGTAGTACAAAGGTTCAACAGTTAGGATCTCGAATGTCAAAAGCAATGAAGAAGAGAAGGTAGCAGTAACATACATGTGGCGTCAGCTCGAGATGCTTCGGACTTGCCCTTCCCCCGATCAGAACTCTTACCCCCGGGGGTCGACCTTTCCTTCATGGGAGATGCCACTGGCGAAGGTTGGGGTGTCCCAGCCTCCACGCGGCTCCCTCCCTCCTTTTGCAAAGGGGAAGGAATGTCGCATGGCGGAGTAATCTCCCCTTTCTCCGGACGTTCACCGGCTTGCTGAAGCCTAGCCATAAGGGCAGCCGTCTCCTCCGCCATCTGGGCAGCTGAAGGACGGACAGCCGACGGAGGTTGCTCAACCTCCAACCCACCGCTCCTCGAGGTGCCCTCCAGGCGAGGGACGCTCAGGGGCACTTGGTCAAGGGGAGTGGGGCTGCTTGCAACCATGTCACTCCCCGAGTACCTTATTCTGATGCGCGTCGGGCGCTTCAGTTCTTCAAAATGATAGACGGGCGACACTCTTTTGCCGTCACCTACCGCATCCATAACGTCCTCCATCCGACGGGCCTTAGCCTCGTCGACGGGGGTGGGCGGAACCTCTTCCTCGCCACCGTCTCCTCCACCTTCTTCCTCATCATCACCATCACCACCACCACCTTCGCCATCGTCATCGCCGTCTTCATCCTCCTCTTCCTCTTCTTCTTCTTCTTCTTCTTCTCCTTCTCCTTTTTCTTCTTCTTATTCTTCTTCTTTCTTCTCCTCATCTTCTTCTTTCTTCTTCTTTTCCTCTTTCTTCTCCTCCTCCTTGAAGACCCTTCTCTTCTTCACCTAACCCCTACGGGTCACCACCAGCTTCTCCTCCGTCGGCAAGCGGCGCTTCACCCCATACGCCTTCTTCTCTACTCGGATGGCTCTGACTATCTTGCCCGATTAGGGATCCTCCTTATAATCGGAGTACAAGACATCATTGTCATCGTACCTGTCCTGCAGCCTGTGGAAGAGCTTGGCGTTGCCGTGCCGGATCGAGCAGTTCGAAAACTTCTTCCACGATCGGGTACCGCAAGTCAGTTCCAGAAACAGGTTGTCGAGGGCCCCGACTCGATCCGACGACCAAGCAAAGACCCCTCCTGCAGCGTACATATCGACCTCTTTGTGTACCTGAGAATAAGGAGGCTCAGGCACAGAAAGGGGAGTCTATGCCCCAATGACGGAGATCAGCCAGTCAGTGTAGAGCTTGTCGGATGGTACGGTGTCGATGATCGGGTGGAGCGCGGAGATGCCAGTTAGATTGAAGAAAGGGTTGTCCTTCCTTGAAACCCACTTGTAGTGGTAGAAGAAGTACCCAACTCTATCCTTGCCACTTCACCTTCAGGGATGCTGGAGTAGCACGCCCTGAGCTCCTCCTGAAAGTCCGACTCCACCCGGCAGAATGCATAGATTATCCTCCATGCATTCCCCGATATCTGCCCTGGACAAAGCCCCGAGGTGTTCAGCAACCGGGCAGCGAAAGGCAGCAGAGGGAGGCGCAGCCCGCAGTTTAGCTGGCCGATGGTGACCACCGTCCCCAGCACTTGCTCCTTACTGGCAATGTTAGTGAAGACAGTCCGCTTATCGATTCCAAAGGCCGATTGAACTCCTGAGAGAGCTGGTTGATGAGCCCCTTCAGTGAAGCAGGCGAGCAACTTCTGCCACTTAGCCCTCTTTACATCAATAAGCTTGCTGCCAATGTTATATTCGAAGACGGGCTCCTCCGACAACGGCATCAGGGGCCCCAGGATGAAGCTGGCCTTCGAGATGTGCTCGGGCCTTGAAGGTGTAGAAGCAAACCCCACTCCCATGTGCCTCTTACCAAGCACACCAAGGGCGCCTTTGTCCTTGCCCCGGCCAATAGGTTTGGGCGACACCAGAGCTTTCTCCTTCCCCATTCTCTTGGACGGGACAACGTTCTTGATCTTCATGCTACTGGAAGATGCCATTTCGATCGATCGGGAAAGCACGATGAGCAGGAAACTCGGGAGCAAGAAGTTCTGGACTTGAAAATTTTTTGGAAGTGTGAGGCAAAAATAAAATCCAGAAAGAGCTTATAAACCCTGGA
Source organism: Chamaelirium japonicum (assembly GCA_947650365.1). Classification (NCBI taxonomy): domain Eukaryota; kingdom Viridiplantae; phylum Streptophyta; class Magnoliopsida; order Liliales; family Melanthiaceae; genus Chamaelirium; species Chamaelirium japonicum. Next base: position 29,915,439 of record OX393557.1, on the reverse strand, counting down.
GAAACTGGCACGAAAACCAAAAGAACATGTGGCATCACCAGGTCAAAAGCCGTGTTTTCAGAAATGACACATGGCGTCAATCCGGAGGAAGCGCTCTTCCAGGCGAACCGTCGGAACCAGACGAAGCGTCACCCACTGAACCGCCGGTCCAAATAAACCGCTGGTTTGAGCGAACCGCCGGTCCAAAAGAATCATCGGTCCGTGCGAACCACCGGCTCAAGCAAAACAACAAAGCTGGATAAACTACAACTCCACATCTCCTCAACCCCCGACCAGTTTAAATATGACCGATCAGACGAAATTGATCAATCGCCGCTTGAAGACTTTACCCGTTTGACAGGCAGACGATCGGGTAATTTATCAAAGGATCGGGCAGAAAATAGGCTCTTTTGCCCGATCGCCTCAACCTCCACCGGTTGAATTTAACCGATCGGTCATCCCTGACCGATCGGATAGGTTCAACCGATCGATTCGATTTCTACTGGATCGGTCTAAAAACTATGTATTTTGACCGATCGCCTCGACCTCCATCGGTTGAATTTAATCGATCAGTCAACTTTGACTGATCGGATAAATTCAACCGATCGGTCAAGTTTCTACAGGATCGGGCAGAAAATAGGCTCTTTTGCCCGATTGCCTCAACCTCCACCGGTTGAATTTAACCGATCGACCATCCCTGATCGATTGGATAGGTTCAACCGATCGGCTCGACTTCTACAAGATCGGGCAGAAAACAAGCTCTTTTGCCCGATCGCCTCAACCTCCACTGGTTGAATTTAACCGATCGGTCATCCCTGACCGATCGGATAGGTTCAACCGATCGATTTGACTTCTACAGGATCGGGCAGAAAACAGGCTCTTTTGCCCGATCGCCTTAACCTCCACTGGTTGAATTTAATCGATCGATCATCCTTGACCGATCGGATAGGTTCAACCGATCGGTTCGACTTCTACAGGATCGGGCAAAAAACATGCTTTTTTTCCCGATCGCCTCAACCTCCACCGGTTGAATTTAATCGATCGATCATCCCTGACCGATCGGATAGGTTCAGCCGATCGGTTCGATTTCTACTGGATCGGGCAGAACACTTGTGTTTTTGCCCGATCGCCTCGACCTCCACCGACTGAATTTAACCGATCAATCAACTTTGATCGATTGGATAAATTCAACCGATCGGTCAAGTTTCTACTGGATCGATCAAAAAACTATGTCTTTTGACTGATTGCCTCAACCTCCACCGGTTGAATTTAATCGATCAGTCAACTTTGACCGATCGGATAAATTCAACCGATTGGTCAAGTTTTTACTGGATCGGGCAAAAAACTATATTTTTTGACCGATCGCCTCGACCTCCACCGGTTGAATTTAACCGATCGGTTAACTTTGACCGATCGGTCAAATTCAACCGATCGGTCAAGTTTCTACTAGATCGGGCAAAAAAACTATATTTTTTGATCGATCGCCTCGACCTCCACCGGTTGAATTTAACCGATCGGTCATCTTTGATCGATCGGTCAAATTCAACCTATCGGTCAAGTTTCTACTGGATCGGGCAAAAAACTATGTTTTTTGACCGATCGCCTCGACCTCCACTGGTTGAATTTAACCGATCGGTCAACTTTGACCGATCGATCAAATTCAACTGATCGGTCAAGTTTCTACTGGATCGGGCAAAAAACTATGTTTTTTGACCGATCGCTTTGACCGCCACTAGTTGAATTTAACCGATCGGTCAAACTTTGATCGATCGGTTATCTTTGATCGATCGGTCAAAATCAACCGATCGGTCAAGTTTCTGCGGGATCGGGTAAAAAACTATGTTTTTTGACCGATCGCTTCGACCTCCACCGGTTGAATTTAACCGATCGATTGAATTTGATCGATCGGTCAAATTCAACCGATCGGTCAACTTTGATCGATCGGTCAAATTCAATCGATCGGTCGGAATTGACCGATCAGTCTATCAGCACCGACACTCAAAGAATTTTTGCACTTGTGACAGGGGGTTGTTACTTTTGCACCAAGAATCCAAGCCAGCCAGGATGACCTCTAGCTAACTTGGAGGGGGTAACTGTGGGTGCAAATTTTGGCAAGAAGCCTAGCAGGACCCACTAGCCCTGCCTGGTGGGCCTACAGAGACTACCACGGGACCCACCAGCCCTGCCTGGTGGGCCCATAGAGACTACCGCGAGACCCACCAGCCCTGCCTGGAGGGCCCACATAGACTACCGCGGGACCCACCAGCCCTGCCTGGCGGGCCCCCAGAGACTATCACGGGACCCACTAGCCCTGCCTGGTGGGCCCACAGAGACTATCACGGGACCCACTAGCCCTGCCCGGAGGATCCCCCGATATTACGGCGAGACCCACCGGCCCTGCCTGTGGAATCCCCAGAGACAACAGTGGGACCCACTAGCCCTGCCTGGAGGATCCCCCAGATACGACAACAGAAACCGCCATTTGCCCTAGATTTCCTCCCAAGAAATCCTATAAATAGCAGAGCCTTCAAGTGTAAAAGGATCTGAAAATCAATTTCTAAAACCAGAATCCAGAGAGAACCTCAAAAACCCAGAGCTCTGACTTCGATCTCCTTCGATCTTCTTTAAGAAGAGATCAGTGACACTCGGCCTGTCGAGGTCACTTCGAGTGAAGTGTTAGTGAATTCGGATTGCTCCCTATAGCACGGAGACGTAGGCTTCGGCTGAACTCCGAGACCACATCTTGTGTCAATCTTCTCTATTCGCATACCGAGAGTGCTAACTCAAAGTCACCAAGACATCAACCTTTAAACCTACCTTCCAACCAACAGATCGATCAAAGATCTTCGACTCAACTTCAATTGACTGGTGAGGTGAAGTCTTCGAATCAGCACAAAGATTTTTCCCCTACAATGCTATCGATCTGCTATTGCTGATGACATGAACATTAGAGTTGATCAGGCATGTATCAAATGCCACCAGGTCTGCTCAGCCTCCTCCTTTGTGAAGCGGCGGAGTGATCGTCAGGACGTTGCCCCCGAGCACTGCCGCAATGAGGGTGTGGATTGGCCTAGAGGAAGCGTGCATGATCGCTTAGAGCCTGCGCAGCTACCTTTGAGAAATCACCCCGAGCGCTGGCAGTTACCCGGTATTCCCGTCGACCTCATGGAAGACCGGGTCGCTCGAGGAGGGAGCTCGCCCTTCACGAGGGAGGTGCATCGAGGAGACTTCTCCCAGTTTTGGACTCCTCCGAAGTTCATCCCGTTTGACGGATCACAGGATCCAATCGACCATGTGCTGGCTTACCGGAAGTTGCTATTTTTTCAGGACCAGGACCATGTTCTATACCGTGCCTTCCCGAGCAGCTTGACGGGTTTAGCCCTGGACTGGTTGCATAAGTTACATCCGGGCTTAATTCCGAGCTTCATTACTCTGTCCTGGTTGTTCCTGGAATAGTACCGGTGCAATCGACAGCCCCCAAAGCGAATCGAATCACTGTTCAGTCTTCCCATGGGCGCACGGGAGACCCTCCGGTGCTTTTCGATGTAATTCCAAAACACCTACCTCGCCCTCGAGGACTCAGTCGGGCGAGCCGGACAGCCGTGAGTGCCTTTCGGAGCGTGCTCCCTGAAGGAGGTGAGCTTCATGACACTATTGTCATTTTCGATCCCCGCACCATGGTTGAGCTCTTCGTCTTGGTCCAGCAACACATTAAACTTGAAGATGTGGTGTTCGATCACCGAAGAAGATTGCCGAACAACAGCCTCCTCCTACCTTGCGCGTAGGCGTCCTCTTGTAGACCATTTTATGAAATAAAGGGTCTGTGGACTAAATGAGTCTTTTCAATATGTGCTCGATAGAGATCCACAAGAATAGCTCGCACGCGATCAGCTCTTATGCAGCTCCCTCAAAGAACAGCTCGCACGCAGCTCCTTCAAAGAAACTGCTCGCACACGATCAGCTCGCACACAGTTTCCTCAAAGAACAGTTCACCGTCGTGCGGACTTAAAGCAAGACCAGGGTTCTCAGTGGCCGTCCTGAACGACCTTGAGATCGCCGGGGTAGTCTGCTATCTAGGGACTTTAAACATGATTGGGGTCCTTCGCATTCACATGCTGTGATAGGAAGCACCCCAGGGTGATCTAAAGGGACCTAAATGGGTGACCACCCATTTAGGCGACCTGAAAATCTTTTGGTAATCCCTCGAAGCTTGACAACTTGGTAAGGTCACAAAAAAGAAATGTGAAAGCCATTAACGTTGAAGGCTAGGGGCAAGGCCACTATCCGCTGTCATGTGGACGCGATAAGCAAAATCGGGGTTCTGATGATCCTTTACCGGACAGGGGGTAGCTAGCTTTTGATTCTTTTATCGCTCGTCGAACTTCCATCCTTTGGCCCTTTCGCTATGTTTTGATTCAATCTCTATTGATTTGTATTTTTGTGGAGCTATAGGGCTCTACTATTTTGCACATGTCAAATTTTTATGCATATCGATCTTTTTGCGATGTTTATTTTTAATCGATTAAGCTACCACGTTCAGGGTATGGTCCTCGGATCGTCGGGGAAATAACACACGCGGCTTGATGCCATGCAGGTCAGCTCGTTGAGCGACCTGGTGACATCACGAGCAGACGCGATGGAGACACCTTACGCAGTCTGATGCCACGCAGCTTAGCTCGTTGAGTGACCTGATGACATCACGGGCAGAAGCGATGGAGACACCTTACGCGGCCTAATGCCACGCAGTTTTGCTCATTGAGCGACCTGGTGACATCACAGACAGACGTGGCGGAGACACCTTACACGGCCAAATATTACAACATATAGCCGACTTCACATAATGGAATGCAGTTTAGCTGGAGCTGGTCAGTAGACAGAAGGATCGAACTGGTCTACGTGGATAACCGCGCTGGACTCCTGAGCAGGCAGAGCTTTATCCAATCGACCCCTCAAAAGGGGGTAATGATGGTGTCAAAATTGTCATCAGCTCATTGTCCACATGGCAGTAATGGGAGGCAACACATGGAGATATCAGGGTCCCCCAGTGAGTCGTCCTCGTCTTTGGATGCACCTTGAGCGGCCTCGGTCGACCGAAGGGGCGACCTTGGGTAGCCAAAGAAACCCCTCCTCGGGGGTGAGCTTGAGATTCAAAGCCAATCCCGACTTTTGGGTAAGTAGCATTGTAGCCAAAACAGGACTTGGAATTCTAAGAACACTCCTAATGAAGCCAGCCTCCGCCTTCACGAGCAGCTCGCACGTGGAAGAGGTCTCTCGTGGCTGGCGCTCGTAGCCCGCCATGGAGCTCACCCTGACCGCACGCGATCAACTCACACGCAGAATTGGTCGCCCGTGACTGGCGCCCGCAGCTCGCCCTGGAGCTCACCCTGACCGTACGCAAGCAGCTCGTACACGGAATAGGTCACCTGTGGCTGACACCTACAGCTCGCCCGAGAGCTCACCCTTACCGCACGCAATTAGCTTACACGCAGAAGAGGTCGCCCGTGGCTGACTCCCATAGCTCGCCTGGGAGCTCACCCTGATTGCCGCGATCAGATCGCACGCGGAAGAAGCCGCCTGTGGCTGGCACCCACAGCTCACCCGAGAGCTTGCCCTGACCACCGTGATCAGATCACACACGGAAGAGGCCGCCCGTGGCTGGCATCCACAGCTCGCCCAGGAGTTCACCCTGACCGCACGTGATCGGCTCGCCCGCAAGAGAGGTCGCTCCTGACATAGTTCAAAGAACACTTCAAAAGATTCAGTACCCATAGCTCGCCTGGGAGCTCACCCTGACCGCACACGATCAGCTCGCCCGTGGGTGTCGCCTACAGTAAAGCGGTAACGAGTCGACAGATGTCACCATCCCCATGGAGCTACGTGGGCAATTACAAGCCACATTAGCTTGCCAAGGTCGGTCTAGAACACCCAAGACTGGAGCCTTCCAGAATGTCCACCTAGCACGGACAAGACCGGCGTGCCCCCCCTCATCATCGCTTGGCAGGCTAAACAACAAAGCCCTTTAAAGGGCCCATATGGGTTGACATGTGAAGGTGTAGAAGGTTCGAAAAAGAGCAGCCACGTGTCAAACTCTGCCGGTCTACAGAAGTCTATAAAGGTAAGATCCCCAACTCCAAAGTACAGGCTCGAAACTCAGAAACCCAAAATATTTTCTCACTACTCAATCTCTCCACTTTCGAACCTTCACTGACTTGAGCGTCGGAGCCAGCCGTTCTCACGTTTTCCTTGCTTTACAGGTCGAGCACTAGAGCCCGCGAAAATTTTCCCCCGACACAACCTTCAGGGTGTGTTAGGTTCTTCATATATCGTTTATAGGTTCTCATCATTCTATCATTTCTTTTTCAAATATACGTCAAACTAAAATTCATTATTACAAAGACAAAAGAAAATATTAAAAGGGATTTAACTCACCATTCAAACAAATACATCCATCGATATTTTATTGGCCCATACACAAGTGCCTCTTCTGCCAAATGCACAACAAGATGTATCATCACTACGAAAATTAAAGGAGGAAAGTATTTCTCAAATACACACAGCGCTTCGACTGTACGGTTCTTCATTTGCATAGGATCCTCTCGACAAATAACCTTAGAGCATATGATGTTGAATAACAGTGACTCTTGGCCGATAACAGCATGTAGTGGCTTCTGACTTCTAAAAGTAGTTGTAGTAGTATGTGGTAATCGTGTAGAATAAAATTCTTTAGTTGAAGATCCTCTAGACTAACAAGATTTTTCTAGTTTGAACTTTATCCGATTGACACTTTTAGGGAAGACAAGGTCTTACAGAACAGTTCTTTCTCCGAGCAGGATAGAGCGAATGAAGCCTTCGACAAGAATAACTTATCATCACTTTCTAGTGGCCATATATATATATATATATATATATATATATATATATATATATATATATATATATATATATATATATATATATATAGGGTCGGGATCGGCTGACCCAGCGTTTAATAACCTAGCAGTGACACTGGATGGTAGCCGTTGGATCGGGGTTGATCCAATGGCTGATATGAAATCGGGTCGGGAGCAGCAGATCGGGTCAAATATCAGCAGCAGATCCCGTCTCTCTCTCTCTCTCTCTCTCTCTCTCTCTCTCTCTCTCTCTCTCTCTCTCTCTCTCTCTCTCTCTCTCTCTCTCTCGTGCGAGCTCCCCCTCTACGGCGCAGTCCTCCCGAGATCCGGCTCCGGCTCCGGCGTCCTCCCCAAACCATCGATCCGGCCCCGTCTCTCTCTCTCTCTCTCTCTCTCTCTCTCTCTCTCTCTCTCTCTCTCTCTCTCTCTCGTGCGAGCTCCCCCTCTACGGCGCAGTCCTCCAGAGATCCGGCTCCGGCATCCTCCCCAAACCATCGATCCGGCCTCGTCTCTCTCTCTCTCTCTCTCTCTCTCTCTCTCTCTCTCTCTCTCTCTCTCTCTCTCTCTCTCTCTCTCTCGTACGAGCTCCCCCTCTACGGCGCAGTCCTCCCGAGATCCGGCTCCAGCGTCCTCCGCAAACCCTCAATCCGGCTCCGGCTCCGACGTCCTCCCCAAACCCTCGATCCGGCTCCGGCGTCCTCTCCAAACCCTCGATCCGGCTCTGACGTCCTCCCCAAACCCTCGATCCGGCTCCGGCATCCTCCCCCTCTACGGCGTTGGTTCTTCGGCGCCCCCTACGGCGCAGTCCACCCCTCTACGGTGCAGGTTCTCCATCATCCAGTTTCAATTTTTGTATGCTATCGCCTCACCGTCCAATATATCATCTGTAAGGAAGGCAACTTTCTGCCCCTCTCTTTCTCTTCTCCTCGAACTAGGGTTTTCTGATCTGAAATAGAAAATCAGATGTTGCTAACAGGATCTGATACCCATGAAACCAAAGGTCACGGGAGCAAGTAAATCCCTTACTGAATTGGGTTTAAAGCCAAAAGACAGTATATATGTAATGGAGGTGTGTATGGTAACCAACATGATGAGCATACTACACACAGAGAGAGAGAGAGAGAGCCAAGTCTACTAACGACAATTTTCATTATAAAAGGGGATTCATGGCTTTTTGCAGGGTAGACTTGAATATTGAATTGAATACCTCATCTTAGATATTCCTTTTTTTTTCTCTCTACTACAAATCATGACAACCTCTATCACTTGGTGCATTACTTTCAATGCTCGGTGGTAGTTCCTTCATGTGAACATGATGATTGGTGGTCGCAATAGAGCCAAAATGTCAGCCAAGGAGTCAAGATACAAGAGCTTTGTCAAAATTTGTGATGCAGCAGCTTAGCAGATTGAAATAACAAAATCTTGCCTAAAATAATAAACATTGTGAAATAACAAATGTTGTCGTCTTCATCTGTATGTGACAATTAAGAATCCTCCTCTTAGATATTGTAAGTTTTTTGCATTTTACCATATGCTTGTTGTTTCTAGTTCTTACTACTATTTCTCTTTCTCTACTTATGCCTGCTTCATTATATTTATCCAGCCCAATAAAGAAAAGATAGACACAAGGATGAATCGGCTAAGCATTGTTTCGTTCACAAGTACTTGCTGTATAAAATAAACATACCTTGATTCGTTCTCCTGAACTTTTTGTTAGGTATTTGACACAGCTTACATTACTCCTTGAATGTAATTCTGTTTTGAAGGTGAGCTTATTAAACTCTTAGACTAAGGTGGTAATTTTCTACAGACTATATGATTAAGTTATATAAAAGGGTTGCATCATGATTCCTATAAGCAAAACTTCTAAATATTGCAGTGGTTACCAAGGCTGATGAAATGCAAAAACAAAATATGAGGAATTCGTTCACCGAGTCAAGCGAGTCAAGCCACAGCTATGCTTCTCATGGTAACTTGGGTATACGACCATGTTGCTTTTGTGGTATAAAAGCTCCATTGAAGACTTCGTTCACCGATATTAACCCTGGAAGACGTTTCTATGAATGTGCAAATTATAATGTAAGTATATTTATCACTTAGTATAATCTTATTATAATTGTAAACTCTTTTTTTTTTAATTAATTATTTATGCTGATTTGTTTTTACGATTATATATTGATTACAGATTTCTCGTTCCTGTGGATTTTTTAATTGGGTTGATCCACCGACTTGTGCACGAGGTCGACAGTTTGGTGTATGGCTTTTGCAAAGGAATACGAATCTGCAGGAGAAGAATGAAGAGCTGCAGAAAGAACTTTCAAAATATCAAGCAAAAGTAGAAGAAATAAGATTGTATCCCCTTTGTTGTTTATTGTAACCATCATCATTGGTGTGTGTATGATATTTATGTTTGTTTGAATGGTCTTTATGTTTGTATTCTCCTGTAGTCGTTGTATCCGACCATCATAATCGTTTGATGGCCTACTTGCACCAAAAAAAAATCATGGTTCTCCTTTAGTGGTTAGCCATAGAGATCTTTTCTCTTCTTTTATTTTCTGTGCATGATGATCCTACTTTAATACCATATGAGTCTGCTCAAAAGAAAGTGTATTGTTGTACTCATTATTGTATGAGGGATTATCTTGTGGATTATTGTTATTATCTTTGGGGGAAAAGATTGTGCATTAGTATAGGTTGTAAGAGAATTATGTGCTGTCAATGACCATCTCCACACCTAGCAAGCCTATACATGATCAGAGAGGGTTGAGTTATGAGATTGGGAGCTCTTCTAACTCTAAAGAGAAAGTTGTGGCTACAACCTATTGGGAAGGACAACTTGGAGGCCATGGAATTTATCTTTAAAATTCGTGCCTTTATTGTAATAAACAAAAGAAGTTTATTATCGGGCATGGATGATGCGCAAATGGGTGGCTTGGCAACTGCTGGTGTTGGCACAGAGGATGGCGCAGCAATTGCTGCTGCGTGTTTGCTGATTGCTAGGAGCGCTGTAGAGAGCAATGCTGGTGCCATTGCTGAGGCCAATGCAGACGATACGTGGGCTGCTGAGGCCACTGCAGTTGTTACGCAGGCTGCAGAGAACTGATGCTGCTACATGTAATGTTGATGCTACTGACACAGCATAATGGGTTGCTTTTGATGATTTTACGCAGAAGCGACGGTTGGATGAAGATGGTGCAGCAAGCAGGGGTGCAAGGTTTGATCCCTCCATTTTCCATCTCTATCTTATCCCACCTCAATTGCTTGAGATAGCAAAAACCTTTGTGGTGGGTCTACTCAAGAACCATGGTCATGAGTTGGGAGAAATTTGGTTTTCTCCTTTTGAATTTAAGGATTTTAGGGACAATTGTAGATATTCAACAAGAAACCGTAGAAGCTAGAACCAATTATGTACAGAAAAATAACATCCAGCTGCTTCCAACTTTTGCATTATGTACAGAAAAATAACATCCAGCAAATAGCAACGCTCTTTCCTGATGCCGAGATGGTTGAGTTGCCTTTGTCTTATAGATAGATAAGAGTTTTTTAGAGTGTAACTATAACAAGTTTTGAGAGCTGTCTTCCAACCAAACCCATGCATCCAAACAATAATACATGAAGGAATCAATTCTATCTGCACCAGAAAAAGAGTATAAACACAGCCTTCAAGAAACAAGAAGGTCGAACATCGACGAAAACCACAAATAGGTATAACAAGTTCAAGGCAAGGCCATCTCCGTCTCTCCGGCATCAATGTAGCATCTTATACACACCGACAAACGTAATTCATTGATGCAGAGGTTCTCGACCCGTCGATTGAAAGTAACAGCCAATCATTTTTACACAGTTTCCTCCTCCCATTTCGAACGTTGCTGGCCTGCAGAAATGAAATCAATAGCGTTACGACCACACGTGCTAACACAAGCTTCTGATGCTACTAATTAAGTTACCCACACAAGCAATGCACAAATTATTTTTGCTTCCAAACAAATGGAGCCTAGGTGATTTGGTTCTTGCCGCTTTATTTTGGCATTTTGTTAGATAGATTTTCAGTCTTACATACTTTATTTTCAGTCTTTTTCCCTTTTTTTTTTTTAAATTTTCCACTATCACCCAGCATTTAAATCCTACTACAATTACAGTTCATAATTGATCTCCATAATCATGTAAAATTTAATACCTTCTTTTTCAATTATTATATACTTGATTTGGTTTTTAAAATATCTGCTACTCTTGTGTAGATTCCATCCTCATAAATCATGCACCATGCTTAATGCAACTAACTTCCTAAGCATTCGTCTTTACAAAACTAACTTTGACCTCTTAAATCCGTGAACACAATAGGACTAAGAACATATAGTCGTGCGTGTCGACACACGATAATATCATTGGCTATAGGCTTTCGGATGTGAAATTTGACTAAATTTGTCAATGAGTCAAATCTGGTTCCAATGTATTTCATCCTGTTAGGAGATGACGGCTAGGGTTTGGAGAGGAATAGAATGCATTCCATTGAGGGACTCAAGCCCAATATATGTACATGTATATCTATACAATCCGACCCAACTGTACAGTAAACCCGACCCGACTGTATGTACATTAACACTCCCCCTCAAACTCACGGTGGATCATGAACCGAGAGTTTGCCTAGAAAATGTCGAAAGCGAGCAATCGTCAGGGGCTTCGTCAGAAAATCAGCAGTCTGCTCCTATGAGGAAATGAAAGGCAGGGAGATGATGTGGTCGATAAACGCCTGGCGAACATAATGACAATCAACTTCAATATGCTTTGTTCGCTCATGGAAGACCGGGTTGCTAGCAATCTGAATAGCACTCCGGTTGTCACAGAAGAGCAAGGTGGGCCCGGATATCACCACTCCCAAGTCGAGCAGAAGACGGCGAAGCCAGACAATTTCGACGGTGGTGGAGGCCATAGCCCTGTATTCGGCTTCGGTGCTGGAGCGAGCAACAGACTCCTGCTTCTTGCTGCGCCACGAAATCAGTGAATCACCCAGAAACACACAGTATCCTGTAGTCGATCGACAAGTGGCTGCATCTCCTGCCCAATCTGCATCGGAGTAGGCATGCAGCACCAACGGAGAGGTGGAGGGAAACAGTAGTGAACAGGTGATGGTGCCCCGAAGATAGCGGATAATCCGAAGAACAGCTGCATAGTGTACTGACCGTGGAGCCTAAACAAACTGACTGACAATGCCAACAGCATGGGCAATGTCTGGCCGGGTCATGGTGAGATAGACGAGCATCCCAACCAGCCTCTGGTAGCGAGAGATATCCTGGAGCGGCTCACCGTCTGTAGCGAGAAGCTTCAAATTGAGCTCCATGGGTGTATCAGCAGTGCGTGTGTCAGTAAGAACAGCATCAGCAAGGATGTCGAAGATGTACTTCGGCTAGGAGACCAACAAACCACGAGCTGACCGGGCAATCTCAAGGCCCAAAAAGTAGCGAAGAGATCCCAGATCTTTCATCTCAAACTGACTCTGGAGGTGCCGCTGGAGAGAGGCGATGGTGGCATTGTCATCCCCAGTGATAATCATATCATCCACATAGAGGAGAAGAACTGCAATGCCCTGACTGGAGGAACGAGTGAACAAGGCATAGTCGGAGTGATGCTCAACAAAACCGACGGCCAGAACTGCACTGCGAAAATCGCTCAAACCAAGCACGAGGGACCTGCTTGAACCCATAGATGGCTCGGCGCAACCGACACACGTGCCCTGGAGGAACAAAAGTGCCCGGAGGAGGAGCCATATAGACTTCCTCGGAGAGATCACCATGGAGAAACGCATTGGTGACATCCATCTGATGAAGAGGCCACCCTCGAGCAGCTACCACAGCTAAGAGGGTACGCACAGTAGTCATCCGAGCAACTGGAGCAAACGTCTCCTCATAGTCAATCCCATACTCCTGGGAGAAGCCGCGAGCAACGAGGCGAGCCTTGTGCCGCTCAATGGATCCGTCAGGTCGAGTCTTGACCTTGAATATCCACTTGCAGCTAACAGGCACCACCCCGGAGGGACAAGGCACCAACTCCCAGGTCTGGGTCCGCTGAAAAGCCTCAAACTCAACTGACATGGCCTACCGCCACTCTGGATGTAACGCTGCTTCACGGTACGATTGGGGCTCCCGATGGGTGTGTATAGTAGTAAGAAAGGCCTGAAAGGATGGTGAATATGAGACACTGTCAAAGTAGCCAGAAGAGTCAGGAGAGTCAGAAGGAAAAGCAGAGTAGCCAAACCTGTCAGGAGAGTAGTCATATCTGTCAGGAGGGTGATGTTCGCGTGCTGGGTAGCGCCGAACAGGAGCAGGATCCACGACCGGGGAGAAGGGGGCAGCAGCATCAGGCGAGGGAGTACCAGTGTGAACCGACTCTGGAGGGGGAGCTGCAGACCGACGTACATAGACACGAGTAATGGGTGGTGGTGGAGGTGGCGAGGGAGACTGAGGAGGTGGTGGTGGTGGTGGAGGTGGCGGTGGAGACTGAGGAGGTGGTGGTGGTGGTGGAGTAGGCATGGATGGAGCAACAGAAACCGGGGGTAGAACAGGGATGTGGAGATGTGAGGAGGGCGAGGAGGATGACGCAGGAGGCAAGGAAAGATCCTGAGACTCAGGTGCAAAATACGGGACATCCTCAACAAAAGAGACATAACGGGAGACACGGATCCGACGAGCTAAGGGATCATAGCAGCGATACCCCTTGTGCTCACGACTGAGCCCCAAGTGAACACACCTAACAGACCTCGCAGAAAGTTTGGTGCGCTCATGGGGAGGAAGAAGAACGAAGCACGTGCAGCCAAACGTGCGAAGAAGAGAGTAGTCAGGTGGGCTGGAGTGAAGGCGCTCATGAGGGGTGTCACCGGACAGAGCAGACGACGGAGTGATATTGATAAGGTGGACAGCCGTCATGACAGCTTCAGCCCAGTAGGAGTGAGGAATAGACGCAGAGAGAAGCAAGGCTCGTGCAGTCTCAAGGACATGACGATGCTTGCGTTCGGCAACGCCATTCTGCTCATGGGTGTGGGGACAGGACTGCTGGTGAAGAGTGTCGTGAGACTGAAGAATCTCACGCATCTCAGAGGAGCGATACTCCTTGGCACAATCAGACCGAAAGGTCTTGATGCACCGACCAAACTGGGTGTGTATCATAGTGGTGAATCTCCTAACGATGTGAGGTACTTCAGATCGATGACGCATAAGATAAACCCAGGTGCACCTAGAATAGTCATCGATAAAGCACACATAATACATGTAACCCGATAGAGATGCAACAGGAGCAGGACCCCAAATGTCCGAATGGACTAAATCAAATAAAGCATCAGACTGGGAAGCACTAGCAGAAAAAGAAAGAGTGAGATGCTTTGCCAATCTACAACCCGTACAGACAGAGAGGGAGGAGAAAGGCGCTCGACCCAAAGCACCCGAACGGAATACGCTTTTGAGTCGATCACTCGATATATGACCTAACCTTCTGTGCCACAGGTCGGCATCAGAGGTGACAGACATGATAGACGCAACTGAAGACACATGAAGATGGTCCAACTGGTAGAGTCCTCCTGCCCTACGGCCCAGCCCAATCCTCTGACCCGTCCGCGAATCCTGCACAACACAAACAGAAGGGGTGAAGGTGACAGTCAGACCAGAGTCGCAAAGAGAACTGATAGATATCAGATTAATATTAAGACGGGGGGCATGATGGACATGGGGTAGGGTCAGGCGACCAGAAGGGTCAGAGGTGGTAGTGATGGAGCCACATTGCGGAATAGGGACGAGAGTCCCATCCGCAATGCGAACCTCCTGGTGGGTGGTAGTGGGAGAACAGTCCGTGAGGACAGTGGAGTCAAAGGTAAGGTGACAGGAGGCACCCGAATCGAAGATCCATGGAGCAGTAGTACCAGAGGTGGCAGATAAGCCGTGCGCAGTCGCGGAGCCGGTGGAGGCTAGGTGGCGAAGAAGGAGCTCCTCGAGGCACTGAAGACGATCCGGCTCAAGCGGAGAAGGTGCTGTGGTAGCAGTGGGGAGCATCGAGGTCTCTACCGTAGCCGTTGTACCACCAAAGTGGCGGAAGGAAGACGAACCACGTCCACGGCCCCGTCCACCTCGACCGCCGCGTCGATCGTCGCGAGAGGTCGAAGCCCAGTGGGGGGCTCTCTCATCCGGACCCCAGCGGGGGTTGCGTGGAGGACATGTAGGGCAGTCGCGCTTCATGTGGCCGGGCTCCTTGCAATAGTGACAGAAGACAGCCTCATCGGAGAACCCGGCTGCCAGGACAGAGTCGGAGCTAGGAGCAAGTGGAGGAGGACGAGCGCCCTGAGTATGAAGGCGGGTCTCCTCGTCGACCAAGGCGAGTAGAGCATCCTCTAGCCGAGGGAGTGGCTCACGGTGTAGGAGCTGGGCAGCTATGAGAGCAAAGTCCGGTCGAAGCGCTGCCAGAAACTGGTGCAGGTGGCCCTCGTCGAGGTAGCGCTGGAAATCCCGGGAGCGGGGGCAGGCACATCGCTCCGGGATCTGGGAGTCCAGCTCATGCCAATAGGCACTCATCTGACTGAAGAAATCCTGAATGGTGCGCTCCCCCTGACGGGCAGACTGCGAGTCACAGATGAGCTGATGCCGGCCTGCGCCTCCGCACGGGAGAAAACGGTCCCGGAGATACTCCCACATCGCGCGCGCTGTCGGAAGGCGGCCGATGGGAGCAAGGAGCGGACGAGCAACAGAGTCCAGAAGGTACGCCCGGATGGCTTGATCGTGGCGGCGCCACGTAAGAGCAGCAACGGTGGTGGCCGTGGGAGCAGTCGCAGCAGAAGACGCGGCACTGCTGGAGACAGAGGAGGAACCGGAGTAGTCAGTGGGAGGAGCATCCTCGCCGGTGATGTGACCCCACAGATCACGACTGGAGAGCGTGGCCTCGACGGTGAGGGACCAGTCAGGCCAGTCGCTGGCCGATGACAACTGAAAAGCGACCGCCTTCAGCGGTGGAGAGATCGCAACGACGGACGGTACGGCTGGAGAAGCCATGGAGGAGGCTTAATGGAGGGGGGGGATGTAGGTGGTCGGGAGGGGTTGTAGGACGGATGTAGGGCTGTAGGGGAGCTGTAGGAGGCGGTAGGAGGGTGGTCGGGGGCTGAAGTGGGCGGAGGAGGGTGGTCGGGGGGTGTCGAGGGGGGGGCTGTAGGGTGTCGGGAGGGGATCGGGGGGTGTCGGGGGGGGGGGGGGGGGGGGGGGGGGTAGAGGGTTCGGGGGGGTCGGGGGGGCTGTAGAGGGTTCAGGGGGTCGGGGGGGCTGTAGAGGGTTCGGGGGGGGGGGGGCTGTAGAGGGTTTGGGGGGGATCGGGGGGAGCTGTAGAGGGTTCGGGGGGGATCGGGGGGGGCTGTAGAGGGTTCGGGGGGGGTCGGGGGGGGGGGGGGGGGGGGGGGGGGGGCAGTCGGCCGGCGGGAAGGAGGGGCTGGTGGAGGAGGGAGGCCGGTGGAAGGTGCAGCCGGAGGAGGACGAAGGGGGGTTCGGGTGGCTGTTGGGCAGCGGAAAAAGGGGGGGGCCGGAGGAGGAGATGGGCCGGACGGGGTGAGCCGGTGGACGGGGAGGTGCAGCCGGAGGAGGAGGAGGACCGTCGTCGTCGGGAGAACCCTAGAGCTCTGATACCATGTTAGGAGATGACGGCTAGGGTTTGGAGAGGAATAGAATGCATTCCATTGAGGGACTCAAGTCCAATATATGTACATGTATATGTATACAATCCGACCCGACTGTATGTACATTAACACATCCTAAATCAAATTGGATTTGAAAGACCAACACCGAAAATTGGGTTCAAATTCTGGTTCGAGTTTGAAGGTTTGAGGACTGTGAACGGGTTGAGTGGCAGAAGGATGTGAGACAATCTAACGCATGACTATAAGGGTGAATGTGGTGACAATCTAATGCAGGACTATAAGGGTGAATGTGGTAGAGAGGAAGAGAGCAGTGGTTGTTAGGGGTATGATCAGGCTGAAAAAGGGGGCAGCATGTGGACTACATGGGCCACAGGACAGGCATAAGAGAGAAAGAAGAGACGTAGGGAGATGTAGGGGTGGGACTTGGGCGGGTTGGGCGGGTTGAAGGGTCTGCCCATGCCCAACCCGACTTGCACAAACCTTTGCCCGTTTTGCCCGTGGAACCCGGGGAACCCGTGGAAGCCCAACCCGTGCTTGCCCATTCTAGTTCCTCGGGTTCCTCGGGTTGCTCGGGTTGCCCAATTTGCAAAATAAAAAACGAGTTGGGCGGGTTGCCCAATTAAAAATGCTTGTGCACGTAAATAGATGAAAAAAAAATCGAATAGATTTTTGAATTGGATAAAAAAAATCTATCATTTGCATAACAAAAACATAAAGTCCAACCCATTTCCTCATATATTTCAAACTAATTCTTATCATTCAACATCAAATAGGAAGTCTTTGATTTCCATAAAAAAAAACTATCAAAGCATTCCACCTTAGTGTGTCACTTCCTCAGGTTCCTCGGGTTCCTCGGGTTGGGGAGATTGGTGCCCAAACCCGTCCAAATTGAAATCGGGTTGAAATATTTTTGTCCAAACCCGTCCAAGTTTTTAACCACCTTTGCCCATGTTTGTCCATTGTTCGGGTTGGGCGGGTTGGGTTCGGGTCAGACCCGCCCAAGTCCCACCCCTAGGGAGATGGGGGACGTCTAAGCGTCGGGCAACCATGATTTGAGGATTCACCCGAACTTGAACTAAAATGCTATACCACTAGGAATTTCGACCTAGCAAACAACGAGGTCTCGAGCCAATTTCTAATAAAATTTCTTTAACTAATTTACAATCTTCCCTTTGACTAATCCAACTTGACCAATCACTAACCCGAACAAAACTCTGAACTTTGTCCACGATGGTTTCATCTAGCAACTGAGTTCGAATTATGATAACTTGTACTTGCACCTACTTCTTAGCATTAGTTTGTAGCAAATATATCACAACGCTCATGGCTTACTAGTTTTTCATTGTATCTCTATCAGATATTGTGCCCGTTCAGTAATTGAAAGAGTTTCCACTGCCAGAAGACATCAAAAAGATTATCCATCCTACTAACTTTAGTCGGTAAATTACTTAAAATCCTATTAACATGTTTGCTATTTACACATCTTGGCCCTTGCCTCAAGTGTATAGATCCATTCAGCGAGGAACTGGTTTTGGATCATCTATATTCGAAACCCAATCTGATAATACATCGGATCACCTTCAGCATCCATACCTGAAATTAGGGTCAGATTTAGATCATGTCTTGTAGGATTTGATCTCGGGGTTGTATTGTTCCCAAAATGAAACGTTTCAGTTGTTTAAAATTTGGGTTTGGCCATTTTTCTAAAATTATGAAAAACTAATAAGACCATTTAAAGATCAAAATAGTTGAAAGTTTGAACACCAAAAAAAAAAATCAAAATGTACAAGAGTACTAGACCGCCGCCAATTCATGAGGACATGTTACATAGAGGGGGGAAAAAGCACTGCCGAACCAACTAGACCGCCGCCAATTCATTGACACAAAACTAGTAGGGTAGCTATCATTTTTTTTCCATCAGATGTTCGATCCAAAAATTATCATATGCATTAGAATTAGTGTGAAATTCCTCAAGTCAGACAAGAATAATAGTAAAATCTACAAGATGCCAATCATCAAAGTAGGAAGCCTTTCATATTAAGGTTTTGAAAAAAAAAACAATAAAGTGAACCTCAAAAAACAAGTCTTGGTCAATCCAGGTCTTGGGTTGCTTCGGCGTCCTCGTCACCAACATTCATATCTATTAAAAGTAGACAAATATATTGTCAACAAACATATAAGATATGAAAATACACAAGACAACGATGACTATATACCTTGCTCCTTTTTGTTATTGGGATTTTCTGGACAATTACACTTGTCATGAGTAGCTAGCCTTCCGCATAATGCACATTTTCTTTTCTTTTTATGTTGTGATAACTCGATGGAACTCTTGATTCTTTTCCCATTGTCTTCGGTCCTTTTCCTTCCTTTCGTGTGTGATATATTAGGATTCTGAAGGTGAAATGATGGATTGTTGGTTTGAACCACGATACTATCCAAAGTAGAGATAGTTGGCTCCCTGTTATCGTATTCAAGCTCAATCATTGAAATTCTTTTTAGAGCATCTATAATAGCTTCTATGGCAATTTTGTAACCTTCTTCCGAATGATGTGCCACACAAGCCAATTTAGTAGCTTCTTGGCATATATGACTCATTCTCATTGCTTTTGATTGCACTTGTCCTTCATCTAATTGGTTCATATTGTCTACCTTGAACCTGTTTGCACCTTTAGTCCATCTACTACGAATAAAATGGGATGGAATGACATTAATGTCAAGGCGACTAAACACAACTAACATATGTCTGCAAAGTATACCAATGAACTCAAAATGATGACATTCACATATTCCTTCATAAGTTACTAAATCCAGTTGTTGAGTGTCCAAATTAGTATTATTGCCTTTCTATTTTCATGCATATCTCATCACTTTCTTGCGTAAAACATTCATATTACGCATAAAGTGCATAAGTTTCTTTCCATCGTTGCATAGTACAATTTTATACAGAAACATCGGTATTATACTTTGCATTTATACATTATATAAATAGAAATTACAAAGACCGATAATTAATTATTATTTTTCACTATAAGGAACTGATGGATATCATCATTCTATGTCTATTTCGCAGCAAATGGGATTCATCATCATCGCACGTAGCTACTGTGGAGCGTGACTATATGGTGGGCATCATCACATGCAATGCTTTGGTAGCGGACATAAGACGCTCGCCAATGATCGACAAGCGCATAAATTAAGAAGATGCAAATTATCAGAACTAGCACAAAGGAAATGCTCTTTATAAGACCGGCACGCACACAGCTCGGAAGGAACTCAAGGATTAAAAGAGCAAGACACAATGAGCTGGCCTCAAACCCTGTTATACACCCAAACCTGTCACCTTTTCTCTCTCCTCTATTTCTTTTCTTCCTTTCTTTTCTCTTTCTCTAGGATCATTCTATGCATGCAAATCAGCCCATCACCATGCACACCATCACAGCCGTCCATTAAGTGCAAACCCATCAAGCGATCCAAACATATATAGCCCCCTCTTTCTCTATACAAACCCACATGCACGTGATCCCATCTCACAGCCACCTCTGCATGCAGCAACCCATCCTAGCCGTCCCTTGAACCCAAAGACTTGCAACCCCATCCCATCTCTACTCATGCATGGATACCTCCACTCACCATTAATCCTCAGCATGCACGCACTCTATCTCCTCAATCATCGTAGCCGTTCATGCACCCGATATTAGCCGCCCAGACCCATGCGTTTCTCTCTCTATGATCCAATCACAGCCATTCCTGGCTACCCCAAGACCAAACCCAGCTGTACTCGGCCAGATCTCTTTCCATTTTTTCTCTACCCGATCTTCTTCCTCTCTCTAGATCCTCCCCCTAAAAATCTGTCGACCCCGTTTCTCTCTCTAAACATTCCTTTCTCTTTCTTCTTTATCTCTCTAGATCCCAACCGAGATCTCCCCAACTCCAAATCTATACCCAACCTCATAACCACCGGCCCTATTTTTCTCTTTCTAAAAATCTCTACAGATTTCCCATATCAACCTCATTAAAACCCATGCATGACTCCAGCCATGCATCCACCTAGCAATTTCATCACAACCAGGATTCCTTCTCATCGATCCCTCTTTCAAAATTTCTCTCTCTTTAAATCCCTCTTTAATCCCATTTATAACTCCCCCTCTCTTTCCATAAATCTGATCATAATATCCCTGATTTCTCTCTCTTTATTTTCTAACAGAATCCGCATCACAGCTGGCACCCCACATCCCTCCCTAGAAACCAATCACAACCGTTCCCCTTCCTTCCTAATCCGGATGAGGTCGGATCGTAGCCATCCACAAACCTCAGCCATGCATGCCCGATCCCACTCCGAGAATCCCCTCGCGAACTCGTCCATGCACGTCACCTCTCTAAAACCTGCGCCCAGCTCTTTCTCTTTCTAAAACCGAATACTCGACACTTTCCCATCCGGATCACCGAATCGCAGCTGTCCCTACCCATTCACTACCCGATCACGATCCTCCCCGATCTTCTCTCTATCTGCACGATCCCACCATGCATGCAACCATCCGATCCTCCCTCCTTCTATTTCTTTCTCTAAAAATCTCTCCCCTATATCTCTACCCAACCGAAACCCTCTCTCTCCTCCAAATAAAACCTGTGAGATCCCTTAAGTTTCTCTCTTTAATTTTCTTTCCTATCATGCAGCCGTCCGTGCCATCTCACACCGACCCAATCGCAGCCTTCCACCCTACCCAGCCCGGTTTCTTTCTTTTTCTCTCTTTCCATTTTCTCTCTCTGTTGCCTTATCTAAATCAACCAAACCCAGCCCTCTCTCTCTCTATTTAAAGGTTGACCGGGAAAAGGGAAGGGAGGGAGGAACCGACCCACCCCTCCCACTAGGGAGGGGGATGCAGTTTTTTCAAGAGCTTTTTTACCATGATTCTGTAGAGAGAGTGCGAAGTGTGTGTGTGTGTGTGTATGTGTGTGTGTTTTTGTTTGTAGTACTGTCCCGTTTATGAAAGAAGTTTTTCAAAGTAGTGGGTGTAACATTTTTTTCTTCGATTCAATAAAATCGTCTTTTATTTATATTTTCTTGCACGTACTCTTCTCTTTCTGCAATGTTTAGCTTTATTAATTTTTCTGTTAGCATTCAAACCATGGCCGGCTAAACTCCCTCCCGCCAGGGAGAGGGGTTCAATGCCATGGTAAATATTTAGTTCGTCTCTTGCATTTTATTCTTGATTGTACTTAATGTTAATGCCTCTTTATTAATTGAATTTAGTTCTTAAGTGAGAACGAAGCTCACCCGTGTTTCCATTCAATTGAGATTCGGGTGATACTTCAACACTCAAATATCAAATCATTAACTAAGATGACTAAGATTTTTATCATTATTTTTATCTAATTTTCATTATATAAATTTTCTCAATTGAATTAGTTTTACTTCTTCACTATAAGAAGAGTTCTATTCATAATATTGTGAGAATATTATATAATAAAATTAGATAAAGGGGGCTTTCACTCTATATTTTCCACTTGAGTCGGTAAAAATTCCGCTCTCAAGTGTGGACTAAAAAGAATAACATTGCAAGAGAACTTTACTCCATACCATGGCTACCAAACCCCTCCCCTGGGCGGATTTGTCTTCTGATAATCCTTTTATTTAAATCTCTAGTTTTCGTTTTGCTTCTTAAAACAAAGTATCTTCAAAATAGTTTCACTTGTGATCTCTTTTCTCTAGGCATCTAATTACGTATGGTTCGATCCTTACTTGCCCTTTACTTTTAAAGTTCTCTGAGTTATATATGCAGGTATTGAAAATTTTTGAAAATTACTTCACTCCAACGACATAACAAAGAAGTAGTTATCACCAGTTTCACCTTAAAAGTCTCGGAAGGAGGGACCTTCGATGTCACTATGTAAGTGTGAAACTCACCCTCCCTATTGCCTTCAACAACTTTGTAACATACAAGCTTATCGACTTCCTTCTTGAATTTGTCAAAAATGTTCCGAGTATATACTTGAGATGCATATCTCAAAATTAAGTGATTTTGATCGAATATTCGATATTTGTGCTCTGACTCATAATCCTCTGATCTTTCCTTTCTTGTTATCTTCTTCAGTGCTTCTTCGTATTTCACCACAAACTTGGAAGGCGAAGAATTCCACGATACAAATCCATCAAAAAAGGCATTAGCACTTTCACTGTGTCCCGTTGTATTCATACCAGCAAAGAAAGTAGTGCGATTGTAGACTGGTATCCATGACTCACGAATCTCATAAAGATGTTTCAACCAATCATTATTTGCTAACTCATATTCTGACATCAAAGAGTGTCATTGCTCTTCAAATAGTTCAATATTGTACGTTCCCCAAATGCACTGTTTGAGTAATGTTTTGAACTTTGATCCTTTGGAGTAAATGTGTGCTAACTTCTCTCCAAATTTTTTTTTAATATGCCAAATGCATAAACGATATCTTGTCATGGGAAGGACTTTTGATATAGCAGCTTTTATTGCCAAGTCTTGATCCGTAATAATAGAAACCGGAGGAGATCCGCCCATAGCCTGTAGCCATGTCTGAAATAACCATACGAAGGTGATCTCTGTTTCGTCCTGTAGGAGCGCACATCCAAACTATATTGTTTGGAAGTGGTGGTTCACACCTGTAAATGGTGCAAACGGTATGTCATACTTGTTTGTCCGATATGTCGTATCGAAAGTGACAACATCGCCAAAGTTCTTGTATGACATGCGTGAGGCTGCGTCAACCCAAAAAAAATTAGCTGCTCTTCCGCCTTGGTCACACTGTATTGCAAAAAGAATTGTGGGTTCTCTACTTGCCTCTTCTGAAAGTAATCTAAAACCGATTGAGCGTCTCCCATACCCAGATTTCTGTGTCTCACCGATCTTAAGTAATTCCAGCAATCTCTATCATTAAACCCCACTACATCACCTGAAAGAACTGATGCAACCTTATTTATTTGAAGGTTTTCTTTGCTAAAAATATCGATCAATGATTTTGCATCAGGCATTGTTCTGTTACATTTCAAATGAACTCTCTTCTGTGGAGATACAAGATTGTGATTGTGTTCGTCTGAAAACACTGTCACTTTCCAATTGTTGCTTTTTAAGTCTTTTATAACCCACATACGAGCATCGCACCCCCCTCTTGTTGTCGATGTACTTCTACAGCTAATTAGTGGCTCTCCGGTAGCTTTCGGTTTGTATAACCCTTCCATGGAGCATACAAATCTATAACCTGTGATTCCATCTGAAGTTCGCCTAGTTTTCACTGAGGATCGAACTTGAATAGCAAATCCTTTTTTTCTACCGTATTCTTCATAATAATGTCTTGCTTCCTCATGTGTTGTGAATTGCATCCCGACCATTGGTATGCAACTATCATCACTCTCAACTCTTTCCATACCTGAAAGACAATCATACCCCTTTAGACATTTGTGTAACCATCATATAAGTGCTTACAATGAATAAAAGAACCCTAAAAAAAATGATCATCTAAAGTGCTTCCTCAATTTACAATGCTATAAAAGCTATTACAGATGCTTAACCAAATGCTGTAACCCTCTTCCAAATGAAAGGTGAAATTGATGTGCAATTTTGTAACCCTCATATAAGTGCTTACAATGAATAAAATAATCAATTTACAATGCATGATAATTTCCAAAAAATGGACAAACAATTTACAATGCATAGCAATCAATTTACATTTGTATAACAATTTACAATGCATAACAATTTACAATGCATATCAATCAATTTACATTTGCATAACAATTTACAATGCATAAAATTTCCAATGCACAGCAATCAATTTACATTTGCATAACAATTTACAATGCATAAAATTTCCAATGCATAGCAATCAATTTACATTTGCATAACAATTTACATTTACATTGCATTGCATAGCTACATATACATTTATATTGCATTGCATAGCTACAATTTCCCCAAAAAATTAAAATGCATAGCAATCAATTTACATTTACATTGCATAGCTACATTTGCCTCTTCTGAAAGTGATCAACCTTCAGCAATCAATTTACATTTATATTTGCTAGCTTCAGCAATCAGTTTACAATGCATAGCAATCAATTTACATTTGCTACCTTCAGCACTGTCAACAATTTCTCCAAAAAATTAAAAAACTCATGTTGAGTACTGTACCTCAATAGATCAGATGGAAAATTGGGTAAGCAAACATCAAGATTTGCAAGATAATCAAAATTTGCAAGATAAAAAAAACTATAAAAAGGGATCCGACAGATTGAGAGGGGAGAGATAGAGAGAAAGAGATTGTCGTACCATGTTCAGTCGGCTTTGAGAGCACAGCCGGCTGCTCCAACTGGGTCTCGGAGTGCTACGACGTAGATGGGTTGGCGTCGGCCAATCGGGTCACAGGCAAGTGCGCCATAGTGCCGATCGGGGTACGACACTTATCGATTGTCATACCATGTTCAATCGGCTTTGAGAGCACAGCCGGCTGCTCCAACTGGGTCGCGGATGGCTGCGACGTAGATGGGTTGGCGTCGGCCAATCGGGTCACTGCTGTCGAGGTTGCTACTGTCGATGATGAGGAGGATGAGGGCTCGCTCGGAGAGCCAGAGATTGAGAAAGGAGAGCGACGATGCGCCATAGG
The DNA here is from genome assembly GCA_947650365.1 of Chamaelirium japonicum. Lineage (NCBI taxonomy): Eukaryota > Viridiplantae > Streptophyta > Magnoliopsida > Liliales > Melanthiaceae > Chamaelirium > Chamaelirium japonicum. The sequence goes on along the minus strand of OX393557.1, from coordinate 29,890,278 downwards.
GGGCGCCGGAGAACCAGCGCCGTAGAGGGGGAGGACGCCGGAGCCGGAGCCGGATTGAGGGTTTGCGGAGGATGCCGGAGCCGGATCTCAGGATCTCGGGAGGACTGCGCCGTAGAGGGGGAGCTCGCACGTAAGAGAGAGAGAGAGAGAAAGAGAGAGAGAGAGAGAGAGAGAGAGAGAGAGAGAGACGGGGCCGGACGATGGTTTGGGGAGGACGCCGGAGCCGGAGCCGGATCTCGGGAGGACTGCGCCGTAGAGGGGGAGCTCGCACGAGAGAGAGAGAGAGAGAGAGACGAGGCCGGATCGATGGTTTGGGGAGGACGCCGGAGCCGGAGCCGGATCTCGGGAGGACTGCGCCGTAGAGGGGGAGCTCGCACGAGAGAGAGAGAGAGAGACGGGGCCGGATCGATGGTTTGGGGAGGACGCCAGAGCCGGAGCCAGATCTCGGGAGGACTGCGCCGTAGAGGGGGAGCTCGCACGAGAGAGAGAGAGAGAGAGAGAGAGAGAGAGAGAGAGAGAGAGAGAGAGAGAGAGAGACGGTAAAGAGAGAGAGAGAGAGACGAGATCTGCTGCTGATATTTGACCCGATCTGCTGCTCCCGACCCGATTTCATATCAGCCATTGGATCAACCCCGATCCAACGGCTACCATCCAGTGTCACTGCTGGCTTATTAAACATTGGGTCAGCCGATCCCGACCCATATATATATATATATATATATATATATATATATATATATATATATATATATATATATATATATATATATATATATATATATATATATATATATATATATATATATATATATATATATATATATATATATATATCCTTATTTTCATAGCTTTAAGATCTCTACGAGCTTGAAGTCCACTATTCGACTTGTCCTTCATGCCCATAATTATGTTGATGAGGTTCTCAGCCATATTTTTCTCAACATATATCATATCTAAATTATGACGGATGGATAATTATTTCAATACGGCAAATCAAATAAAATTGATCTCTTCGGCTATGTAGTGGAGCTTTCAACATCCTTTTAAGCTCTTTCTCATTTTCTTGAAGTTACTTTTCTATCTGATCTTTGAATATTAATCTCAATCTTCTGCAGTACTTCGATGCCAGTCAAACGAAGAGGAGCTCTTGTGTGTTCCTCCTTTCTATTAAATTATGACTTTTAACTTCGAAAGATATAGTTCGATGGCAGAATCTTTTTGTGCCTCATATAGGCAGTCTTTCTCCCATGTGATAGCCATAATGAGTCTGTACCTTCGCTACATACAGGTCACACATACTTTCCCCCAATCCTACAACCCGCAAGATATCTGTGATGACCAAGATCCAATAGGCCAAGAGCCAAGACTCCTAAGGCTGTGATGCCAAGATGGAATAGGTGAGGTGAGGTATACAAGGCCATGAGTTAGCCCCACATCGCCTGGAGAGAAGGAGATCCTGAGCTACTTATGTAATTTTCCCTCCCAAACATAGAAGACGTGTTTTAAAATCGTGCGCCGCTCCGGAATTTGTAAGAACTCCGTAGTTAAGCGTTCTCGAGCGAGAGCAGTACTAGGATGGGTGACCACGTTGGGAAGTTCTCGTGCGGGCATGGACAAAGCAGACAATATCTTGTGTATTTGAGGCGGATGTTACAAAATGATATCAAAGCCGGTTCTCCTCGGGATGGGGGGTCTAACCCTACACGTGGACGTGTAGCCCTTAAGGGGGGTAGATTGTGATAACCAATATCCAATAGGCCATGAGCCAAGACTCCTGAGGCTGTGATGCCAAGATGGATAAGGTGAGGTGAGGTATATAAGGCCATGAGTTAGCCCCACATCGCCTGGAGAGAAGGAGATCCTAAGCTACTTATATAATTTCCTCTCCCAAATATAGAAGATGCGTTTTAAAACTGTGTGCTACTACGGAATTCGTAAGAACTCCGTAGTTAAGCGTGCTCGAACGAGAGCAGTACTAGGATGGGTGACCACCCTAGAAAGTTCTCGTGCGGGCATGGGCAAAGCGGACAATATATTGTGTGTTTAGGGCGGATGTTACAATATCTATATGCTGGAAAGTCATGAATAGACCATATCAAAATGACTTTCATATTAAATATGGTCTTACTATGAGAACCATAGGTGATGCTCCCTATCGACCACAAAGTTTTTAGTTCTATGACCAAATGATGTAAGTAGACATCAATATTTTTTTGGGGACTACTCTTTCCTGGAATCAACAAGGATAACATCGTAAACTCCTTCCTCATATATAATGATGGCGAAAGATTGTATGGCACAATCATAACAGGCCAGCAACTATACGAGCAATTCATACTTCCAAACAGATTGAAGCCATCTGTAGCAAGTCCTAGATGGATATTTCGTGAGTCGCTAGCAAAATTAGGTCACTTTACGTTTACTTATTTTTATGCAGAAGAATCTATTGAATGACGTATGAAGTTATCTTAGACAACTGATCTGGCATGCCATGATATATTTTTCGTAATCCAAGAAACGATATACAGCCTCTACAACCTTGGTGTTAATTGAAAGTATCATAGCACTTTCACTGGTATACTACCTTTTTTCTTCGTAAGGTACTCGGGATTCCATCTGCTCATACCATACGTAGGACAACTACGAAGATCTTCATGCTTTGTCCAATAAAGGATGCAATCGTTGGGACATGCATGAATCATCTCATAACTCATGCCCAAAGAGTTTATCATCTCCGTAGCAATGTATGTGCTCTCAGGTAAGGTATTCGCAATTGGCAATATCTTTTTTAGAGTTTCTAATAACTCTGTGAAGCTAGTGTCAAACCATTGGTGTCGTGCTTTCAAACTTATTAATTCGGCTGTCACCGACAACTTGCATGCTTTGACTGACAAGAAGGATATAAGAGTTGTCTTGCATCATTCATCAATTATTGGTACTAGCTCTCTCGCTCCGCTGGTTAAATCTGATCATCATGAGGATCATCGTGAGCTATCTCGTCCATGCAAGTATGTAAATCATCCGGTTGAACATGAAATAATGAGTTCACCAAATCGACCATCCTCGAATATTCATTATGTTGATTATCACCTCTGTAAGTAATATCTAAAGCTGCACAAGTAGATGAACTTGGCATTGCCTCTCAATGAAAGAACCATGTGATGTATGACTTATCTACACCATTAAAGATTAAATATTCTCTGACGATTTATAAAATCTTTTTGCCATGCCCATTTCGACACTTCACACACGAACATGAAAACCAATCAATACCCTCCCAAATTTGCATTTGCAAATGTGACAAAATTTGCAACACCGTTTAAATATGCAGGTGTCATCTTCCGTGTCATTATCCATATTTTGTTTGAAATAATTGACGACATATGTGCTAAATTTAATAATATAATTATTATTTATCAAAATTAAATAATGGATAACAAATCACTAATAGAGACATGTGTTTATTCAAAGTTTAAGGAAATATATAAAATAGTAATGTCTTTAAATTTAACAAAATGAAATTTGTGGGATAGGCCTTGACACATTTTAATCTTTCAGACGACAATGATGCCATCTATGCCAAGTGGCATGCCTAAATCATTGTGCGCTCGAGTTTCTTACCAGCACTCCTATTCATACCTAAAGATTTTATCGATTCTCTCACACCAAATATTGTGGCATCCATTCACAGCGCCCCTTTGCCTACCGGTCTGGTTTTGACTGACTACGATTCACCGATCAGAACTAGGTGAAACGAAGAGCTATGATAGTGACACATCATTCAGTATAAGAGATTTGGAGACAGTTTAGGTGGCCAATAGAATTTCCCATAAAAATTTGGAAGAGTCATTAATAGAGAAAGATTAAATCCCAAGACTGCAGAGGAATCCGGAATTTTAGGCGAAGATCACCAAGAGGGTTTTCCAGACGAAATCTCTAAGAGGGAGGGGGGGAAGGGGTAGGACGGGATTTGAAGGCAGGGGAGGTCGGGATTTTAGGCGATTATAGTCAAGAGGGAGCGCGAGTGGGGGGTGGGGGGGGGGGGGGGGGGGGGGTAGGGAGGATTTTAGGCATTTATCATTGAGAGGGATCGCGAGGCCCACGAGGGATCGAGAGGGTGTTTATTAGAAAATTATTTTAGCAAACCTGCATACCATGAGCCATGCTATTCATCCCGAAAGTCTTACCGAATGACAGGGCACCCATTCGCAGTGCACCTTTTAGCTTGCCGCTCCGGGAAGTATGCAATCACTTGTCTAGATAGGTGAAAATGGACGGTTATGATCATGCCACGTCATTTGGTAAGACTCTTTCGGTAAGAATGGCATTTCTCGCATACCATACAACCTTGAGGCCCACTCAAGAGACATGGGGTAGCTTCAGCACACTTATGTACCATACAACCGTGGGGACCACTGCGATTCATGAGACATGGGTAGCGGATCACAAATGATGTGTTTAGGGGGTGTTAGTCAATTGGGATTTAAAATCATTGTTCAGGAGTCTGTGGACTTGTGGGCTTTGGGAGTCCGCAGACTTTTTTTGAAGAGTCTGCAGATTTTTTTTTAGGAGTCTACAAACTTTTTTGAAGAGTTCACTATATTAGAAATACCTTTTACAGGAGTTCACCTGGGCTTTTTTTGTGCACTTGGATATGAAATCTTTTTTTTAAAGGCTGGAAATCATATTTTACTAACACCTTCAAAGAACTACTTTGATAGATTTTAAAGGCCCAAGAAAAAGTAATAATAATAAGGATCTGCCATTAAATAATTGTACAAGAACAATGGAAAAAATTCGAGACTCGATTTTTATCATCAGGCCATCGAAGATTGTCTCATCATGTTGGATAAATAGTTTGGGTAAACCAATATTTTTCAAAAGCCATTATATATCTAAGAAAATAAAAAACAACTTCTTGAAGATCAAAATAATTTTCAAGTTATACATATGATGTAAAGATAGAGCATATTGCCTTATATCAGAAAAAGATAGAAGTTTTACATATGATAAATGGTAAAAAAAACTTCATACCAAACGGCTTTAATATACCATCAATCAATGACGTTATTTCAATAAATAACAAACAAATTAAGAGGATTCTCAAAAAAAAATAAAAACAAACAAATTAAGAGTAGCATACAAATTAAAATTAACATAGGATCGAGGAAACAAATGTGTCGAAACTTAATTAGTATTCCTTCTATTAAGATGATCCCCCCCATATGGCTTGAGCAATATTGTTTTGCCACTCTTTTGCTGTCTCACGTTTCTCATCTTGGGTCTGAAAGACATCTTCAGGATTAGGCTCATCCCCTATATTTCCTAAGAGTTCCTCAGTTGGATCAATAGGAAACTCATCGAAGCTGCACTCCCGACATATATAGTTATGCAAAACTGCACATGTCATCACTAGTAATGCTTGGGTCTTGTAAGGGAATGTAGGGTCAACTTTAAAAATAGTAAACCATGATTTAAACACCCCAAAAATCCTCTCAATTGCAGTTTGTAGGGACGAATGACAATGATTAAATAACTCGTTCTTATTCTTCGGGCGTCATCTAGGTCTATACTCCCTCAAGTGATACCGAACACCACGATAAGGGGTTAAGAACTGCATTCATTTTGGAAAACCGGCATCCACTAAATAAAATTTTCCTACAAAAATATAAAAATCATTTCATATAAAGTTATGAATATTCACTATTAATTATTATATAGTAATAATTATTTTACTTCGTGGAACTTTAAGCCCATCAGTCCGAGATAATGCATTTTGCAGGACTCGTGCATCGTTTGCAGAGCTCTCTCAACCACTAAGGATATATATGAATCGGAGATCGAATGTGCAAACCGCTAATACATTTTAAGAAATTTGACCTTTGTGATTCCGATAATTCATTATGTTCTCCCCGGGAACCATGGCTGGAATGTGCGTGCCATCAATAGCTCCAACGCAATTCTTATCACAAAAAATTATATATTTATAAGAGAGCGAAATAACAAAATTATACGATGACAAAATCATAAATGTGTAAGAGACCTCTTTACCTGAAAATAAGAAAAGAATCATTGATTGTTTAAGATTTCAGGTGAAGTTAAAGTGGGAGGAGTTGCCATAAGATCTGGTGCTAATAAGATCAAAGTATTTAAGACTTTGTTGAAATTCTTGCTTGCAGTCCATCTAGAGCGTCCAAATCTCTCCCGAGTATTTCTATATCAATCGTTTTGGCCAACAGTCAATAGAAATATTCCAACCATCTCCTCAACACAGATGAATCTTGTATCTGATATTAGAGATTTCTCTCTAAGTATCTGACATAATTTTCGGAATACATCTGGATACATCCTATATAATTCATAGAATTCAATCGGATTACCATCAAGTTTTGTATTTATATATCTATAACCGGCACTAGTGATAGATGTCGCGGTCCAGCTTGTTGTGCATGAGATCTTGTTATATGTAAAACTATAATTATTGTCACAGAATATGCACCGTACATAAGGGATAATAACTCCTGGGTAGGTGGTCTCATTTTTTACCTGAAATAAACATTGTACATTCATAATTAAGAACATACCACATTCCCAAATGAGCAAAATAAGTATGCATTCATAATAAAAGTTGAGTGCAGTTTTTGTTCTCATATATATAAACTATCTTTGAAGTACATGTACTGTATGCATGGATGCGATTAACCAAAATACACCAAAACTCGAATATTTAATGGCCTCATTTGAAATAATTAAAGCATGCATAAAACAATGGAGAGATTTTGATGAAAGATCATATGCTAGAAAACTATGGAGTCAGGTTAACGGGTTGCTTGCTACCTGTTAGCACTGTTAATTTTACTATAAAACGGATTTGTAATTACAGCTCTGTAACAAGCTTTGATAGTGCATGTTTTTCTGCCTAATCGTTTCACTTTTTTTTAACGGAAACACCAACACAAGATAGCTCATATAACATTGCTTCACTGGCTTATAGACAACACACCAACACAAGCTAGCTAACTCCTTTACAAAACAACTAGTACTACATCAGTTCCTCAACACCCATACAACTTCAATCAGCACCCCCCTAGCCCAGCACACTTTAGGTCTCATAGCAAAGGAGAAAGTCCAATCAAATTATTGCCCCTCAATACCAATACCAAGAAAGGCTTCTGGAGGAGAGCTGTGATTACATATGACAAATGGGAGTTGTAATAAAGTTTATTACAGCCCAAAATGGGAATTGCAACTTGGAGTTGTCTCTCTAAAGGAAAAAAAATCTATATATACAGGAAAAAAATTGTATAGTAATTTGCTCAATTTCTATAAACTTCCCAAGTTTCTTGATAAATAAAGTGGGAACATCTGTTTCTCAGTCCATCGAGACAAGGGGATAACGCATCATCTCCCTCTCTGTACTCATTTGTAACCATATGCCTCTCAAATTTCTATTGCTGGGACAACATCGCACAACCACACATGTCTCGATGGGAAGGCATGGCGTCGATGGTAGTGCGGCATAGCCGCGGGACGCTAGATAGGGTTCGTAATACGGCAGATGCCCGGGTCGGGCATTGTTGGGTTCTCCCTCACCCTATTGGCAACAAATCCGGCCGGTGAGGGGAGAGAGAGAGAGAGAGAGAGAGAGAGAGAGAGAGAGAGAGAGAGAGAGAGAGAGAGAGAGAGAGAGAGAGAGAGAGAGAGACCTAGAACAGAGATAGGAGATAGGGATGTCCGAGACTTCGATCACAAGCAAGAAGGAGATGATCGCCGGCTAGGGTTCCGAGGGTTCCTCGCGAGGGATATTGTGTAGCCTCATCTTTTATTTCGCGAGCCGCTCCAACGGGATTCAAAATTCCAGCTTTGTGGGGGAATTTTTGATGGGTCAAAAGTATATATACTAGGGTTTTAAAATCCTTATTTTCACGAAGACGTGGACTCCTCTAGGATTATTCCACTAACACCTAATTTAGGAGTTCGAGGGCATACAAAATATTGATTAATGTCTGTGTATGGAGTTCGCATCGTGGACTCCGCAACCACTAATGCCTAGCTCAACAATACCATAAGTAAGTTTGGAGCCACTAACAGTACAATCCTAAATACAAAGAACTCTTCGATAAATCCCAATTAACTAAAACCCCCTTAATGGGAAAAAATTTCAGCACACATGCATTCCATACAAACGTGGGCCCCACTCAAGATACATGGGTTAGGGCCCCATGGTTATATTGTAAGCAGAATGTGCTAAAAAATTTTCGGTTTAATGGGGCTGCTCTTATTTATGTTAGGCTGCAGCTGTGATTAATGCTGGGAGAATATGTAGGAATGAGATTTAGATTGGGATTTCTTGATCGATGACCACAGATGATTGCTCTTTATTTTGTTTGGCCAAAATTGTGATTCATTGATGGAAGGCTGGCTATCATGATCGATGGCCGAAATTGTTCGGTTCGTTTTTGTCTCCGCTCCTTTTTGTGGTAAACTTGTAAATAACGCAAACTCCCTTAGCATGCTATATAGATGGCATTCAGAGAGAGAGCCTTACCTAAGATTTTGCCAAAGGGGCTTGGGGAGAAGTTGATCGAAGAATTGGCAGAGGAGTTCTGATGCGCTGTCGACTGATAGATAGGAAAGACAGACCAGATCCCAAAAAAAAAGGGAGAGAGAGAATGAGAGAGAGAGATGGTAGTAGCAGCAATGGAGGAGGTGGTGGTAGTGGCGGCAGGTATAGGAGATGGTGGCGGTAGGTGGTAGGGGAGGTAGAGGTATGTGTGTGTGTGTGTGTGTGTGTGTGTGTGTGTGTGTGTGTGTGTGTGTGTGAAGGCTAGGGGGGTCGCGCTAGGGGGAGGAGGAGGTGGTAGTCGGTGATAGGGGAGGTAGAGGAGGTGGCGACGGCGGTGGCAGCGGCAAGTTCAAGAAGCGGTGGGGGTCGCGGCTGTTAGAGGGGTGATGGCAGAGAGAGAGAGAGAGAGAAAGAGAGAGAGAGAGAGAGAGAGAGAGAGAGAGAGAGAGAAGGGGGGTTGCGCCAGGTGGAGGAGGAGGTGGTGGGGGGTGATGGCAGAGAAAGAGAGAGAGAGGGGTACTTTTGATATGATGGCGTTGCACCCTCCAGATGCTAGACGCCAGTCAAAAACCGCAGAGAGCTAGAGGGAGACAGAGGAGGGAATCACAACGAGAAAGAGGGAGAAACAAAAGATCAAGGGGGGGAGATCGTATTTCAATGAATTTAGGTCATATTAAACGACGGTCAAAAATTGTAGTTTAATATGCGACAACTAGTATTTATAAAAACTAATGCAATCATAAGCTTTATTGAAATCCAGTTTCAGGAGTATAGCTGGATTCTTGCCTTTTCAGCATATGAAGAGTGTCTCCTAGACTCAAACAAAAGTTTCATGGATGGATCGGTTCTTCATGAATGTTGATTGATTAATGTCCACCCGGTTTCCAATAAATAATGTTGCTGAATCTATTAGCTAGTGTTTTTGTGATGATCTTGCATATCCCATTGATCAAACTATTAGACATGAACTCATCAACTCTGTTAGCTTCTTCCTTCTTAGGGATTAGTGCAATGAAAATGGATCAAGAGTAATTAGTTCTATATATCCAGAGTTGGTCTGGTTTGGGCGCATGAAAATCTTGAAGCAATTAATTAATCTGATAATGTCTAGTTTAATTGTTGGCGAAAAAGAGTAGTAGAAGCTCACAGAGAACCCATCTGGACCCGGGGTTCTATCTGCTCCAAGATCCTTCATTGCCCTCCATATCTCTTCCTCCTTCGTGAACTCTATATCCAAAGAGCCTTGACCGTAGCCTGATCCACAGGTTCATGGTATAAGCTCTGCCACTGCACATTGAAGTTTGGCAATATCTTTTCAAAAAAGTCTGGAAGTGCACATTGACAACCTAAGAAGAGAGGTGATAGTGGTCCATGTACAAGTGTGGTAATATGGTTGGCACTCCTAATAATGGAAATGTAGTAGTGAAAGAACTCGAACCGTGTTAGGATCACCCTAGTTTAAGCATTTATATCTTGCCTTTAGTTTCCACATTATTTCCTCCTCCATTGCAAGAGCAAGAGTAGCACATAGATCATCTTTGATCTTTATTCTAATATGTATGTCCTCATCAATAAAGGAATCCCTCATCTTCTTCTTTAGTATCCCAAAATAAAATCTCTACCGCTAGAAGAGAGAGAGAGAGAGAGAGAGAGAGTCTTAATGAGAATACTTGAGGGAGGAGGGGGAGCATCGGCTTTGACGCTTCAAGGAGCACATGCAGATTGAGGCTGCATAGTATTCTAAGACATTACAATAATAATAATTATGGGGGAAAATCTTCGTGCCGACCCGAAGACTTCGCCGCACTAGTCAATTTGGAGGTTCGAATAAAAGATCGATGTTCGATTTGTCGATTGGAGTTGTCTTTCACAATACACAAGCAGAGAGAGATAAGCGATCAGAGAGTTGACATGAGAGATCTGATTTCGGAGTTCAGCCGAAGCCTACGTCTCCGTGCTATAGGGAGCAACCCGAATTCACTAACACTTGTATTGAAGTGATCTCGACAGGCCGAGTACCACTGAAACCCTTTTGATCTCTTCGAAGATAAGAAGAAGATCAAAGAGAGGAAGTGAGGGAATGGAAACTGAAATCCAGAGCTCTGGTTTCTGAAAATCAGATCTCAGAAGTGGAAATCGGATTTTCGGACCTTTTTACATTCGAAGGTTCTGCTATTTATAGAATTCCTGGGGAGGAACTCCGGGGTAAATGGCGGTCTCTGCTGCCGTATCTGGGGATCCTCCAGGTAAAGCTGGTGGACCCCGCTACCGTCTCCTGGGGGGATTCCACAGGCTCTTGGGCCCACCAGGCAAGGCCGGTGGGTCCCGCTGTAATCTTCGGGGGCCCACCAGGCAGGGCCGGTGGGTCCCGCTGTAGTCTTCGGGGGCCCACCAGGCAGGGCCGGTGGGTCCCGCTGTAGTCTTCGGGGGCCCACCAGGCAGGGCCGGTGGGTCCCGCTGTAGTCTTCGGGGGCCCACCAGGCAGGGCCGGTGGGTCCCGCTGATTTGCAGATTTCTTGCCAAAATTTGCACCCATAGTTACCCCCTCCAAGTTAGCTAAGAGGCCACTTTGGCTGGCTTGGATTCGTGGTGCAAAGTTGATGACCCCTGTTACACATGTAGAGGAGTTTTTATTGAATGTTAGTGTTTTGAAAATAAGATTTTCATCGGCCAACTTCTGACTGATCGGTCAAAATTGACCGATCGGTCAATTTTGACCGATCGGTTGAATTTGACCGATCGGTCAATTTTGACCGATCGGTTAATTTCAACCGATCGGGGTTGGAGTGATCGGTCAGAAAACACAGTTTTCTGACTGATCCGGTAGAAATTCGACCGATCGGTTGAATTTGATCGATCGGTCAAGTTTGACCGATCGGTTAAATTCAACCGGTCGGGGTTGGAGTGATCGGTCAGAAAACACAGTTTTCTGACTGATCCAGTAGAAATTCGACCGATCGGTTGAATTTGACCGATCGGTCAAGTTTGACCGATCGATTAATTTCAACCGGTCGGGGTTGGAGTGATCGGTCAGAAAACACAGTTTTATGACTGATCCAGTAGAAATTCGACCGATCGGTTGAATTTGACCGATCGGTCAAGTTTGACCGATCGGTTAATTTCAACCGGTCGGGGTTGGAGTGATCGGTCAGAAAACACAGTTTTCTGACTGATCTCGACCGATCGGTTGAATTTGACCGATCGGTCAAGTTTGACCGATCGGTTAATTTCAACCGGTCGGGGTTGGAGTGATCGGTCAGAAAACACAGTTTTCTGACTGATCCAGTAGAAATTCGACCGATCGGTTGAATTTGATCGATCGGTCAAGTTTGACCGATCGGTTAAATTCAATCGGTCGAGGTTGGCGGGATCGGGAAAAAAGTCAAGTTTTTTGCCTGATCCAGTAGAAAATCGACCGATCGGATGAATTTGACTGATCGATCAAGTCTGACCGATCGGTTAAATTCAACCGGTCGAGGTTGGCGGGATCGAGCAAAAAGCAAAGTTTTTTGCCTGATCCAGTAGAAAATCATCCGATCGGATGAATTTGACCTATCGGTCAAGTCTGACCGATCGGTTAAATTCAACCGGTCGAGGTTGGCGGGATCTAGCAAAAAGCAAAGTTTTTTTGCCTGATCCAGTAGAAAATCGACCGATCGGATAAATTTGACCGATCGGTCAAGTCTGACCGATCGGTTAAATTCAACCGATCGAGGTTGGCGGGATCGGGCAAAAAGCAAAGTTTTTTTGCCTGATCCAGTAGAAAATCGACCGATCCGATGAATTTGACCGATCGGTCAAGTCTGACTGATCGGTTAAATTCAACCGGTCAAGGTTGGCGGGATCGGGCAAAAAGCTAAGTTTTTTGCCTGATCCAGTAGAAAATCGACCGATCGGATGAATTTGACCGATCGGTCAAGTCTGACCGATCGGTTAAATTCAACCGGTTGAGGTTGGTGGGATCGGGCAAAAAGCAAAGTTTTTTGCCTGATCCAGTAGAAAATCGATCGATCGAATGAATTTGACCGATCAGTCAAGTCTGACCGATCGGTTAAATTCAACCGGTCGAGGTTGGTGGGATCGGGCAAAAAGCAAAGTTTTTTGTTTGATCCAGTAGAAAATCGACCGATCGAATGAATTTGACCGATCGGTCAAGTCTGATCGATCGGTTAAATACAGTCACTCGAGGTTAAGTTTCGAACCTGCCCAGTCGAGGCGGTAGTATAGCCTGTTTTTCTTCGTGATCTTCGGGCAGAGTCTTGAACGTTGATGGAGTTTGATTTTTTCTGTTTAAATTTTTGGTTTGATCGGACAGGTGAGCCTTTTGAACCGGCAATCCGGTTCACTTGGACGGGTGGTTCGCTTGGACCGGTGGCTCACTTGGACCGGCGGTCTGACGCTTCATCTGGTCCGACGGTTCGCCTGGTTTTGCGCTTGCTACGGATAGATGCCACGTGTACCTGCAAAAACATATGATTTGATATGGTGATGACACGTGTCCTATCGATTTGTGTGCCAATTCCCTCAGGATATTTAAGCTTCTCTGGTTGTCATTTTCGCCTCACGCTTTCAGAAATTTTTCGAAGTCCAGAATTTTAGCTCCCAATCTCTCGTTCTCTGTTTTCTTTTGATCGGTCAAATGGCGTCTTCTGGCAGTTTGAAGAAGAACGCAGTTCCGTCCAAGAGGAAGGGGAAGGAGATTGCTGAAGAATCATCCCCCCCCAAAGGTCGCGGCAAGGGCAAAGCAGCGCTCATGGAGTTGGGCGAGTTGGGCAAGAGGCACATAGGGGTTGGATTTGCCTCTGCTCCATCAAGGCCGGAGCATATTCCGAAGGTGAAATTTGTTTTGGGCCCTTTGTTGTCTCTGACGGAGGAGCCTGCCTATGTTTACAACACGGGTGGCCAGCTCACCGACACGAAGAGGGCAAAGTGGTAAAAACTGCTGGCGTGCTTCACAGAGGGGAAGAACCAGTCATCTCTGTCAGGGGTCCTGTCCGGGTTTGGCATCGACAAACGGACAGTGTTCGTTAATATTGCCAGTATAGAGTAGGTGATGGGGACAGTGGTCTCAGTGGGCCAGTTGAACTGCGGACTGCGTCTTCCACTGCTGCCGTTCGCCGCGAGGCTGCTAAATACCTCCGGCCTTTGCCTAGGACAGCTCACCGGAAATGCATGGAGGATAATCTACGCCTTCTGCCGCGTAGAATCCGATTTCTAGAAGGAGCTAAGGGAGTGCTACTCCAGCATCCCGGACGACGAAGAGGCCCGGATTGAATTGGGCTACTTTTTCTATCATTATAGATGGGCTTCGAGGAAAGACAGCCCTTTCTTCAACCTGACAAGTGTTTCTGCCTTGCGCCCCCTCGCTGACACGGTCCCTTCTGACAAACTCTTCACTGAGTGGCCGCTCTCAGTTGCTGGTGCCTGGACTCCACTTTCAGTGCCCGAGACTACTCGCGCCGACGTGAACAAGGAGATCAAGATGTACTATGTAGGAGGTGAGCTGGCTTGGCCTTCTGAGCGGGTTGGGGCCATCGACAACCTGTTCCTGGAATTGACCTGTGGTACCAGATCATGGAAGCAGTTTTCGAACTGCCCAGTCAGGTATGGCAACGCCAATCTCCTCCATCGATTACAGACCAGGTATGAAGACAACGAAGTCTTGTACTCCGACTATGAGGAGGATCCTCAGTCGGGCAAGATTACCAGAAAGATTCGGGTCGAGAAGAAGGCCTATGGTGCGAGGCGCTGATTGCCCACCACTGAGGAGAAGTTGGTGATACGCCGGGGCCCAGCGAAGAAGAGGAAAATCCTCATCAAGCAGAAGGAAGATGAGGAACAAGGAAAGAAGAAAGAGGAAGATGAAGAAGAAGAGGAAGAAGAAAAGAAGAAGGAAAACAAGGAAGAAGAAGAAGAAGAAGAAGATGCTGAAAATGGTAGCAACAGCAACGACGATGATGATGAAGATGGGGGTGGTGAGGATGATCTTCCTCCCACCCCCACTGATGGGGACGGTGGAAATGGGGGTGGTGAGGAAGAAATTCCTCCCACCCCCACTGGTGGTGACCAAGGACAGGGGGGTGGTGGGGATGACCTTCCTCCCACCCCCACTGGTGGTGAAGAAGAAGAAGAAGACTCTCAACCTATCCCCATCGATGAGGATAAGGCCCGTCGCATGGAAGGGGTGATGGATGCAGAAGGCGACGGCCACAAGGTGGTTCCCGCCTATCACTTCGAGGAGCTGAAGAAGCGCCCGATGCGCTTAAAGATCAAATTCTCGGGGAGTGGTGGGGTTGGAAGCAACCCCACGCCCCTCGATCAAATGCCTCCCGAAGTTCCTCGTATCGAAGGTGCGACTACGAGCGGGGGTTTGGAGGTTAAGCAACCTCCACCCCCCTCGCGCTCTTTGGCTGAGGAAGTTGCTGCTCTCATGGCGGGGCTCGATCAACCAAGCGGGCAGCAAGAGGAAGGGGGGGTCTCACCTCCCCAGGGTGCTCCTTCTCCTATTCACTTGGAGAGAGAGAGCCGTGTGGGCGATGGGGCTCCCCAACCCCAGCCAGAGCCAACTCCCACTAAGGAGAAGTCGACCCCTCGGGGTAAGAGCTCCGACCGTGGGAAGGGAAAGGCTCCTCGAGTCGATGTCTCAAGTATCCGCACTAATTTGCCTTGATTGTCTTGCCTTCAAAGTTTGAATTTATTCTAACTCTTTGAACTTTGGTGTTGATTGTAGGTACGCCTGTTGGCATGACTCAGAAAATAAAGAACTTGGGTGAGGTTGACATCAACCACCCAACTAGTGTGATCCGGAAGCTCTGCAACCTTCCGGAAGCTACTCTGGATGAAGCCTTCGACAGGCTTGAAGTAGTGGTATGTGCATCTGCTTGATCGATCATTGAGTTGTATCTTCAAAATAATTCTAACTCTTCTGTCTATTTGCAGAACTCAGCAGTTTTGAAATTTGCGAGCAAGCTCTTCAGGAAGGCAGGCGAACGGGAAGCTTCATCTGAGGTATCACGTTTGTCAGCTGAATTGGAGGCTGCAAACGAAGAGAAGGATAAGCTGAGGGAACTTCTCTTCTCCAAGAAGGAGGCCTTGAAAGCTAAGATCAAGACTCTTCGCAAGGAGAAGCTCGAAAGCAAGGGCTGGCAGAACAGTTACGAGGCCCGGGGTCACGAGCTCGAGGAGTTGAAGAATCGATTTTTCAAGATCGAGAACTTATTCTTTAATCGCGTGACTCGAATAAAGGAGTTGGAGGCTGAACTTGCTGCAAGGGATGCCGCTCTTGCTGCTAAGGAGACAGCCTCAACTGCCAAGGAGGAGGCTCTCAAAAAGGAGCTGGAGCATATGCGTGCTGAATGCGCGAGTTATAGGGAGACGGCCAAGAATGCGGTGGAAGCCCTCAGGGTCCATGCTAGCAGCGTCCGATCTTCCAAGGCTTCTGTGGCGAGCAAAGCTCGCGGTGGATCTGAAGGAGAGAAGTCATGTGCTCATAGTGTGGCTAAACCCTGATGTATTCTATCTTCTTTTTTGCTTGTTGTACCTGTAAACTCTTCACACAAAAGCTCACTCTTTGTATTTGATCCTTTTTGATAATAAAGATATCTTTTTGGTTGTTCGAAATTGAATGTCTCTGGTATTGAATCCTTTGAATGTTATGTTCTGGATAGTATTGGAATGATTAAATATTCGTACACTTGAATATAAGGGGTCAAGTCACAACTCGATCACCCAAACTTGTTAAGTAACTCGAAAATTGAAGGTTGTTATAACACAACTTGAAATCGTTAACATTTGTATGTGAGGGGTTGAGTCATAACTCAAGCACCCAAACCTGTTAGACGATATTGAATTTGAAATTGAAGGCCATTCAACAGTTATAAGTAAGGGATAGTGTTGCAACATAAAACTCCCAAACCTGTTAAATAGACGTAGTAATTTGAAGGTTGTGTTGTAGCACAACCCGAAATCGTTTAACATTTACCTGTAAGGGGTCGAGTCGCAACTCAAACACCCAAACTAGTTAAACGACCTGGTAATTTGAATGTAGATGATTTGAAACTGCTTCAGAACTTGAATTGAAAAGCTGAACATTTGCACACTTGAATATTTGAAAGAGAACTTTATTCATCATGGTATTTACATCATGGATAGAACAATTTGAGGTGCCTAGCATTCCAAGCTCGTGGCAGTCTTTCTCCTTCTGGTGAAATCAGTCGGTAAGACCCTTTGCCTCCTACTGATTCCACAATGTAGGGTCCTTCCCAGTTGGGAGCTAGTTTTCCACTGCTGTGCTCCTTCGTGTTGTAGAAGACTGCTCTGAGGACCAGACTGCCAATTGGGAATTGCCGTTTGTAGACCTTTAGATCGTAGGCTTGCTTGATCTTTTGTTGATACTTGGCCACACGAAGGGATGCTCGATCTCGTAGTTCTTCAGAGAAATCCAGATCATCGACGCGAAGCTCTTTATTGATCCCTTCTTCAACTGCTCTGGTCTTCAAAGTATTTGATATATTCTCTGTCGGAAGTACTGCTTTCGATCCATATGTCAGACGGAAAGGTGAGAACCCTGTTGATCTTCTCGGAGTTGTGCGATATCCCCAAAGAATTTCAGGTAGGACTTGTTCTCACAATCCTTTCTTGTCGTTGAGTTTCTTTTTGAGTATACCAAGAATAGCTCTATTGGAGGCTTCAGCTTGACCATTGTATTAAGGATATCTTGGAGTTGAATAAAAAAGCTTGATTTCGTTGTTCAGGCAGAATTCTCAGAACTTGTCGGAGTCAAATTGAGCTCCATTGTCAGCAACAAGAATTTAAGGTGTGTCAAACCTTGAGAAGATGTTGTGTCGAATGAACTTGATCACTTCATTGTCGGTCTCTCGGAAGAGTGGCATAGCTTCGACCCATTTGGTGAAGTAATCTGTGGCCAGCAGTAGATATTTCTTCTTGCTCGGGGTTAGAGGAAAGGGACCCAAGAAGTCGAATCCCCATTGATGGAAAGGCCACGGACTCGACAGTTGGTGAAGCTCATCTGCAGGGAGATGGATAGCCCGAGCGTGTCGTTGGAATGCCTCGCACCTTTGAACCAGTTGGTGAGCATCCCTTGCCATTGTTGGCCAGTAGTAACCTTGCAATTTTATCTTGGCTTCAAGTGATCTTCCTCCCGAATGATTCCCGCAGGCCCCAGAGTGGATATCAATCAGGATTGCCTTTGCTTGTTCAGGGCCAATGCACTTGAGCAACATCCCATTGTGAGATTTGAAGTATATATCTTCTCCTTGAATGATATAGCATGGAAGCTTTCTTTGAAGTTTTCGGGCTTGATTTGGATCTTCTGGCATTTTGCCATGTTTGAAGAAGTCGAAAATTGACTGTCTCCAATCCTCGAGCTCACGTGTAGTGGTAAGGTTCAGTATCAGTTGATTTTCACCCCCAGATCTTTTTGTAGTAGCAAGGATCTATTGTTCAGGGGTGGTCTTGGGTACTTCTTGATAATCAATTTGTATTTGTCTTCCTCCGAGAGAGTCTCCAAGAACAGAGGCAGCATTGGCTAAGGCATCTGCTTCTCGATTCTCTGCTCTTGGGATTTGAACGAAATCAATATTAGTAAAACATTGTTGAAGACATCATACTAAGGCCAGGTAGAGTTGCATTCTTTCTTCACGAGCTGTATATTCTCCGTTGATTTGCCTTATAATCAGCTGGGAATCGCTGTAGACGATGATTCGATCTACCCCCAGAGATTCAGCCATTTCGAGTCCGGAAATGAGTGCTTCATATTCGGCTTCGTTGTTGGTGGCATTGAACCTGAGAAGAGTAGCCTTCTGAAGATGATCGAGTTCGGGGGATATCAAGACTATCCCAGTTCCCGAACCGATCGCACTTGAAGCTCCATCAGTATAAAGCTTCCATGGAGGAATTGGAGCAATAGCCTCAAGGCTTGGATTGGTTTTTATAACCGGATCGAGCGGGGGACCAACTTCATCTTCAAGGCGCA
Organism: Chamaelirium japonicum; assembly: GCA_947650365.1. Classification (NCBI taxonomy): domain Eukaryota; kingdom Viridiplantae; phylum Streptophyta; class Magnoliopsida; order Liliales; family Melanthiaceae; genus Chamaelirium; species Chamaelirium japonicum. The sequence goes on along the minus strand of OX393557.1, from coordinate 29,871,718 downwards.
TATCAATGTCTTCTTCCCAGGTTATGGGGTCTTCAACTGGAAAGTCAGCTAGAAAATCAGCAATTGCCTGTCCTTTGATTGAAGTGCGAGGTTCGAATTGAATCCCCAGGGCACTCATTTCGATCACCCATTTGGTCATTCGACCAGCTCGACCAGCTTTGTCAACGATATCTTTGAGTGGGTGTTCTGAAATGACAGTAATCTGATGAGAGACAAAATAGGGTTGGAGGCGACGTGATGCAGTAAGCAAGGCCAGAATGACCCTCTCAGTTTTTGAGTAGCGAGTTTCAGTCGGAAGAAGAGTATGGCTGATGTAGTAGACCGGACGCTCGATGCCTTCTCTTCTGCTGACTAAGACTGCACTGATTGCTTGATCGATGATAGCAAGGTAGAGCCCTAGATCTTCTTTTGGAAGTGGAGCCGTCAGGATAGGAGCTTGCACCAGATATTTCTTGATGTCTTGGAAAGCTTCTTCGCAACTTGGACTCCATCCAGATGTATCCGCCTTTCGTAGTTTATCGAAGAGTGGTTTGCATTTGTCAGAAGACTTCAAGATTAACCGATTGAGGGCTGCTAACCTTCCAGTGAGGCGCTGAACTTCCTTTCGATTCGTAGGTGATGGCATGTCAAGGATGGCTCGAATTTGGTCGGGGTTGGCTTCAATGCCCCTCCTGGTCACAAAATGACCCAGGAATTTGCCCGATTGAACTCCGAAAGCACACTTGGCTGGATTGAGCTTCATACGGTACTTCCGAAGGACTTGAAAGGTTTCTGCCAGATCGGATAGATGTTTTCCTCGAGTGGAGCTCTTTGTGAGGAGATCGTCAACGTAGACTTCGACGTTGTGACCGGTCTGATTTTCGAACATCTTTGTGACTAACCTTTGATAGGTAGAGCCAGTATTTTTGAGACCGAATGGCATTACATTATAGCAGTAAAGACCCCGGCTAGTCACAAAGCATGTCTTCTCTTGATCATCAAAGTGAAGTGGAATTTGATTGTACCCGGAGTATCCATCCATGAAAGATAGTAACTCGTGGCCAGCAGTGGCATCGACGAGTCTATCTATCCTTGGCATAGGAAATGGATCTTTGGGACAAGCCTTGTTGAGGTTGGTGAAGTCGATGCACACTCTGACCTTCCCGTTCTTCTTTGGAACAGCAACTATATTGGAGATCCAAGTAGGATACTCTACTTCACGGATGAAGCCTGACGCGAGTAGTTTACTGATCTCTTCTTGAACTGCAATTTGTAGTTTTGGTCGTATTGTGCGTGGCTTTTGCTTGACGGGTTTTACTTCTTCTTTGATAGCGAGCCGGTGGCAGGCATCATCTGGATTGATTCCTGGCATATCTTCAAAACACCAGGCGAAGACATCGATGTTGGACTAAAGGAAGGATACCATGTCTCGCGCTTCTGCGTCGCTAAGACCGGTACCAATAAATGTTTGTCGATGGAGATCTACACTGCCGATATTGATTGGGATGATTTCTTCAATTGAAGGTGAGGCTTCCCTTTCGATTAGTGGGGGCTCGATCAGTGGAATCTCCTTTGATTGCTATTTGGAAGAGGGGCCAGCTTCGTCTCGTGACCGCTTTGGAGGGGCAATATTGATCTTACGATCTGTTTTTGCAGCAGCGGCTTCACATGATCTCCCGGCTTGTTGATCTCCTCGTATACAGATAATACCTTCTCCTGTTGCAAATTTGAGGAGTTGATGATAAGGAGAAGAGATGGCATTTATCTGGTGGAGAAATGGTCGCCCGAGAATGGCATTGTAGCTGGATGTTCCTTCGACGATAGCAAATCTCACCGAGACTCGAGTCTCTCGGTTGAGATCGAGAGTGAACCTTGATTCGCCCATAGTGATGCTTTGTTCACTGTTGAAACCAGTAATCACCGTTGGGACGACATCAAGGGTCGAATATTTATGTCCCAGACGTTTGAAGCAGTCTGAGAACATAATGTCGATGGAGCTTTCGGTGTCGATGAGGATTCGATTGACAGTGCTTCCATCAACAAGGAGCTTTAGGACCAGGGGGTCTCGATGTGGAGTATGAACTCCTTGAAGGTCTGAGTCGTTGAAGACGATGGAAGGCCAAGCTAAACCCTCGATAGGCTTCTCGATCCATGTGTCCCCTTTGTTCGTAGCAGCACGAACATGGAAGATACGTCAAACTTACCGATCAACTTCTTTCCCGGTCACCGCTTGATTGTGCAATGATCCGTGAATGCCGAAGACGTTGGCATTCACAGTAAGAGAAGATCGATTGGAAGAGATTTGATGGACCCAGCATGCTTCTTTCCCTTTTGCGGAGGATCGGCGTTGATCTTGCCCATCTTTGGTGAATTCTTGTAGATGACCCTCTCGCAACAAGTCTTCGAGGTGAAATTTTAGCCGATAGCACCGATCGGTGGAATGGCCGTGGCTTCGGTGGAAGTCGCAATAAACCGTTTTGTCAGCAATGAATTTAGTATTCGGTTGAAGAGGATTCGGTCTTCGAAGGAATACTTCATGTTGAATGCGGTCGAGGATCTGTTCGACCGGCAAATTCCACTCAGTGAAAGTGGTCTTCGTCGGGGATCGTCGTCCATCGTTCTTCGACCGTTTGTTAGCAGGGGGGGCTGCTGCCTCAGCGTTGTGAGCTTTGGCAGCATACTTCAGAGCCTCTCTCTCCGCAGGCCTTCGCTTTGACTCTCGCCCTTTTCAGGCAACTTGATTATCTTCAACCTCAATCTCCCTCTGAATTCGATCAAACATTGAACCCAGGGAAGGAGGGGGATTGCGAATGAAGTCGTTATAGATGTGTAGATCAAAGCGGAGAGCATTCTGGAAAGCCAACATAATGGCTTCATCATCCAAATGTCTCCCGGAGAGGGCGGCGTGCTCGTTACGGAATCTCCTTGTGAAGCTACGGAGACTCTCGTCGACACCCATTCTTAATCGATATAGGGAGTCGAGATTCTTTTTCGGCTTCATGTTCAGCTGATAATGCTGCACAAAAAGATTGACCAAAATATTGAACTGGGTAATGGACCCAGCTCTGAGATTATGGTACCAATCGAGAGAGGGTTCGTCGAGACTTCCCGCGAAGGTGCGACAGAGTACATTATTCTCTTCTTCGTGCGGCGTCAAAGCTTGCTTGAAGGCGAGTACATGGAGAATCGGATCTCCCTTGAGGCAGTTGAATTTGGGGAGAGTGGGAGTTCTCCATCCCCTTGGAAATGTAGTTTCGAACAGGCTTCGATGGAGAGGTCCGGCAGATGAATAGCCTTCTCTACGACCATGTCCTCGACTCGGGTGCAGATCGAGAGGCAAGATCGAGAGGTCTTGTTCAAGCCTCTGAGTCTCAGCAGGTTGGAGTCGGTGGCGAAGGTCCAATCCAAGTCCACGCTGAAGTGGAATGGAAGGGGATACTCTACTCTTTGAAGGAGCTCCTTTCATCTGGTGTCTTCTCGGTACGTCAGGCTTTGAAGGTGCTTTTTTGTCGCAGTTGCGTCCAGAAGAGGATTGGGAGGACTCATCGTCGAGGCGATCCCAAACACTCTGCTTCCATGGGGCAGCGGAGGGAATTGGGTCGCGACGAATCCTCTCGAAGGCAGCAGTGCCCATTGACCTCCGTTGCTCGGAATGGATTGACTGTCGTGGAAGATCGACCCTCTCACTTGTAGAGGGGATAGGAAGAGCGATCCCAGCCTCGGAAGCTGCTTTCTTGAGAGTGTCACTCTCAGCGGTGAGGGTGGCGTTTTTCTTTGCCAATTGGAGCAGTTGAAAATCGACTGTCGATATTTGATATATCGATGGAGGATTCTCAGCAGCAGGAACAATCTGCCCAATTGATTGATGAAGAGGGGCGATCGGTCGATCGACTGATCTTCCACTTCCTAAGTGAACCCCCACATCGGGGACAGCAAGGGGCTGTCCGAAATTGAGCCTTTGACTCATTGAACGAGTCTCAGGACGAGGTTGTCGAGTATTACTTCCTTCTGGTTGACCCTGATGCTTAGTTCTCGCCATTTAGTAGAGAGCGAAGGGTACAACGAGAGTGCTGATGTCCGAACAGTTGTCTGATCAACTGGGGGGGCGAGGAAGTTTGACTATCAAGATCGGTTGTCTGTTCAACCGATCTAGTAGTAGTAGAGAGAGCTTGACTTTTCGTTCGGATCCCACAGACGGTGCCAAACTGTGGGGGAAAATCTTCGTGCCGACCCGAAGACTTCGCCGCACTAGTCAATTTGGAGGTTCGAATAAAAGATCGATGTTCGATCTGTCGATTGGAGTTGTCTTTCACAATACACAAGCAGAGAGAGATAAGCGATCAGAGAGTTGACATGAGAGATCTGATTTCGGAGTTCAGCCGAAGCCTACGTCTCCGTGCTATAGGGAGCAACCCGAATTCACTAACACTTGTATTGAAGTGATCTCGACAGGCCGAGTACCACTGAAACCCTTTTGATCTCTTCGAAGATAAGAAGAAGATCAAAGAGAGGAAGTGAGGGGATGGAAACTGAAATCCAGAGCTCTGGTTTTTGAAAATCAGATCTCAGAAGTGGAAATCGGATTTTCGGACCTTTTTACATTCGAAGGTTCTGCTATTTATAGAACTCCTGGGGAGGAACTCCGGGGTAAATGGCGGTCTCTGCTGCCGTATCTGGGGATCCTCCAGGTAAAGCTGGTGGACCCCGCTACCGTCTCCTGGGGGGATTCCACAGGCTCTTGGGCCCACCAGGCAGGGCCGGTGGGTCCCGCTGTAGTCTTCGGGGGCCCACCAGGCAGGGCCGGTGGGTCCCGCTGTAGTCTTCGGGGGCCCACCAGGCAGGGCCTGTGGGTCCCGCTGATTTGCAGATTTCTTGCCAAAATTTGCACCCACAATAATGATGGTTCAAAAATAACAAAAGTAAATAATAAGATTTAAAAAATTAGAATGGATAATTATTATATAATTATTATTTTTTATTTTTTAAATAAATAAATAATAAAACATTTATTGATATATTATAGTATATAATATCATATTTGGCTTCCCCTACCTATACTTACTACATCATCTGATTTAAAAATCACGTCTATACTACCATACTAGTATAATTATGAACTATATCATCTCAAAAATGATTATTTATAAAGCCCTAGGTGTTACATATAACCCTTTAAAGCTGATATCATACATGCATTATTGTGTGTTGAATTGCATGACCATAACGTCTAGGGATTTATTAACACTAAATCCTTACTAGCACATTGTTTGTTCGGCTTGATATTCTTAATAATATATGAATTAGATGTATCTTGATTGCTATCATAAAATCATATTCATGTGGGATTATTTTCTATTAAGCTTTATAGCTCTTTTTAACATTTTCAAAATATAACTTGTGGAGATAAATATGAAGGAAAGATCATAGACAAGTGAAAATTAGAATATGAATTAATTTTTGTATCAGTTTCATCAAAACTATTTATTGTATAAACAATTCTACAAGTTAAATTAGTTAGAACATATGTACTAAGTGTAGCTGCAGTGAATTATCATGTGTTGAGTATTCTTGATAAGTTGAAAGGCCTAATTGATATATTTTTTAGTTCACTATATAGTATGAGATGTCTATATTATTATTTTGAATAAGGAGATTTTGACAATATCATAAAATTTTCTTTTCAATGCTTTCTCCATTTCTAATTATGATACTTTAAATCATATTTAATGTTGATAAGGAGTTAAAGCAACCATGTCACCTATGAGATGTAATTATTGGTGAAATATTAAATACATTTTATCAGTATTTGTTGAAGTTTTTGCACACTATGAAAAAAAAAATTTGTGTGATCCTTAGAATTTTTTTCCGGTGGTATAAATTTATTGAAATCATTATTTTAAAATGAATGCGGCCATATGTAAGAAACAAGGTGTTATCCTTCTATTCTTTTATTTTCTATTACTCTTTAATCGCTAGAAGATACATGTGGTTGATCCTTTTTCGTATCTCTTATCTTATCAGTTTGGCAAAAACCCACACATATTCAATTAAAATATAAAATGTTGACATAAGGATTAAGGACAAAATTCATTATTTTAATGTAATTCTAACTGATAGTAATAGTTTAAATTTATACAGTATACAACATTATATCAGCAAAAGCAACATTTTGTGTATATGTATATATCATGTATGTCATTTCTCCTCGTTACTCTAATCAATGCATTTCCAAAGTTTGTAACATTTCTCATTGAAAAACTTAATTTTATCCATACAGTTATTGCATTAAATGAAATAGTTATACGTCTATTTATCATTTTATCCATACTAGATAATTATATTATAGGGAGATGAGAGGCATGATTTGCATTTCTCAACTTCTCTTAGTGGGCAAGGTTTGCATTTCTCAACCTCCCCATGTTTAGCGGTTGTGAAGAGGCATAATTTTCATTTCTCAACTTCCTTTTGGTTGCTAGTTTGTATGCATAGAATCTAAGAATGAACCCCATCATGATTCCATTAGCACAACCATTATTTTTGTACCCAAGGGTTATCCTTAACTTTTCATAAACTTTAAAAGCTTTGCTTCTTTGGTTTCCACTAATATTGTGATAGTTTAGAATGTTAGGTTCTCCTTTGCAATAGCATCATAATGGTCCGCGCCAAGAAAAAGAAACCATCATAATGATGAAAGTTATGATGGTTTCTTAAAACTATATACCAGAAATGTAATTAAGACACCAGGGACTAAGGGGACATTCAATAGAGTTACTCGGATGCTTTGGCGGCATCTAGTAGAGCAGCGGTCGACTCTTCTTGTGTTAAAGAATCTTGGCCGATAGAGTTACTTAGAGCAAGGGTGCTGTGTGATTAGGACATCTATATGTTGAGTGTTTGTGGCTGAATTCAGGGTTGCACTGGACCTAGCTTTCTTCTTGCTCTGTCTTTGGTTGTGGTTCGTGTAGTTAGTGTAAGCTAGTAAAGTATAGATGGTTTAAGTGCTTTCCTAGACTTACTTCGGGGTGTGGTGTGTGGGCTCACTAGTGTGTTGCTCACTTGTTAGCGCTTTGTTTTTGGGTTTGCTTGCTCAATCTGAGTTAAGCCATGAACTATAATTCCCCCTTTTTGGTTTTTTAATAAATTTTTACCTTTCAAAAAAAAAGACATCAGGGACTAGGGGAGTTGGTAATCAACAGATTCTTTGGTGAGGAGGTTATGGTAACAAATCCCCCCGCCCCCCTTACCCTCTTTTACCCAACAGGAGTGAGTAGGGGAACTTCCGAGTGAGTCGGTCTGCATTCCCGTAGGGATTAGTCCAAGCCCAAAGTGGGTCCAATGTCCGAAAGGTTTTGGGACACCCACCGATGTAAAAATATATATAATTAATTTTATCTAATAACTATATAACCTCAAGCAACAAGCCTTATTCGAACAACAATTGATGGTGGATTATTAATACAAAAAAGGTCCTTTTTAGAATGATAAAATTATTACCGGCAAATTTTTTAAAAAATATTAAAACTTAAGGAATAAAATAATGTTCCATATTCACTCATACATTGTTTTCCTCAAACACTTGGTACAAAAATATATAGATTATTTTTTTGACAATTTTACACTCAAAGTTTCTAGATTAGTTATTGAAAGAGAGAAGAAATTAGATACCACTACTAACAAGAAATTAGATACCACTACTAACATGAGCAAGAATAGATATAATTTCTTGGATATAAGTCCCAACTTTTGTTATTCTTTGATCCTCTCTCTCTCTCTCTCTCTCTCTCTCTCTCTCTTTATATATATATATATATATATATATATATATATATATATATATATAGAGAGAGAGAGAGAGAGAGAGAGAGAGAGAGAGATACGTTGGCAGCCCTATTTCGCCAAAATGGGCGGCCACTCATTTGAAGCTCTTAGAAGTTTTAGAATGTGTTGATTTTTTGTGAGTATAAGCACCCTACCTTAGATAGAACATCCACAAAAAATTATCACATTATAAAGCTCTCAGGTGCATCAATTGTTAAAATTTTTATCAAACGTTTGTTGTAATTGTTAATCTGAATTATAACATTTGATGCCCCTAAAAGTTTTAGAATTAGCTGATTTTTTGTGGATGATCTATCAAAGGTAGGATGCTTATGCTCACAAAAAATCAACACATTCCAAAACTTCTAGGGGCATCAAATGGGCAGCTGTCCATTTCAACCGAATAGACCGCCCGCCTCTCTCTCTCTCTCTCTCTCTCTCTCTCTCTCTCTCTCTCTCTCTCTCTCTCTCTCTCTCTCTCTCTCTCTCTCTCTCTCTCTCTCTCTCTCTCTAGAGTAGGTCGAAGTTGATACATCTATATAGGTAATAAGAAAATTGATACATGTATTTATCCATCTTGAAATATAGGGTAACTAGCATTCATAGGGACATCCATTTCCTCGCTCGTGCCGATTGGCACGAAGTGGGCGCCTTCGGCGCAACCAACTCCCCCTCCCCCTATAATCGATCAATCACAATTGTCTCTGTTCGAATGAATTCCTCGAGATCGACCTTATGGTTTGGGGCGGCTAAAATTTCAGCAGGCGGGTTAATAGCTGTTGATGCGAACAACGATCATAGGATGAACGATCAGGTTTAGTGCAGTTTCAATGGGCCAAGATTTTAGGGGTTTAGTGCAGTTTAAATGGGTTGGGATTTGAAACCAAGGAGTGATCGTGTGTTGATTTTTGAACGAATGGTTAGATCTATTCGGTTCATTTTTGTCCAGTCAGCTTGTCCTAGTCAGCTTCCGTTTTGTCTAGTCAGCACAAAACCAACGTGCCAAGTTATATAGACTAGTGCATGCCCGTGCCTGTCGGCATTGCAGCGAGCCGCCTTCGACGACAACACACCTGAGCGCCTTCGGCAACAAAACACTTTCGACGACAACACCGGCATTCATAGGGACACCGATTTCCTCGCCCGTCTCGATTGGCACAAAGCGAGCGCCTTCGGCGCGACCAACTCCCCCTCCCCCTATAATCGATCAATCACAGCTGTCTCTATTCGAACGGATTCCTCGAGATCGACCGGATGGTTTGGGGAGGCCAAAATGTCAGCATGTGGGTTTATAGCCGTTGATGCGAACAACGATCACCGGATGAACGGTTAGGTTTAGTGAAGTTTAAAACTTTAAATGGGCCAAGATTTTAAGGGTTTAGTTCAGTTTAAATGGATCGGGATTTGAAACCAAAGAGAAGGAGTTGGTTGACAGGGAAATAGTGATCATGCATTAATTTTTGAATGAATAGTTTGATTTATTCGGTTCATTTTTGTTAGTCAGCACAAAACCGAGGTGCCATGTAATATAGATCCGATGGTTTGAAGGGGCCAAAATTTCAGCATGCGGGTTTATAGCAGTTGATGCGAACAACGATCACGGGATGAACAGTCAGGTTTAGTGAAGTTCAAATGGGTCGGGATTTTAGTGGTTTAGTACAGTTTAAATGGGTCGGGATTTGAAACCAATGGGAGGGAGTTGGTTGACGGGGAAAAAATATCCGTGCATTGATTTTTGAACGAATGGTTATATCTATTCGGTTCGTTTTTGTCCAGTCAGTTTGTCCTAATCAGCTTCCATTTTATCTAGTCAGCACAAAACCGACATGGCATGTTATATAGATTGGGAATCCCACAATATAAATGAGAAACCCACCACCTTTGAACTGCACTCCTCCCTTCTTGCATGCGTATCAACAACCAAAACAAGAAAGAAAGAAAAACACAACATCACCATCACCATCACTTCTTTATGAATTCAACCCATCTTCCCTCCTTTCCATCTGATCGATCTCATCCTCATTTCTTCCTCTCAACCCATTTTGTAGCCTGTACCTTCTCATCTTGGTCTCTCATATGCCAATTAAAGAAAGATACCTTGATGTTTTCTGGGTTTCGCTTTTCTTATTGTTAGGTTCTGAATCTCACCCATTCTTTCAGATTGATGCAGACACAGAGCCAGTAGGATAAGATGGAACTAAGCGATTCAAGAACGAAGGAGACGTGCGACGAGCCTCGCTATTTCGATCCCCCCAATGACGCGAAGCCCATTCCATGCTCCCAGGTTGATAGCCACAACAACATTAGCAACAGCAGTGGTACTGAAGGGAACATCACAGCCTCCACCCTCTCCGTTGAGGGCGTCTCCAACGCCAACAACCCCTCCGAGCTGGAGGTCACGTTCCATCTCCCACACTCGGACGGCTTCTCGCGAGAGAGGCATAGGATTCATCAGCTGAATGAGAAGTATAGGACTCTGCGGTCATTGATTCCGAACCCCACCAAGGTATACTGATTTCTTCCTTTCGGGACGATGCATCGCGTGCGTCGCGCGTCTTCATCCAGACTTCAGGGCTAACATACAATCGTATAGACCAGTTATCGTCTTCATTTTAGCTCGTAGTTGTCGATCAAGGGCTACTTCATACTCTCTCGGTGGGTTAGTCGCGATGGCCAAGCAAACCTGTCTCCACGCGGTGGATGCCTTTTGGGAGTCTTTCTTGTACCTTTCTCAAATTTGTTATTGGATGATCCACACGCCATCTTCATTAGATGCATGATAGTCTTCAATGTACCAAAAAAAAAAAAGATTATTCCTTTCAATTTGCGCTCCTACTCATTTCTTCTTCTTCTTCCCTCTCTCTCTCTCTCTCTCAAGCGTGCGCACGCGCATCATTTCCATTTAATCTTTCAACATTGATCAACTCTACTTATCTCTCCAGGTCGATAGGGCCTCAATTGTTGGAGACGCGATCGAATACATCAAAGAGCTTGAGCGTATGGTGCTAGAGCTCAATATGCTAGCAGAGCGGAAGGGGGGAAGGAAGAGGAGATTGCTGAAGACGGAGGATGAGGCTGCCACCACCGACATGGACAGCTAGGGACGCAGCCTCCTAGGTACAAGCCGAGAGCTTACAGAGGCAATTTTTAGAGAGCTTGAAGAGACGTACGATTTCCGAGAATGGTAATATGTTCTACATGAATTTTGCATCATGTAATGACTTTGTGGGAAGGCCTTTTAAGAAATAAAATTGTTTTTGAAAATTAAAACAGTCCTCTAATAGGAGATTCCCACCTATCTTGGCAAATGTAAACATAATTATAAAAATAGAAAGAGATGAGTGCAATTAGTTCTCTCTTTTCACTTAGCTTCTTTCAGTATGTTATTGGTTGTTGAAGCTTTTTTATTCTTCTTGGTTGACATGGTATACGAGCCGGGCCCGCTTCGAGAGCGTTACCTGATTGTGCCTTGCCACCATGTGAGGGAGGGGGGGCTATCCCACCGGAATAGTCCCACATGAGCCACATCGGTAAAGGGAGCAGGGTGGCCTCTCTTAATATACCTGCTATGATCTCCTCCCTTCAAGAGATCGGCCTTTTGGAGCGCTTAGATCACTGGGTGGTGTTACAGAAAACTTAGAGAGAGCAATTAGCAACCCATTTCAGTTGTAAATAGAAAGTTTTCCTACACCAATAGAAAATCATGCTCCAAGTACTCATTTCCATCCTCTCATGCCATACCTGATTAAGCCTATACCTTTTTCAAGACTACAATTCCATATTGTTTCATAGGTTTAATACCTAAATTGATGATACAACTAGGGGTGCAACTCGAGCGGGTTGAGGGGTCAACCCAGACACATCCCAAGGGGTTGATCGAACTCTCTGCTCAAGTCCAATCCAACCCAAGGTCGGGTTGAACTTCCCTAGCCCAAGCCCAATACAAGATTAGGTTGGTTGGGTTGTGTGGGCTGTTTGGCCGGTTTCAACACTATAGAAGAGAAAAAAAATCAACTTATAACTGTTGGGTATTCTACTCTATGAAGACAAGCAAACGATGACTAATAGAATATAGAGATGTTACAAATCTAGTGCAAAAAGTAATTGAACAAACTATAGGGGTTTAGCATGCAAAGTTGAGCACAACAATCAAACAAGGTTTAGGTTGTCCTAAGGTTGTCTACAGATATGGCAAAGAGGTGGAAGAAGGAAGAAGAACAAGGTACTTAGCAGTTGTCGAGGCTTGTGCTAGCACAATGCCCTGAAAGCTATTTCGTCGCCTCGGTAGGTGCTTCAAGGCCTCCGACGAACGCTCCCCAGGGTACAACGACTGGACTCCTCTTCAGCACCGAAGGGAACCCCTTTGGGACTCTCAGCGTACTCCAGACACTCCAGACAAGAGCGAACGAGAAAAAAAAGAGAAAGTGGAGAGAGCTCTTCGCTTGGTGTTTTTCTGGCTTCACCGGACCCTCTCTTATATAGAGGTCCTTAGCCATAACGTCCCCACACTCACAGCCATTGCATGCAACGCATTGATGAGCATTCACTGCTCTGTCAAGTGAAACGGTTGCATGTGACAGTGCAGAGGTCCAGGTTCAATGAACCTAGCTCAGCCTCGTGAAGAGTGTAACGGAAGGAATAAATCTCCATTAAAAATTAAAACCCAGTGTAAAACAAGGCCCGAATCCCGAAGCCCATTCGCGTCCACGCGGCTCGCGAGCCGCGGCCTCGGCCCGGCCCGGCTCGGCTCGGTGCGCGCGCGCGCGTGTGTGGTGGGCTATGGCCTGGCTCTTGGGAAGCTACAAAGCCCACTGAAGGGAGTTCCATTATAAACGCATTAAAAGATCTCCCCACAGGCAATATGGGACTAAACCAAAAACCGGTTTTTTCATTATTCTATCAAAACCAATTTTTGTAACAATCCCCCACAATAATGAAAATATCGAAAAACAAATCGAAAGAAGTAGTCTGGAGTACTTATAAGAGTATGTATAGACATAAGGTGTCTTTCGACTTGAACCTTTGCTTAGTGTAGACTGCAGGACTTACTAGCTGACAGTGAACTTACGTCTTGAACTGTATAGCTATATATTGTAAGTCTAGTCCACAAGTCTCACCCATACTTTCATATACATCATAGGGTCACATGCGGTTGTGCTCTTTATGGCCATGAGCCTTCCCCAGTTTTCTTGAGTGTTCTAGAGAATTAGCCTCAATTCTCATAGAAGCGGCCACACTTCTACACTCATATAGGTGCTTACTATCAAGAGTGCTCTGTATCTATACACCCCACTGGTATGCCAGCTATAGTTAGCATTAAGAGTCTAAAACTCAGCCTCTCAGCGATACAGAATGTACTATCACATCATAGGGAGGGGAGAATTTTGATAGCACCCCCACAAATCCCTCGAATAACTTGTTTTCCCATTGAACCTCGATTTTGGGATCTCCAATCACGTAGGTTGGGTTACCGTTATCGGAGACTTATTCATTTATAGGCCTCAGCCCCATCCCCCTCGATGTACTTAGAACTAACTCTCTAGCTAGTCCTTTAGTTAAGGGATCTGCTAAATTATCCTTTGACCTAATATAGTCAATAGTAATTATCCCATCTTTCAACATCTGTCGAACAGTGTTATGTCTACGACGAATATGTCGTGACTTTCCATTATAGGAGTTATTCCTGGCCCTCATTATAGCTGCTTGGCTATCACAATGAATTGGGACAGCAGGAATAGGCTTTGGCCAAAAAGGAATATCCATAATGAGATTCCTTAGTCATTCACCCTCTTCACTAGCTTTATCTAGTGCTATGAACTCCGACTCCATAGTGGATCGGGCAATGCATGTTTGTTTGGATGATTTCCAACAAATTGCACCCCCTCCAAGGGTAAACACATACCCACTAGTGGATTTGGTTCCTGAGGAATCCGCAATCCAATTAGCATCGCTGTATCCTTCTAGGACAGCTGGATACCTACCATAGAAAATGACATAATCTAATGTATGTTTTAAGTACCTTAGAACTCGGATTAGAGCATCCCAATGCTCTTGGTTAGGGTTCATAGTGTATCTACTAAGTCTATCTATCGCATAGGCAATATCGGGTCTCGTGCAGTTCATGATATACATGAGACTACCAATTACCCTAGAATATTCTAGTTGTGATACACTAGGCCCTAAATTCTTTTTCAGGTGTACTGAAGGATCATATGGCGTTCTAGCAGGTAGACAATCAATATGACCGAACTTCCTAAGCACTTTCTCGATATAGTGAGATTGAGATAGAGCTATGCCATTGGAATCTCTCTTAATTTTGATTCCAAGAATGACATTTGCAGCTCCTAAGTCCTTCATATCAAAGTGCCTACTCAGAAAGTCCTTGGTCTTGACCACTACTTCTAAGTTGGTTCCAAAGATCAACATACCATCTACATAGAGACATATGACCACACAAGTCAAGTTATTGACCTTAGTATAGATACATTTATCTGATTCATTAATTCTGAAACCACTTGAAGTTAACACATGGTCAAACTTCTCGTGCCATTGTTTTGGAGCCTGTTTGAGACCATAAAGAGACTTTTTTAGTCTACAAACCTTCTTCTCCAAACCTTGCACTATGAAGCCTTCGGGCTGATCCATGTAGATCTCTTCCTCTAATTCTCCATTTAGGAATGCAGTTTTTACATCCATCTGGTGAATTACAAGGTTATGGATAGCAGCTATAGCTATAAGCAACCTAATGGATGTAATCCTAGTCACTGGTGAGTAGGTATCAAAGAAGTCTACTCCCTCTCGCTGCTTATATCCTTTAGCTACTAACCTAGCCTTATATCTTTCTATGGATCCATCTGCCCTAAGCTTCTTCTTGAATATCCATTTACATCCAACTGTTTTACAACCAGGAGGTAGCTCAACTAGCTCCCAGGTGTTATTGGATATTATGGACTCAAGTTCACTATTTATAGCTTCCTTCCAAAAGATAGAGTCAGCTAAGGTCATGGCTTCATTATAACTAGTTGGATCCTCTTCCACTAGATATGTAATGAAGTCAGGCACAAATGAAGTACCAGTCCTAGCTCGCTTGCTCCTTCTAGGTTCGATATCTTCATTATCTGAAGAGTCATCCCTCTGTCTAGGAGCAGGCCTCTCAAGCGTACTGGGCTCCTGAGGTTTTTCAGACCTCTCTCTATAAGGAAACCGATTTTCAAAAAATTTGGCATCCCTAGTCTCGATGATGGTATTATCATCTATGTATGGGTTTTCAGAATGGATTACTAAAAACCTATACGCACTACTGTTCTGGGCATATCCTATGAAAACAGAGTCAACTGTTTTAGGACCTAGCTTGGTCCTCTTAGGGTTAGGTATGGATACCTTCGCTAAACAACCCCACACTTTGAGGTATTTATACGATGGCTTCCTACCTCTCAGAATCTCATAAGGAGTCTGCTCAGATTCCTTAAATGGGATTCTATTAAGAACATGTGCTGCTGAGAGCACAGCTTCCCCCCACAGGTTCGTAGGTACCCCTGAACTGCTCATCATGGCATTGACCATGTCCTTTAAGGTCCTGTTCTTCCTCTCAGCTACTCCATTAGACTGAGGGGAATATGGAGCAGTGGTCTGATGAATTATACCGTTGTCTTTACAAAATTTAGTGAATTCTCCGGACTCATATTCACCTCCTCTGTCCGACCTAAGGATTTTGGTCCTCTTCCCTAACTGGTTTTCTATCTCAGACTTATAGGATTTAAACTTGGACAAGCTCTCGTCCTTACTCTTAAGGAGAAAGATTGAACAATGTCTGGAACAATCATCAATAAATGTGATGAAGTACTTGTTCCCTCCTCTCGTAGTGTAACCTTTAAGGTCGCACACGTCTGAGTGGATCAAGTCTAGGGTTTCTAGGCTACGCTCTACACTCTTAAAAGGTTTCTTGGCATATTTAGCCTCTACGCATATGCCACACTTTCCATTTGAGGATGGAACACATTTAGGTACACTACCTAAGTTAACTAACCTTTTAAGGGTTTTAGAGTTAACGTGTCCTAGTCTAGCATGCCACAGATCAAAAGAATCACACAAGTAAGAAAAAGAAGATATTTTATTATCATTATTGAAAGAGGTTACATTCAGCTTAAATAAGCCCTCATCAAGATAACCCTTTCCCACAAAAGACCCTCTCTTAGTCAGGACAAATTTGTCCGACTCAAATACAAGCTTGTAGCCCTTCTTGCTCAGCATTGCTCCGGAGACCAGATTCTTCCGGATGTCTGGGACGTGAAGCACCTCCTTCAGAGTCAGAAGATTTCCAGAGGTGAACTTCATAATCACATTCCCTTTCCCAGCAACTTGAGCAACTGAGAAGTTCCCCATGTACAGCGACTCGCCTTCTTCTGCAGGTGTGTAGGTGGAGAAGCAGCTCTTCGACCCACATATATGTCGGGTAGCTCCCGTATCCACCCACCAGTCTGCAAGGTTGCTGACTAGGTTGACCTCTGTCACCACTGCCGAGAAGTAGCCGCTCTGTGCCACGTTCGCCTCGGACTTGTTCTTCGGCCGATTAGCTGCATTGAAGCGGCACTCCCTAGCCAGGTGACCTGGCTTGCCACAAACGAAGCAGTCTCCCTTCGGCTTCTTTTTGAACTGGGGCTTGGATTGCTTGTTCTTCTCCCAGGGCTTAGGAGCAAGAGCCTTCTTTTTGGAAGACTTCCCCTCCAGGAGGTTGGCCTTTTCTTTTATCATAGAGGCTCGCTCCCTTTGCTCCGACACTCGATTGTCCTCCTCTATACGGATTCGGACAACAAGGTCTTCCAAGGTCATCTCCTTCCTCTTGTGCTTCAAACTGTTCTTATACTCCTTCCACGAGGGAGGCAACTTCTCTATGATAGTTGCCACTTGGAATCCCTTGCAGATTTTGTACCCCTCAGCAATGACCTCATGGATGATAATCTGTATCTCCTCAAGTTGGGAGACTACAGATTTCCCATCTTCCATCTTGAACTCTAGCAGCTTCCCGACCACAAACTTCTTCGACCCGGCGTCCTCTGTGGCGTACTTCTTCTCTAAGGAGTTCCACAGGTCTTTGGCGGACTTGCAGGTGAAGTAAACATCATATAGGTCGGGGACAAGGCAGTTGAGGATATAGTTCCTACACAGATAATCCTGCCTCTCCCGGGAGTCTAAGTCGGTTTGGTTAGATGAGCCATCATCCTTAGAGATAAGGGTAGGCTTCTCGGAAGAGATAAGGTCGACAACCTTAAGGACAGTCAGATAGAACCTAAGTTTCATCTGCCATCTCTTAAAGTTCTTCCCATCGAATGGTTCAGGCTTCTCACTAGACTTGCTAGGTTTCCTCTCCATCTCAGTAGTCATCTAGGAAGAGTTTCTTTTGAATTTTTAAAAATTTGACGGCCAGGTCAGCTCCAGGAAGAAGGTGGAGCACTTGGCTCGCTTAAGTACCAAGCTTCCTAGGGCAATTTAATGCCGGTTTGTCAAGCTTTCCTCGACACCGTCAAACTTATGAAAAATCAAAGGAATTCTAACAGTTAACAAGAGACTAGATCTAAACACTCTCGTATTAGATCTAGATCTAAACGGAATAGAATAGAATGTAGAAAATAGCTTTCAGTTTGTTGGGTATTCTACTCTATGAAGACAAGCAAACGATGACTAACAGAATATAGAGATGTTACAAATCTAGTGCAAAAAGTAATTGAACAAACTATAGGGGTTTAGCATGCAAAGTTGAGCACAACAATCAAACAAGGTTTAGGTTGTCCTAAGGTTGTCTACAGATATGGCAAAGAGGTGGAAGAAGGAAGAAGAACAAGGTACTTAGCAGTTGTCGAGGCTTGTGCTAGCACAATGCCCTGAAAGCTATTTCGCCGCCTCGGTAGGTGCTTCAAGGCCTCCGACGAACGCTCCCCAGGGTACAACGACTGGACTCCTCTTCAGCACCGAAG
The DNA here is from genome assembly GCA_947650365.1 of Chamaelirium japonicum. Classification (NCBI taxonomy): domain Eukaryota; kingdom Viridiplantae; phylum Streptophyta; class Magnoliopsida; order Liliales; family Melanthiaceae; genus Chamaelirium; species Chamaelirium japonicum. The sequence goes on along the minus strand of OX393557.1, from coordinate 29,853,950 downwards.
GGAACCCCTTTGGGACTCTCAGCGTACTCCAGACACTCCATACAAGAGCGAACGAGAAAGAAAAGAGAAAGTGGAGAGAGCTCTTCGCTTGGTGTTTTTCTGGCTTCACCGGACCCTCTCTTATATAGAGGTCCTTAGCCATAACGTCCCCATACTCACAGCCATTGCATGCAACGCACTGATGAGCATTCACTGCTCTGTCAAGTGAAACGGTTGCATGTGACAGTGCAGAGGTCCAGGTTCAATGAACCTAGCTCAGCCTCGTGAAGAGTGTAACGGAAGGAATAAATCTCCATTAAAAAATTAAAACCTAGTGTAAAACAAGGCCCGAATCCCATTCGCGTCCACGCGGCTCGCGAGCCGCGGCCCGAGCTCGGCCCGGCTCGGCGCGCGCGCGCGCGTGTGTGGTGGGCTATGGCCTAGCTCTTGGGAAGCTACAAAGCCCAATGAAGGGAGTTCCATTCTAAACGCATTAAAAGATCTCCCCACGGGCAATATGGGACTAAACCAAAAACCGGTTTTTTCATTATTCTATCAAAACCAATTTTTGTAACAATAACATCCTTTTGTTAACTTACCAACTCATCTATAATCTTGAGCTATTAGAGAAGGGGTGAACAATGGATATCAAAGAACTCACCCTTTGTAAAAGTGCAATACATAAAGTTGTCCTTTGCATTCTTATATGGGTGATGGTCCACCATTGGGTGGATAAATACGTATACAACAATGGTCAGTCCGAGCGGGACAAATGTCCATTAAAGCTTCACTACAGTGCGACCGCAAGTTGTATTCAACAGATGGATTATGATCGGATGGCTTCTACTCAATGTTATCTATAAAACAAGGGACGTCGGTTATGTGTTGACTAGACAAAATGAAACAAAAAAGCTGACTAGGACAAGTTAACTGAACAAAAATGAACCGAATAAATCTAACCATTCGTTCAAAAATCAACACACGATCTCTCCTTGGTTTTAAATCCCAACGCATTTATACTGCACTAAACCCCTAAAATCCTGGCCCATTGAAACTGCACTAAACCTTACCGTTCATCCCGTGATCGTTGTTCGCATCAACAGCTATAAACCCGCCTGTTGAAATTTCGATAGCCCCAAACCATCGGGTTGATCTCGAGGAATCCGTTCGAATAAAGACAAAGACAACAGTGATTGATCGATTATAGGTGGAGGGAGAGTTGGTCGCACCGAAGGTGCCTGTTTCATGCCAATCGGCACGAGCGATGAAATGGGTGTCCCTATGAATGCCGGTGTTGTCGTCGAAAATGTTTTGTTGCCGAAGGCATTCAGGTGTGTTGCCGCCGAAGGCGACCGACTGCAGTGCCGACAGGTGTGTTGTGGGCAAGGCGGCCCATTGCAATACTGACAGACACGGGCATGTACTAGTGTTATATAAAATAGTCTTTACGAAATGAACAGGTTTCGGGTTAGGTGTGGTTGTCTGAAGCCTTTGCCCAAGCCCAACCCGAATTAAGATTAGATTTGAAAGTTTTCAATCCAAGCCCAACCCATACATGTAAAATCCCAACCCGTGCCCGTCCAAATTTGGGTTAGGCTCGGTTGCTCGCCTACGTCGCAGTCCTAACAATAACTATTCCTTAACAAGTTATGGATAATACAAAAGATGAAACCGGTCGTGACATACATGTTGGTGGTGATGTTGGTGGTGAAAGAGTATCCTTTCAATGAATTGTACATTTTCCTTTGTAGAGGCTCCTATCAATATGGTTCCATACTGGTTGCTCCAACCCATGTTACCTAAAAGTCTAATTTTTTAAAAATAGCATTTAAAATATGACTTATTCAGTAAACATTCACTACACTACTATTTTTTAAAAAAAAAAAAATCATAATTTGTGAAAAAAAAAGTCATAATTTTCATATTTTAATCCCGATTTATGCAGTTTAATCTCGACTAATCATATTTTAACCCTGTCATATACTACTCAAAAAAATAATTAAACATCTATTTATTAAGTATATTTTAAAATTCTACCGTTTGTTTCCAGCTTTTTTTTATTTTTTATTTATTTTTTTTACTTTTCCCCTAACCGATTTTTTCCCCACTTTCGACTCGATAACCATGTCTCCAACTATCCATCCGGCCTATCAGCAAACAACAGTTGTCCTACTTATGCCAAATTATTGTATCACAAACCTGCCAATTCAAATTATAAAATTAGAACTAAACAGAACTATTAAATTCAGTAAATAGGTGACCACATTGAGATCATCCATTCGCTCTGGAAACTGATCTTTGACGGCCACACGAAACCGTCTATTATAGGAAATGGAAAGGAATAAATTTTAATAATGGCTTATAATTAGCGATAGCGTCCTGTTTACTCACCATTACTAAAAATTCAATTTGAACACAGCATTTTAACATGGACCTTTCGATGATGAAGAATACTTACCCATTCATGCTCACGAGGATCGAAGAGGGACAATATGGGTATTGTCGCCTTGACAAACTCTTATACGAGCTCAAGCGGGCATCGGTGGCCAATGGGTTGCCTTGATCAACTTGATATTGAACGTATACAATCAAAACTCGACTGCTCCGTGTTCGACCGAAATACTAAAATCGAACATCCACAAGAGTAGTCAGCATATGATCTTTACTAACATGCAGGGTGATCAAACAAATCAATCAATCTCAACAAAGGTATCAAGGATTATAGTTCGTCAGTATACGAGCGAGCGAGTGAGAGAATATCTCATCCAGATCATGAGAGAGAAGATGTTTCAAATGTCGATGCGCTCCAATATCCAATACACAGATTTCTCGGAAAGTGCAGCAGTTCCTTCTTGTAGATCTCTCGGAAAGTCCGGACTCTGGATTCTGCAACCATTCACTATGTTGAGCACCATGCAAACCTTCTTGTTGATTCTTTACAGCACTGTTGTAGCTCAAAGAACCCACGAACCACGAACACCCGGTGGTGGTCCATCGAAACAATTGAGTATAGTTTCTCTGCAGGCTTTACTTTGCTCGCCGAAGGACTAGCCATGGTTTGTTACTGATATGGCAGCTCCTACAAAATGAAATCGCCATCTTAACATCCGGCACGCTGAACATTTATTTGTATGCAAAATGCCTGGAAGTCATGAAATATAAAAATATAAATAAAACAATTTGGTAATCAGTAGCAAGCCATGGTTTGGGTGGCTCAACCACAAGTATGGACATAAATAAAGTTAATTTGTTAATTAAGTTTAATCTGTTGAATTTGGCATACTAGAGAAAACTATCGGTTAGGACCACTTAACTTTCAAAACTACCAAAAAGGATCAGTTTTGAAAATAAACACATCAGGAGACTTTGGAGGGTCTAACAGTCTATTTGATAATGTGATATGTCAAAAATACCCATCACTGGAAAATACTAAAAAAAATGAACAGCAAGATGATTTGTGAATAGATGGATGTCTGCGTTGTAGAGCCCGGCGGTCCTTATTTGTCAATCGATGGACGTCTGCAATGTAGAATCCGACCATATTCAGGTGTACGACCCCAGCACTCAACCCCTCAAGCACATTAGCACTTGTTCCGAGTCTTCCGACAAACAATAGAAAAGAGGGACAAAACAACCAAAACAAGATACAAGAAATAGAGTTGAGGGGAGAAAAGAAAGGAAAAAACATATATTCAAAACAAACAGTAGAATTTAAAAATATATTGATATATAAAAGTTCCAACAGGTTTTTTGAGCAGCACATGAGTCATGACAGGATTAAAACATGATTAATCTGAATTAAAATCTATGATATGGGGGACACCTCTAATTGAACCCTCGGAGCCGTGTCAACCCATGTCGACACGGATTCCCATGTCCACCCGTGTCGACACGGCATGATACCATCACTCCATGTTATTAAACCGAATGTTGCAAGTCTCTTCCTTCTCCAGGTGAGTGAACAGAGGAAAATGGTAGACTGTGTAGGACTTGAATTCCGAAGGGGTAGTAATTTTTAATTTATATCAATTTCATAATTTTGTTGGTATGTGTGTGTGTGTGTGTGTGTGTGTGTGTATATATATATATATATATATATATATATATATATATATATATATATATATATATATACCCTAAGAAGCACGGACACAGGACACGGACACGACACGGACACGCCGACACGATATTTTTCAAAAAACCAGGACACAGCCACGTTAGGGGACACGCCTAATTTTATATTTATATATATATATATATATATATATATATATATATAGGGGCATGCTTCGCTGCAGTCTGCGGTCCGCATCCGCAGCCATCCGATGCCGCGCGCGCGGTGCGGTGCACCGCATCGGACAGCTGCAGGTGCGGACCGCACGGACCGCATTTAAGAATATATATATATATATATATATATATATATATAGAGAGAGAGAGAGAGAGAGAGAGAGAGAGGGGTGTTACGTTGCGCTGTGCATTGGTGGCCGTTCGATCAGATTTGATCGACGGTAGACGGAAATCCCGCTCAAATCCCGCTCCACTATCTCGGCGTGAACCGTGACCGTCTGATCCCCTGGATCAGACGGTCTGATCCCGTGCAGCGCACCCCGCCAGCCTATAATCCGTCGGTTCGATTCCCATCCGTTGGATCGATGGGAATCGAACGGACGAAATCGATTTTCGCTGTTACTGTAGCGGCTACAGTAACAGCGAAATTCGATTTCGTCCGTTCGATTCCCATCAATCCAACGGATGGGAATCGAATAAACACACAATTAGGCCGGTTGATTCCCATCCGTTGGATCGATGGGAATCAAACGGACAAAATTGAATTTCGTTGTTACTATAGCCGCTACAGTAACAGCGAAAATCGATTTCGTCCGTTCGATTCCCATCGATCCAACGGATGGAAATCGAACCGACGGATTATAGGCTGGCGGGGTGCACTGCACGGGGATCAGACCGTCTGATCCAGGGGATCAGACCGTCACGGTTCACGCCGAGATAGTGGAGCGGGATTTGAGCGGGATTTCCATCTGCCGTCGATCAAATCCGATCGGACGGCCACCGATGCACAGCGCATTTGCTCCCCAACAGCGCACAGCGCAACGTAACACCCCTATATATATATATATATATATATATATATATATATATATATATATATATATATATATAACAAGACTTATATTATGATTTATAATCAAACATAATGCTAATAGTTAACTAAAAAAATCTCCAACAAACATCATAAATGATTCAAGTGTATAGTTTCAAACTTTCAAAACACAAAAAAACAAATAGAAAACGCAAAAAATCATCATCCATCAAGGCCAACGTCAAGTGTTACCACATCATCACCATCGACGTGAAGACCACGGCCTCCATATCCGGCTCATTGATGGAAATATTCGCAATCTCAAGAACCTAACATCTTCAAATGAGAAAAAAACATCTCCGGTAATATCCGACACGCTCCAACACGCATCCGACACGTGTCGGACAACCTCTCTTCATAGAAGACACGTTTTTTGGTGTGTCCGACACGTGTCGGAGAGTGTCGGACGAGTGTCGGTGTCCGACACGTGTCGGACACGGACACGTTAAGGTCCCGAGAGTGTCGGTGCTTCATAGTATATACCCACGTGTCTCCGTATCCATCTTTTATGATGGAGCCGTGTCCGACTCCCGTGTCCGTGCCGACACTCGACACCCGTGTCCGTGTCTACAAATCATAGATTAAAACACATAAATCATGATTTTTACACAAAATCATAACTTATTCAAAAAATCAAGAAAGAGTCGTGTAACGAACGCAGTGTTGTCATGGCGGCCAGGCGATGCCTAAGCGGTCAAGCCTACATACACGAGGCGTGACCTAGGCAGTGCTTAGGCGAGGCTTAGGCCATAAATTTTTTTAAATGTTAAAATATATATATGGGATAAGTGAGTTATCTTGGGGATCAGTTCTAGGCACAAGGGGTTATCACTGCTATAAACCCTTGACTCGCTATCTTCGCATTGCTCCTAATGTTTATATTACCAATAATGTTCCCTATTACTCTACTGAGACTCAGGGCCTCATATTTCTTGAGACTCCTACTCCCTTCCTCGCGCCTCTACCCCCTGCGCTACCACCACCTTCCTCCACCACATTCGCTCCTCATGCTCCCTTTCTTAAGCCTCTACCTCCTGCGACCACTACTGCTCCTCATGTCTCATTTCCCTTTTCCTCCTCTGACAGCACATGTCCTGCGTCATCCACTCGTCCACCAGTCTCTCATTTTTCTCAAGTGTACTCTCGTGTCTCGTCATCACACCACTGCCCAACCACCTACTTCGCCACCACCTGAGGGTGACTACATTGGTACTTCACCAACTCCGACATGCTCGCCTCTGGCAGATGTGGATCCTCACTCTCCTCACCGCCGCCAGTGCGAGCGTTGCCTACCTAACTATTTCAGTTAGTCTCCCCGATTGGTTTGGTTTTACCACAGTCACCACTTACTCTCCCCAGTTCAATGCTTACCTCAATGCCCTTTACACTGATTGGGAGTCCCGATCCTACCGAGAGGCACTTCAGCCCCCCCAATGGTAGCAAATCATGACTGAGGAGTTTCAGGCTTTGAAGTAGACGCAGACATGGGACATCATTCTCTTACCGGCAAGCACAAAACTGTTAGTTGTAAGTGGGTATTCAAGATCAAGCATCGACTAAATGGTTCCATTGAGAGGTACAAGACCCACCTCATTGCCAGGGGCTTCACTCAAAACTAGGAGATCGACTACAATGATACTTTTGCTCCCGTGGCACAGATGACCATGGTTCGGACTCTACTAGCAGTCGTTGCTACTCAGTGTTGACCCCTTTCAGATGGATGTGAAGAATGTTTTTCTTTACGGTGATCTCTCCGAGGTTGTCTACATACAACCTCCTAAGGGTTTTAACACTACTCAACAAGTCTGTCACCTTGGCCGAGCCATCTAGGGGCTCAAACAAGTGTCTCGAGTCTGCTTTGATAGCTTTCATCAAGCAATTACAGAGGCATGTTTCATTGAGAGCTCCGAGGATTACTCTAAGTTTGTGCGGCCATCACCGCAGGGCCGAGTCATCCTTCTCCTATGCGTGGATGATATGATCCTTACAGCCACAGTAGACGACTTAGGTGCCATAGCCTCTTTTCATCAGCATCTCCGGAGCTAGTGTCAGATGAAAGATCTCGATCCTTTGCGCTACTTTCTTGGCATGGAGATTGTCCAGGACGAGCGAGGAATTTAGCTCTCCCAATAGAAATACATAGCTAGCATACTCAGTCAAGCTGCTCTTTTTGATGATCGTGCTCCACAGACACTTCACTCGAGTTTCATGTGAAGGTCCGACCTACAGACGAGCCTCTTTCAGATCCTATTCGGTACAGATAGATCGTTGGTCAGTTGGTCTACCTCTGTATCACCAGGCTCAATATTGCCCACGCAGTCAGCATCATCAGTCAATTTGTCAAGGCAACTCCTTTTGCCGACTACGACGCCCTCTATTGAATTCTTTGGTACCTTCGTGGCACCATAATTTGGTCACTCTTCCTACCCCCGACCTCACCTTTGGTCTTACGTACCTACTCTGATACTGATTACGTTGCAGATCCGACTACTCAGCACTCAGCTACTGGCTACTATCTATTTGTCAATGCTCGACTACTAATTTACCAGGGCTGGCAATTTGGACCCGACACGAAGTTAGCGGGTCTGGGTCAGGGCTAAACGGGTTCAGGTCGTAAACGGGTCGACACGATAGACCCGTTTAATAAACGGATCGAGTTTGGGTTTAGGGTCTGGACACGGTAGACCCGGGAAGACCCGTTTAATATTCAATGGGTCGTGTCGGGTCGGGTCTACCCGCAATCCGATACTGTAATATATAGTATCAGCGGGTCAATCAGGTTAGGTCGGGTCGAGTGGGATCGGATCAACTGAATAAACCTGTGTTGTCTAACGGGTCTTATCGGATCTACCCGTTTATAAACGGGTCGGGTACGGGTTTAGGATCTAGACATGGTTAGTTAAACGGGTCGGGTCCGGGTCTAGGGGTTTTGGACACAACCCGAAACTAGACACGACACGAATCCCTACCCGACACAACCCATTGCTACCCCTACTAATTACTATCTGTTTCTTGGAGATTCCCTCATCCATGGCATAGCAAGAAGTAGAAGGTTGTTTCTCTCTCCAAAACTGAGGCAGAGTTTCGAGTCATAGCCTTCACCACCAAGGAGATTATTCACCTACATTCAGGGTTTGAAATCTCGACCGATACCAGTACGTACTGGTTTTGCCCGATTCGAAACTGGTACTTGTGTTTATTGTGTTGCATGCATTTGATTAGAATATGCTCAATTTTATGTTAGCAAGTGTTTGTATTCTATTTGTTTCTTTTGTTGTTTATTTGTTTATACTATGTATGTGTCATTGTGTTGTATGCATTTGACTAGAATATGTACAATTTCATGTTAGTAAAGTGTTATATTGCTGCCTATTACATATATACCTGCAAGTATAAACTATACATATATACCCGTGCCTGAAGGATGCCTATGCACATAAGGCGCGCCTAAGCTCCTAGGCTCCCTCCGGGCACCTAGCCTCGCCTTGATGCCTTGACAACTATGGGTACCGGTACGTACCGGCCGGTACCTACCGGTTCGGGGCCGACTGATACCGTGATTTTGAACCTTGCCTACAGCGCTTTGCAGTCAAAGTCGGTAGTCGGCCGTAGTCGGCCAAGGACCGACTAGGACTAGTCCAAACTAATTCGGGACTAGTCGGCCAAAACTTATTTAAACCCCTCCCCCTCCCTAAACATAAATGATATATGAACTAGCATAAATGTCAATAAATATATGATATTAGTCGATCAATAACAATACATACAAACCTTCACACTTCACAGCATGGGTATAAATACATAAGTAACATAACACAGTTGTATTGGCTTCATGCCCATGTCAAAAGACTCAGAACTAAGAATTCATCACAATATTTGTTTAATGATGTTTAATCTGTGAACAACCCCAATTTTGATTATAGGGTTATATGGATATCAATAAATAAACAATAATTATTTGTCTATGTTTTTATCTGAGATTCTCAGGTGCTCAACAGATGATTACAGGGAAGAGCTATAGTTGTGAGTCTTGCGACTCAAGACTTTAAGCTAATGTAAAAAAATCCAAACAAAATTGCTTACAAAGACTCCTTGAAAAAAAAAATTTGCTTGCAGAATGCTGCATGAGGACTAGTCGGAGTACCTAGTCGAGGACTAGTCGGGGACTAGTCGGGATTCCGCCCAGCAATGACAAAATCGGAATTAATCGGTCGGCAAAATGCCGCCTGGGGACTAGTCGCCGACTAGTCCCGATTTTGATAGCATAACTACAGCGTCTCCTTAGGGATCTAGGAGTTGAGATTTCTGCACCAATAGCTCTTCACTACGATAACCGGAGGGCTATATAGATGGCTAGCAACTTGGTTTTCCATGAGAGGATGAAGCACATTGAGACCGATTGCTACTTCACCCGACAACATTATGAGACCCAGACTATCTCTCTCCCTTATATTTCCTCCGTAGAGCAGATCGGTGACTTCTTCACGAAGTCTCGACTCCTAAGTTTCAATTTCTTTTTAGCAAACTCTCGATGTTTGACCATCATAAGTTTGAGGTTCTCTCTCTCAGTTACTAGTAACAAACTATGCCTCCAAACTAGTTCAGCACTTAAACAATGAACATAAACTAGCTAGTTAATCAGAAAGATCAGTGAATAACATATAAAAATCAAATATTCAAGATCATTTTTTTGCATATAACCACTTATATTTTGTTGTAACTATAGAAAACCACCTCCCTTATAACAGCTTGCATATTGACACCTACATTATTCCTTTAATTTAATTTTCAAAACAACTAATTTTTATAATGACAAATTACCACATATCCTATTAATGTCAAAGTAAAACATTTGATTAATAAGTTGCAAGGAATTTAGAGAGGTACTTCATCATTTCAAAAATAATGCGTTTATTGCAATTGAGGGTACAATGTAGCAGTTGATTTGTAAAAAATGATAATAGCAGTTCTCTACAACTATAGAAAAAGTAGGAAGTGACATGCAAAAAACCATTCAAGATGACAAGATCTCTACATGCTGGTTTTATCTAAAGCTTTTATATCAAGTTGGGGCAATTAAAGTATGGAGGATGCAACTATGACTAACTCTTGATATGGAATACAATTCAACTAGAAATAGAACTGATAGTGTTGTTCCACTCAAAATTAATGGCAAAAAGACACCATAACGTGATCATTTTTGTTATTTGGGACCACTAAATAGAAGTATAGAGAGATAGACGAAGACATAGAACTAGAGTCAGATGGATATAATAAAAGCTAGCATAGTATGTACCTAAACCATGCAATGTTGAATTATTCAGAACACTGGGCAATAAAGAGGGTACAAGGACATAAGACTATTCTGACAAAGATGAGTTTACTAAGGTGCATGCTTTGAAAAACTATGAATAAGGTAAGAAATGAGTATAAGGGTCTAATATAGGGCAACCAGAGAGATAAGACAACACCGATAAGAAGATGGGCTCCTATTTGTATTCAATAGGTAAGAAAGAAATTGGAAAGATCTAAAATAACATGATGGAACTTGTGATAAAAAAAATGAAAATACTTGCAGTTATGATATCCCCAACAAAAATAATTGGAGAAGGACTGATCAAATAGTTGGGACAAAGCTTGAAGGTCGTGCATATGGTTTAACTCATTACCTATCAGTCAATGTCAACACCTTATGAAATCAGCACTTGAAAGCATACATTAACCAATATACAACAGCTTCTAAGTTTGTTAACAAGGAGTCTCAACTTTGATCCCATAATTCCCATTACAGACTAGACATTGGCTTCTGTAATATACTTTCAAAGGAATAAATACAATAAAAACGAGGAGAAGGAAAAGAACATAGAACGCCAAACAAGTTCTCATCCCTATGCCTAAGACTCGATTTCTTAGGCGGAGCAAAGCTGCAAAAGGGTAAGGTCCATTGCAGAAGAAATTGCAATGACAAAATTCAGTTGCACTTTTAAATTGCAAAACAGCCACATATTGATCAAATGGCATGAAATGTTAAACAGTCCTCATATTGCTTAAAAACGGTTGATGCCAATTGTATCCTGGTGAAATCCAATGCAGTTCAAGATTCATTCGTTCAGTATCCTCAGTATGCCGGTGTATTAGTTCAATGGTCTGAATGACAATACATTAATTGTACTTGAATATTGCAAAGTTTGGCACAGGTTCTTTTGCCTTCCAAGTTTTAATATTATTACTGCATCAGGTCACGGAGCCTTTTCGAAACTGAAAGCTGACCTGCGTTTTTCTGGCAATTGAAGGAAGCCATCTTTCACCCCTAACCTTTTTCAGTTCTGCCACTCTTTCTTCTTCTCTCTTGGCTGCTGCCTTTGCTGCAGCACCTCTAGCTTCAAATCTGGATAGTGAACTCCGGCATGCATCTCTTGCTGCAGCCATTATATCAGCACCATCAACAGCAACAGATCGTAGTTGGCTTTTGAACTGCTTCAATCAGTGTTGACACGATTGATAAAAATGAAATGGATATTAGAAACATGATATAAACCTATGGGCATGCAAATATGAAAACAATTAAATAAAACCTTCTTTGATTTCTCATCAATATCCTCTCCTGGAAGAATCTTTGGCCTCTTTCTTGGTTGTGCATGCAGATCTGGCAACAAGCATCAAGTTTTAAGTCACTCTTATGGTCAAAAATGAGTTTGTCACAAAATGCCTGCACACTGATATAATTGATACTAAAGAAACACGCATTACCAATTGGATCTAATATCATGCCAGGAGGTGCTTTGCTAAATAATCGAATGCCACCTTCATTCACTTGATGGTTTTCGTCCAAGAGCGGGATAGGACTTGTCACCATCTCAAGACTCTTGCCTAAGAGATCATCCAAAAGTTTCTGTGCCTGCGATTGGTCATATAAGAATCACAATATATGATGCAAAGTTAAATAAGAAAACTGTTATAATGTAGAATTTGTAGGTTTCGTGTGAAAATAACTGAAGATTAAGTTTACAAAAAATATTTTTGATCTTGCAGGAGCCTGGTACGTACCTGGTTAAACATGCACCTTTGCTTTTTAATTCAAAAGTTCGGTCTAACTTCCATCTGTCATTGTAATTCAAAGAGCTTTGCTTGGATCGAGAAGACAATTCAATTTTCATGTCTCATTGTAGGTGTGTTGAATGCTATGGGTAGTCTTTCTCAAAATCAGACTATTGTGGAAGTATTAGTAGTTGTTTTTTATGTAACTTAATCCCATATTTCAGAAAGATTTTGTACTGTCAAGGCGTCAACCATTAAAAGTTAAAACTTTCACTAAGCCTCAACACAAATTTTTAATGTCCATTACAAAGGGATTCCATATGTACTGGAAAGATTAACCTATGTTTCCGATTTTTCAGAGAGTTAATCTGTTGATAATTATAGTGGAAGTGTACCATATGAGTATATTGATATCACTGAAGACATTTAGCAGAAACCAAAGTCAAACATGACAACTACTTGTGGAAGAATCAAAGAATTTTCAGTTGCAGAATGTGCAAGTTGTGTCTTGGCTTTTTAAACCAGTACTGCTTTACCCTTATTTAGATGAGATTCTGCAATTTTTGATGGAGGGGTTGAAAAGAGCAAATTGAGACGTATAAAGTGGACTTCAGGAGGAATGGTCTATGTATAATCATTCATAGTTTGTTTAGTCATTTAGTCTCTTCTTAATCATATGGTAACTTACGGTTAATTGCACACACTAAGTCTTAATGTTAGGGCCACGCATCGACATCTTCCTTCTTCACCAAGGTTACTTTAATAGAATGAAAACATTATGCAACCAGAAAGGTTTACATACACTCTTTACAGACTATGTCCCAATCACAGCCGTCCGTTGCGCCCAGCCCCGACCGGTGAATCACACTCAGCCCCAACCAGCAGGCAATGAAGCGTTGTGATTGGATGCCTCATTAGTCCGTAAAGGGACTCTGTAAAACTTTCTAGTTGAATAGCATTGCTCTTAATAGAAATAAAGTACAGTTAGTGGCATTAATAGAAAAAAATATCAGTAGAAACTAGAAACTAATCAATGTTCAAAATTACAAGACAACACTTAATTCAAAACATAGGGTATTAGGACCGCATCTCAAGTTGCAAGGACCCACTTTTACTTGGAGTATGACAAAAAGAAGTTAAAATCCAAGAAGAGAATCCAGGGAGCATTTCTCTTGATCTGACGAGGTAGTTGGCATCATGATTTTAAATTTCGGTCGAAATTCGAAAGAGCAAAATTTCAGCGAATAAAGAAGTACAGTTAGTGGCATTGATAAAAACAATATAAGTGAAACTAGAAACTAAGCAATGTTCAAAATTACAAAACAACACTTAATTCAAAGTAAGGTACTTGGGACTATGCATCTCAAGTTGCAAGGACCCACACTTCACTTGGAGCATGACAAAAAAAGTAAAAATCCTAGAAGAGAATCCAGAGAGCATCTCTCTCAAACTGACAAGGTAGTTGGCATCATGATTTCAGATTTCAGTCGAACCTGCGAAATTTCAGCAAAATATTTCGGTTATGGCCAAGACCAAAACGAAATGCAGGGTCGAAACGAGGAGCTTGGCCATTTCGGTTGGGTTTTGGCATTTCAAGTGAATTTCCATAAATATTGATAAAATTTCGGTAGAAATCTGGGAGGGGGGCATTGAAACCGGGTAGTTTTGAAATCTGTGGGTTGATTTCGGTGACCATTTCAACAAAATTTCGATATTTCGGGGGCATTTCGGTGGGTGTGAGCCTATACATTATGGTTGACCTAGACCGATAAAATAAAGCATCCGGGCTCCGTTCAAAAAATACCAAAATTCATCTTGGCCCATAAGTTCTTTTTGCCTCTCTTGACAGTACTAGTATGAAATTCACGTCACCACACTAATAAAAGTATACAACCTTTCAGCTTAACGATGACGAACATGACATTTTCTCTCTTGGAGTTCCTCCCGCTAGAAAAACAAAATCTCCATACGATAAAGCTAATCGAGGACCTCATTTGGATCAACCTCTAAAATCCTCTACCTTCACTCGAGCCCAAAATCTAGGGATCATTCAACCACTCGCATGACCTTATCCTCTAGGCCATTATGGGCTCTTCATGGCACTCACCTGTGTCTACCGTGCCTACCTCTTCCCGGTGGGAAACCAAACCCAACATCTCTAAATGGCTTCTCCCTGACATCAACATCAAACTCTGAGCGTGATTCAAAGAAATCATTCTCATTCTACCAATTACGCACTCCTTGTGGAATTTGTGTCTACGTGCAGTGATCCTCACGATCTCTCTGATTTTTTTGTCAGTTCTATACCACTGTTATAAAAATATAGATTTAGTTGAATGGTAATGTAATGGTCAGCATGATAGCCTTTACCTCTAATCTAGCCTCGGTGGAAAATGTCACGCATCTCCAGATTGAGGTTTCCCACACCCAAAAGAACTACCACCCTGATCCACCAAGGTAATAACATTAGTAGTAGCCTAACACCTCAAAAACCCTTGGGACTGCACAATAACACAGAAGGGACCCTCAAGATGACACTAGAATATATCTGATGTATGCAATCATATGAAGCTAGAACAGAAGACAATAAAAAGCACCATAAATGTGGCCTAAAGCACGACATATCAACACTAAATTAAGTACTGGACAGTAACTTGCACCCTCAACACATTGGGTACATTAATTCTATTGTGAAGTTGTGCCTAGAATGGTTACTTCTAACTATGATATAATGTACTTGAGCAAATTCAAGCAAATTAAGGCAATTTCAGGTCTAATTGAAGGTTATTAGGTGCAATCTTCATGTAGTACAAGGCAAAAATAATCAAACAAATTGAAGCCTATGGATACGATCTCAGGTTGATTAATTGATATTCATGCACTCGAATTTATTAGACAGTAAAAGCTAGATGCGAGATCCTCTGTAATAGTTTGCCGTAAACTGCAGAGTTCCAAGATCAGAACTTGCTTTGAGAACATTCAACCATGTTGGAATTTGCTTCTCAAAAACCCTAACTGGAGGAGCAATTGATCAAATTTCAGTTATCACAATAAATTTCATCACTTAAATAGTTAAATCTGTTGCTGCACTGAAGATTAGACTAATTATAATGCATTCATAATCACAGGCGGTTTCTTACATGTTTAGCAGACAAAGCACTACTTCAATTTAACACCGTAATGCAAAAACCTCTAATTGTGGCAATAGTAATAACACAATCCACAATGGGCAATATTCAAAAGATGTATCAAAAGGGCACCCAAGTAAATCTAATCTTGAAAAAATGCATGCACCATACAATACAACCAACAACCATGGTTTCAAATTTCGGTCGAAATTGTGAAATTTCGGCAAGATATTTTTGTTTCAACCTGGACTTGGGTTTCGGCATTTCGAGTGAATTTCGACAATATTTTAAACGAAAACTGGGGCCCACCAAAACTAGGTGGTTTTAAAATATGTGGGTTGGTTTCACGGGCCATTTTAACGAAATTTCGGGGGCATTTCGACGAAATTACTTAGACGATAGTAGAATTGATTATAATTTCTTCGTGATGAAATCAACGTAAATACGTGTAAATATATATAAAAATTTGATGATTATCAAAAAAAAAATTTAGTTTTTTGGTATTCCACCCAGCTTATCGTGGTTCATAGTACAAGCTTGCTATGTGCTTGGTGTGTGTTTTCTTAAAACAATTCATGTAAATATGTATACACAAGTAACACAACTATATAAGACTTAAATTTAAAAAATTCAAAAAATATCAAAACCCCCATTTTTTTACCATTTTGAAATAAAATTGAGCATTCGATTGAAATTTCAATTTCGGCTTGGTCCGAAACCATACATGAAACCAAATGTAAGACCTTGCCAACAACTCATCAACCTTGGAATAGGGTAAATGCCTTTGCTAGTGACATTGCTTAATTATTCAAAATCCACACACATCCATCAACTCTTGTCAGATTTGTGCAGCATTAAAACTGAACATAAATAGGGATGTTGCTTGGTTGAATGATGCCTGACTCAAGCATCTCTTAATGAACTTCTCTATCTCAATTTTTGCTAATGAGGGTGTTGGTAGGGTATATATTTATTGGTTTACTTTCCTCAACCAATGGAAGATGAATTAGTTTTGGTACTTAAAGGCATTTGAAAATTCTTATTGTTGTCTGTATTACTTGTGTACTCTATTTAAATAGATTAACTCTCCTACAATATTTTTTTACCATTCTTTTAAAGTTATTGTCATCGAACATATCCAACTAGTCTGAATTGATTCCCTACAGGTGATGCCTTCTTCCTTATCAAAGCTCACCATCTGAGAGAAATTCCCTAAGATCGGGCCAATTGGTGTTTGCATCACACCCACCAACGGCAAAGTAAAGAAGTCAGTAGTGATGGTAATGTCTTGTAGGATTAAAGGTAAGCACAAACACCCTCCTTAGTAAACGATCTACATTGGCCACCATCACTTCAAATTGCCCCCTTTGCAACTTGAATTTCTGTTCTTTTAACTACATTGGTGTCCTCAAAATTGTGGGTACTCCTAGAATCAATATGTGATTGTTTGGTGTTAAACTTGTCCTTGTAGTTCCATAGTTCGAGGGTCGTGTCTTCCAACCATTGCATACAAGGACCTTCTCTTTTTCCCTGACTTGAGTGAACTCCTCAGATGCATCGCCCAAACCCCTACCATGAGGAAAAGCTTTTGGGCTTGGCAAAGGTAGTCGAGTTGAAATTTCTCATCACAATTATATCATAAATCATGATCCTTTCTTTCAGTGATCTCTATTGGAGTGAAATATTTGATGGAAGGTTTAAAGGTATAGGGCCTAGAAAAGCAGGTGGTTTAGCTTGTTAGGAATATCAAGGACACTCGATCTTCTCTTCTTGAGGTTGGGGTAAGTTGAATGCAGTCCAACTTTAAGAGTCGGGCCGGGTTTGGATCGAGAAAAAAAGAACCAATTCGGTCGGTTCAGGCAAGACCGAATTCAACCATATTTATAAAATATAAGAAATCATAAAATCACTTCCAATTTGACTGATTTGAGTTCGATTCATGATTTAGGTCTAATTCGGTCAATTCAGGTTGAGTTAGGATCGATTCAGCCTATTTGGGCATGATTTAGGCCTGATTCTGTTAAATAAGGTCTTTGAGTTTGATTTATTGATTTAGGTCTGATTCAGCCAATTCAGATTGATTCAGGATTGATTTAGCCTATGTAGGCCCGATTTTGGCCTGACTCTACTAAATCAGATCTTATTCAACTTGTTTTGAATTCAAAATGATGATTTGGACGAATGGGATCCTAATCAGATCATATTTCATGTTTGGTGAGGCTTTTTGGTTAGACCGGCCAAAATCTAAATCAATTTAGGTTTGAATCGGTGTGTCGGCTTGGATTAGCCAAAATTCAAAGCGGTTCATAATCAAATGAACACTCAAACCATGCTACAGTCACAACATTTCGGGGATTCAACATTTGAGCATCAAAATGAGTGGTCCTTTATCCCACTAATCAAGGTTCAAAAATTTTATTTTGACCAATATTTCGAAACTCTGAATATAGAAATATTTCTTGGAAATATTTAGAGTTTGGAAATTTTGCAGTTTGTTAGAAATGGTGAAAATATAAATTTTTTAACATAATTTTTCAGAAAAACTCTGGATAATCATAAATCTAGCATGGGACCTACGAAGATGACAGTGGGACCCACAGCCCCACTTGGGGCCCACGAAGACGACAGCAAGACCCGTAGCTCCGCCTAGGGCTCACGAAGACGACAGTGGGACCCACAGCTCCGTCTAGGGCCCACAAAGACGACAGTGGAACCCGCAGCCCCGCTTGGGGCCCACGAAGACGACAGTGGGACCCGCAGCCCTGTCTGGGGTCCGTACATGCCATCCGGAGATTGATAAATCCCCCGGATAAGTACCTAAACTCCTGATGTTTCAGGGAATATTCCTAGAATATTTTCAAACCCTTATATATAGTCAATCCTGTAAATAATCCATACCGAAATTAATTATTCCACTTTTTGTTTTCCAGAGCTCTCTGAGTCTTCTGATCTTTAGACTTCCAAACCCTTTCTACCCTCTGTATACTTGTAAGAAGCACTTCTCAGCCTGTTGAGACTAGCTTAGCTCTTCTAAGTGATAGTGGATTCAAAGGTTGCGCCTTATCGCACGAAGGCATAAGCTTCGGCCAAACTTCATTACCACATCTTGTGTCAATTCTCTATCTCCACAGTGACTGTGTGACAGCTCAGCACTCGACCCCTTAGCACTTCACAGCAAGCCACGTCTCGAAGAGTCAAACCTTCAATCGACTGTTGGAGGGGGGTTACGTACGACGGACGAAATCCTCCCCCACAGATACACACTTTGGAACAAGTAAATTACATTTCTGCACTCTCTTGGGGTATGGAGTTTACATAGCTTGTATCTCTGTGTATGTTGTGTTGATACATACCAGTCTAAACATGGAAAACATGAAATATTATTTTATCAAAAATAAAATCTGATCATATACAGTTGTTGACTTGATCTGCAAATACAAGATTGATAATGTATTATGCATGATATGCCCAACCATTAGAATTTTCATTAGTAAAGATGGAAAATATTCAAATAGAATTGTTCTCGTTCAGATAGAGCCACTTGGTCCTATTGAAGAAGACTCTAGACTCTTCCACTCGAAAGCGTTGACTTCGAGGTCTCTCATTGTTAACTTTGGTTGTAATTTGAATATTGCCTCCAGGGCGGTTGCAAAATCCCTACCTAATCTTTGCATTTCCACTCACTTAAGTGATTTGTGTCCACTGACTTACATTTCCACTCACTTATAACTTATATGTTCTTTTGAGCGGAAGTAAAGTACGGTATTATTTCACATGTTCAATTTGGCAAAGGAAATGGAAATGAAAATTGCACATTCTCAATCAAAACAAGCCAAACAATCCTAATGTTTATCATTCTTACTACCGCAGTTCGTTTGTTGACAACATATAAAGAAGACAACCACAAAATCCTATAACTACCGCATCACTAGTTGCATGACATTTAGTAATTAAAACATGTGAATATGGTAATACCTATGCAGTCAAAGTCGGTAGTCGGCCCTAGTCGGCCAAGGGCCGACTAGGACTAGTCGGGACTAGTCGGGACTAATTCGGGACTAGTCGGCCAAAACTTATTCTAACCCCTCCCCCCCCTCCCTAAACATATATGATATATGAACTAGTATAAATGTCAATAAGTATATGATATTAGTCGGTTAATAACAATACATACCTTCACACTTCACAACATGGGTATAAATACATAAGTAACAGTCTAACAGAACACAGTTGTATTGGCTTCATGCCCATGCCAAAAGACTCAGAACTAAGAATTCATCACAATGTTTGTTTGATGATGTTTAATCAGTGAACAACCCCAATTTTGATTATAGGGTTATATGAATATCAACAAATAAACTAATTATTTGTCTATGTTTTTATCGGAGATTCTCAGGTGCTCAACAGATGATTACAGGGAAGAGCCATAGTTGTGAGTCTTGCTACTCAAGACTTTGAGCCAATGTAAAAAAATCCAAACAAAATTGCTTGCAAAGACTCCTTTCAAAAAAAAATTTGCTTGCAAAATGCTGCCTGGGGACTAGTCGGCAGTCGTTAGTCGGGGACTAGTCGGGCTAGTCGGGTCTAGTCGGGGACTAGTCGGGCTACCGCCCAGCAATGAAAAAATCAAAATAAATCGGTCGGCAAAATGCCGCCCAGTGACTAGTCGGGGACTAGTCCCGACTTTGATAGCATAGGGTAATACACATGAATTCTATGTAGTTAAAATAAGTAATCACCAAGGTTAGGCAAACATTCACAACTTTTCATTTGGATGCCCTAAGATTTTAAGAACGAATGATAAACCTATAGGAATGCAAGAACAATCCAAAACGAATGAAACACATAAAGGAATAAAGTGATGACATATACCTTACAAGAGGCTATGAACAATCCAAGAATAAATCAATGTGATAGGAAGAACCTCTGAAACTCAAGTCAGAGAGATCCACACAAAATCGTAAAAAATGGGGGGGGGGGGGGGGGGGGTGGATATTCGCAAAGGAGGCTCGAAGGGCTGGAACTCGTGGTTTTGCGGTCGGCTCGCCAGAATCGTTACCATGGCACTCGGGTGGCTGGAGACAAAGAGGAATCCTGTCCGCTTGAGTCGCCTGATATGTTTCCCCAGGTGGAGTGGAAATGCCCATCCTATTCTAGAAGGACTTCACATCCACCTTTTGGAAGCTTTGATTTCTGCAGGTGGATTCATTTTCATTCACTTAACGGGATTAAACAAAAATTGAACCCATTTCAACAGGTGGATTAATTTCCACCGACATTTCCTCCCAAAAGAACATGACCTTGAAGAGCTCGCGCTTATGGATCATACTCTTGTGTTTTGAAATCCACCATCCGCCAGATCTAACCGGGCTCCAATACGAAGTTTTACATTCATTCCTAGATTAGAGATTGAGATTTACAATAACAAATATCGTTAATGGTTCAATCGAAGGAGAAAGGACCTCCAAGAGTAGTGAAGACAGAATTTTCTTCAGAAGAAGGACAAAACACATTCTTCATCCCATTTCATACCACTAACCCACTAACACCCATACCATGAACACAAGCTACTAACAAGAACCAAACAAGTGATCCAACCCACTAATTCCCCATAACCAAATACAAACTATTAATAGCTGGCTGAACAACACAACAGGCCGCATCACCCATAACCCCAATGATTGTGGGTTTTACGTGGATCATGACCATCCCTACCGCATTACCGCTCAACCCTAGTTGTCCAAATAAACCAAATGGGCTCTGACAAACAAAGCTGCCGATCATGGGTTTGGCAAGGATCCATCAATATCATCAAAAAAACCCTACAAGCATGCTATTGCGGCTTTGCTTCCGTACAGAAGAGAGGGAATGGGGAAATACCTTGATCTGGTAGAGCTTGAGAAGCCCGGGGTTCTCTGCCTTCTGCTGCTGCTCGTGGTGGGGGTCGTCCTGGGTCGAGCCGCCCGAGCCCGGAAGCGGCTGGGTGGGCCCATTCGAGCCCGAGGCACTGATCCCGACGGCGGCGGCTGAATCGATCGCCGCCCTCCAATCGGCGTCCCCGTCTTCCTCTCCGCTGCTGCTGGCCGGGCTACCGCCACCCATCTCGAATCTTCACCCCTCTATGCCTCTAGCGTCTCTGAGCAGTCGCGGAGGACAACCATGAACCGCCGGAGGGCGGGAGGTGCGGGCGTGCAGCTCACGTGTGAGTATGGGTGCGTCTCGGTGCCGGTTAGTTTGACCAAACCGAAGCTCCGATTAGATTGCGCAAGGATTCTATAGGGTCTGTTTTTTGCGCGGAAAATAACCGCGGGAACGGATTAACAAGCAAAAATTGGGTTTCCGCGAACAGGAAAAATATTATTTTCCTACTAAATATGTAGAATTTTTTAAAAAATTTTTTACTAAAAAAAAATAGATTTTTACTGCGTTTGATTTATTTCTTTTATTTTTCTACTAAAAGAATAAAGAAAATTAAACGGTATGGAAAGAAATTTTGCATAAATAAATTTCTACATAAATTGTTTTCTTTATTTTATTTTCGAGGAAACTAAAAGAACAGATCCTAAGGGAAATTTTATTCATACCCCAAAAAAATGTAATTAGCCCATGTTACCAACAAACTTGAACACACCCCTTTTTCTTTGATTATACCCAATTTCTATCCCAAAAACATCCCTCTATTTTACACCCCACATTGAATCCACCCGAGTTAAATGCTAGCCCCATCTTGATCATACCCCATCCCTTTTCGATGGTGAAGACCATAAGTATAGGGATGTGAGGAGGGTTATTTTGATTATTTGCCATTCATTGATGACTTGATTGAGAGAGAGAGAGAGAGAGAGAGAGAGAGAGATGTTCCTCTTCTTTCTCCATTGCTAGAGGGGTTAGATCTCGTATGGAGAAATGAGATCTTCGAGCCATGTTGCCAATGTCGCTGCCAATGACATCATAGCCATGCCGTTGCCACTGCTCAATTACTTTCCAATTAGAGTCGATGCCCAAAATGTTGTGTTTTAGGTTTTAGTTGAATGTGGGATATAAGATAAGGGTATAAATGATATTTTAAAATTTGTGAGTAAGTTATTGTGAAACGGATGGGAGACGGAAGCTAGTTACAGATTTTTGGGATATGAATAAAATAGGAATGTTACAATGAGCTATGAGCTACAAGAGGGGAAAATGACCTACGATCAAAAATGTCATCCTATAAGTTTTGAAATTTGTTAAAATTTGGTGGGTGTGTTGTCCAGGGTATGATGATCATTCTCATCAATTCTCAACAAATTTTAAAACTTCTAGGGTCATCAAATGGTAGACGTTTTATCTACCGTCCATAGTAACCGTTATATTTTCTTAGCAACGTCTAATGATCCTAGAATTTTTGGAATTTGTTGAAAATTAGTTAAGATGATCATCTTATCCTAGAAAGCACACTCACCAAATTTTAACAAATTCTAAAACTTATAGGGTGGCATTTTTGATCGTAGCTCATTTTCTTCTATTGTAGCTCATAGCTTATTGTAACATTACTCGTGAATAAAATTTTCCTTCTATAATTCTTTCTATTTTGAGATTTTTGCATATAGAACCCTTATATGTATTTATTTTATATATAAACCCTTGTCTTTTCAAATTACCTAAACTCCTCAGCAATCTCTCTTTTGTAAAAAAAACTCCGAAGGCTACTTTTACACCATTTTGCCCTTGTCGGTTAGAAATTACAGGAGTTTATATAAAAAATCATTTTGTAGGGGGCTATATACAAAAATTACTATTGCGCTCGTGTAGGCCATCGACTCTATTTTGTTCCAGATCACACCCTAAAGTTTGAAATATTAGCACAATATATACCCCTTTTTGTCAACTATCTAATTTCCTCGTTTGGTAATTTTTATCTTAACAAAGCTGAATTGAAGGGGGACAAAATGTAGTTTTTTAACTATAGGGGGGTAAATGTTTTTGTGCTAAACTTTGGGGGGCAAAGTGTAATTTACCCTAAAAAAAAGTAGCTCCACGGGGTTTTCTTGCAAGAATCAAGATTTGTGAGGGATGGCCCAATCCAAGTTTTTATAGGCTTCGATTTGGATTTGGTTTTTTTAATCTTTGGGTTAGGATTAGGGTTAGGGTCGAGAAATACTTCCCCCCCCCCCCCCCCCCCCCCCCCCCCCGCTTGGCTCAGGTTGGGTTGGGGCTAAGATATTGGGTTCAACTCGAGCCCGAGCAGCTGGATTGGGTAGTTTAAGTTTCGCCGATCACACATAATCCTACCGGTGGATATCATCCCACATATAATCCCAACGGTTGATTTCACCTATGCTCGCAACCACACGCATCAATGCCCATCCAATTTTATGCGAAGAGAAAGGAGACGGAATGGTCAGCCTCAATCCTTTTTCGGACAACACAACATTACAGCCATCTAATTGAAACAAGTCAATTAGACGACTATAGAAGATTGGTTATGAAATAGGTTTATGGCCATATACTCATCACTTTCATTCAGTTTATGTTATATAGATATACAGTCAGCTATAATAGTGTCGTTTGTGGGACCCAATCCAAGCCGAGCCAATTCGAGTTGGCTACGTTGGGTTAGGATTGGGCTCATCAGGTTGGGTTTTCTCAACCCAAGGTTGAGTTGGGTTGGGTTAATTAGGTTAGGGTTGACATTTTTACCTTGGGGTTGAGTCAAGATTGACCTTTTGCAGCTCTACATAGAAGTAGCCCCATAGGGTTTTTTGCAAGAATCGAGATTTGTGATGGTGCAACTACTCAGCATGACTATCTTCTCATCCATGTTATCTGCAAATACTCATTGTTGGTAACTTCGAAAAGGGAAGACTCTAGCATATGCATCTAAGTAGGATACAAAGACTAGTGAAAGACGGGCCTATGATCTCTCTTGAAGTTTCACCACTTTCGATCGATCAATGAATCATGTTTAGAAGGCAAGATGATCAAGAGACCATTCTCCAAAATTAACGAGACAAATATTTCTTAGAGTTGGTGTACTTGGATGTTTGTGGTTTGTTTAATGTCAAGGCTAAAGGAGGATAGGAGTACTTCGTCACCTCCATTGACAATTACTAAAGGTATGGTTATGTTTATCTGATGTGGGGCACAAATATGAGACTTTTGACACGTTCAAAGGCTTTCATATAGAAGTGGAGTAGCAAACGAACAAAAGCCTAAAGTTCTTTGATCTGATCGAGGAGGAAAATACTTTCTATGTAACTTTCTAAACTACTTAACAGAGAGAGAGGGGGTATTCTAGATGACATTATTAGGCACACCACATCAAAATGGCATTGCCAAATAGTCTTTATTAGATATGGTGAGATCAATGATGAGTTTTCTGGTTTACCTTCATTTTTTTGGGAACATACATTGGAAACTGCACAATATCTTCTAAACTCAATTTTATCAAAATTGGTATTGACTACACCCGTAGAGTTATGATCTGGGCGCAAGCTTGTTCTTCACAACGTCTCAAGATTCAGCGGCTAGTTTGGATGCTAGCTAGTCTATCTCACTATGACTAGATTAGACATTACCCATGTTGTTGCTATTGTCAGTCAGTTCGTTTAGGCTCCCCGCTTTGTACAAACAGTACTCCAGATACTCTGTTATCTTTGATGCAGACTGGGCAGAAAATGTTGCCACCCGGCGGTCTACCACTGACTGCTATGTGTTTCTTGGTAACTCTCTTATTTCTTGGCGCAGCAAGAAACATGAGTCCATTGCTCGTTCTAGTACGGAAGTCGAATACATGATTATGATTTTCACCACTGCAGAAATTATCTAGCTTCACCACCTTCTACTAGACTTGAGAGTCGATATATTCAAGCTTACACCTCTTTTATGTGACAACCGGAGTGCTACTCAAATTACGAGCAACCCGGTTTTTCACGAGCAAACAAAGCATATCAAGGTTGACTGCCACTATATTCGCCAAGAGTTTCTCTTCCACACCATCTTCTTGCCTTTCATCCCCTCGAAGAAGCAGACTGTCGACTTTCTCATGAAGTTTCGTATTATTGAACCCTACCGTCACTTTATTAGCAAACTCTCGATATATAATCCACTATAAGTTTGAGAATAAGGATGTTAACATATATTTAGATGTGTCAGGTTACATGTATAGATTGATGTATATATTGAGCTTTGTTTCCTAATGAGAAGTAATCTATCCTCTCCAAATCCTAGTCATCTCCTTCTCCTAACCAAAAAAAAAAAAAACTATTTGCTATATAGAAATCAATGTTATTAATGTTTATATATCAAGTATCAAATAAATCTTAATTGTTGTTTCTATCTTACGCCTCAACATGTATTGATCCAATCCTGCCTGTGGAGTTATTGAAAATCGAGGTATTTTTCTCGCTTTTATAGCAAGTTTCGATCCTTGGTCTATCTTATACCAACACACTAAGAAGTGATGTACTGACCATATGCACCTTTCCCAAAAAAAAAAAAAAATCCTAGCAGTTGCTATTGCCGTGCTAATCCACATTGGACTATGTATGATTTTCTTGCTGAGGCACTGACATCTCAGCTTACATCAGCTTCTTCAAGTCCTCTCTTCAAATATAAAACATGAGTGAACACCACATCATGCCATACGTTCACAAGCTTTAGACATTATAAATCAGTTAGTTGTTGCATGACCTAACTATCCACAAGGGTTTTTCAAAGAGGTTATTAGGAATGATGTCAGATGCCCCTTTCTTTTCCCTTTATTCCTCTTCCGGATCTAGGGTTTCGGCAACCCCTCTTGCCCTCTTCGGACACCGGCGACGGCTCCGGGGAGGCCAGGCACTCGATTGAGGCTCGTTCTCGGGGAGGAGCTGGTCCTCCCCCTTGTCCCCCTTTGTGCATAGGGGCTCCTCCGGCGATGACTTTTTGTGTTCGTAGCGACAGAGACGTGTGGCACCCTCTTCCTTGATCAGCGGTCCTCTATCGGTGTCGGAAGCGTGGTTCCTCACCAACTTCAGTCGGGGGTGCAGATCTAGCCACGACCCTAGTTGGCAGCGATGGTTCTTCCAAATCTGACCTCCTCTGGGCAGTGGCGCGGGTTCCGGTGATGCGGTGGTGGCGGCAGTCAATGATAGTGGGTGCGGCAGTGGTGTTCCTTAATTTTGGCTGAGCTACCATAGATGGTGGCGGTGGTGTCTACCGATTTGTTTTGGGCACGTTTTCTGACGCCGGCGACCTCTGCTTTGGGTTTGCTCTTGTTGGATTTATTTTGTGTGTGGTTTTTTTAAGTTTTTATTTTCCTTTTCTATTGGGGATTTTGATCCGCCCTGTGTGGCGTTGTCCTCCGCCGGTGGTGGCGATGTGGTGGTGGTTGTTGGGTTCACCGGAATGGCGGTGTGGTGGGGCCTTGTCCTCTTGTTGCGCCAGCATGTGGCACCACTGAGAGTCCGTTTGGGACTCCCACCAGTTGATGACCGTTGTAGTCATCAGATCTAGTACCAAAAAAAAAATTACTCACATTGAGGGGTTAGTAGGGTTGTAATCGGATTAGATATTGTTCGTCCAACCATCTGTGACCTAATATCCAATACCGATCCGCATGCGGATATTGATCCATCCATCCAGATACTACCACCGCTGCTTTGGACAGTTAGTAGTAGGGGTGCAACTCGGGTCGGGTTGGTTTGGGTTTGACTGTTTGAGCCAACCCGGAACCGAACCAAACTAGTTCGGTTCTACCATATTGAAACCAAAACCAAACCGAATCAACCCAACCCACAGTAAGGTCGGATTGGTTCTTGGGTTGGTAGTTGGTCTAAAAAAATAAGGGTCATCGGCTATTTACTAGTAAGCTGGAGGTCCACGTAGGGCTTTAGGCTTTAGGCTTTAGCCATCCATTATATTCTCTTGGTAGTCGGTTTTAACGTTCGCAAACAGCTAATGTTTACTCGGGTGTTAGTGTGATGTAACTGTGGAGTCGGAAAAAAGCGCGGGTCGTCTTTATTGCGAATCACACGAGATTACAAGTGTGGTCGGGACCCGGGTGACTCGGGTGTAGCGAGTCCGGGTTGCGACGAGTTTTGATCAGGGGATTGTGGGAAAGATCTTCTGGGGGATCCCTTTGATCCGCGTCTCCACGTGGTGTTCGTGCGAGAGCTCTGAAGGAGTTGCCCAGGATAGGGGTCTTTACAGGGAGAGGGTTTTGGAGAGGCTAAGGAATGTCCACCGTTGCTTTGTCCCTTCCGTGCTTCGCGCTTTCTCGGCTAGGGGGTTTTCGGCTTCGTTCCTCGGTCTTCGCGTCTTCCTCGTTCCTTGCTTGACCTCGGTGTCCTTGATCGTCGGTTCGCGGCGTCAATCGAGCTTTTGGCGTTGGCTTTGGCTTTGGCTTTTTGGCTTTGGCTTGGCTCCGGCGTGGCTATGGCTTTTGCTTTGCTTCGGCGCTTGCACTTGGACATAGCTGGGAGAGACTTGCGATGCTTTCGTTCTTCCGGACTTCGCGTCGTATCGGCTAGAACGTGCGGTGCTTTTGCTCGTGGCCGGCGTAGTCGCTTGGCTTTGGCACTTGCGTTGCTTTGACGCGGGCTTTACTGGGGCTTTGCTTTGGCTTCTTGCGTTGGCTTTAGCTTCAGCGTCAACTCGATCTTCTTCTTCGAACGACGTGGGCTACTTCTTCGGTGCTTCAATGGTTTGCGTGTCGACTGGACTTCTCTTCTTCTCCGGGCTTCTTTGGCGTGATCGGAGTCGAAGAATGCTTTCGAAGATAGTGGGGGTAGCACCGATCTCCGTGCGACGGTTGTGGCGTCGGCTTTTGTTGATGAAGATGACGAGGGTAGCGACGGTCTCCGTGCGACGGTTGTAGCGTCGGCTTTTGTTGATGAAGACGACGGGGTAGCGACGCTTCAGACGATCTGCTCCAGGCTTTCTTCTTCGTGGATGGCGCAGGCGTTGGTCGAAGACGACGGGGTGATGACGCTTCGCTTCTCCTCCGGGCTTTGGAGCTTGATCGGGATCGAGGATTTGTTGGAGCCGACGGGGTAGTGCCGCTCCGAGCTTCTTCTCCGGCCTTTGCTTCTGGCGTCTTCGGAGTCGAAGGGTCTTCTTCTTCGAGCTTTCTTCTTCGTGCACAGAGTCAAAGTCTTGATCTTCGTGTGCAAGGGTCTTCACGTTGATGAGGACTTTCAGTAAGCCGATCCCTCAGGACAGGCTTGACTGTGCCTCGTGAAGCCTTGGGTCGGTGAAGAAGCGTCTCCTCTTCTGCAGAGCTCCGGCGTTTCGTCTTCAGTCTTCGACCCCGGCCCTTGTGGCGTTGGCTTCTTCTCCGAGCATATTCGGCGTAATCGGAGTCGAAGGCTTTGTTGAAGATGACGGGTGTAGCGCCGCTTCGTTCTTCTTCCCCGGGCTTTTGAGCTTGATCGGAGTCGAAGGCTTGTTGGAGACGACGGGGTAGTGCCGCTCCTCTTCTTCTCCGGGCTTTTGGGCTTGATCGGAGTCGAAGGCTTTGTTGAAGGTGACGGGTGTAGCGCTGCTTCTCTTCTTCTCCGGGCTTTTGGGCTTGATCGGAGTCGAAGGCTTGTTGGAGACGACGGGGTAGTGCCGCTCCTCTTCTTCTCCGGGCTTTTGGGCTTGATCGGAGTCGAAGGCTTGTTGGAGACGACGGGGTAGTGCCGCTCCGATCTTCTTCTCCGGCCTTTGCTTCTGGCGTCTTCGGAGTCGAAGGGTTCTTCTTCTCCGAGCTTTCTTCTTCGTGCACGGAGTCGAAGGGATGATCTTCGTGTGCAAGGGTCTTCACGTTGATGAGGGCTTTCAGTAAGCCGAGCCCGACGGGACAGGCTTGACTGTGCCTCGTGAAGCCTTGGGTCGATGAAGAAGCGTCTCCTCTTCTGCAGAGCTCCCGCGCTTCGTCTTCAATCTTCGACCTCTTCTTCATTCCCCCACCCCCTCTATTTATAGGCAAAGGGGTGGGGAGAGAGATATGGGAACTTTTTAATTTTAAATCCCTTTTGTATCTCTCTCATAATTACCCTGGATTTATTCATCCATTGATGAGGGGAATAACGTTTATTTGTTTTCCTTTTCTGGCGAGGCAATTATGGCTGGATTTCGCACACGAAATCGATGGCGATCGGGCGCTTCGTCTTGTGCGTCGGATCGAGGGATCGGCGCAGATCCGCGTGTGTGCAGACGTCATACACAACCTCCCCCCGCGCATGGCGGTATTTCCTTCCTTTTCTTTCTTTTCTTTCATTTTCTTTTCTTTCCTTTTCTTTTCTTTCTTTTCTTTTCTTTCCTTTTCTTTTCCTTCCTTGCAGGGCCGGCCGGCCCCCCATGGGGTTCGGGTCCTAGTAGGGCCGGCCCCATGTGGCTCGGGTCCTAGTAGGGGCCGGCCCCATGGGGTTCGGACCCTAGTAGGGGCCGGCCCCCCTTGAAGCATGGGGTCCGCTCCTCTTTGCTAGGTGCGAGTCGGGTCCGGGTCCGCATTGGTGCGGGCGAGTCAGGTCCGCGTGTCGGGTTTGCATCCGCGTCGGCACACGTAAGTCGGGTTCGGGTCCGATGAAATTCGTGTGTCTACAGTAACACAAAAGTCCATCCCATGACATACATATGTGGCCTAATATATATGAGTTCGGTTCTCGGGTTGGGTCAGATCTACCCGAGTCCCAACCCGGTCTGACCCAACCCGAGAACCGACCCATATTTAGTCGGTTTCATAAAACTTTGAACCGAACCAACCCGTTTAATCAAATTGCCCAACCATTTAGGTCGGGTTGGGTCGGTTCTCGATTTTATCCGACCCAAGTTGCACCCCTAGTTGGTAGTGGTACCACTCCTAACTAGCGTCATCCAGGGTTCGATACTTGTTCTCAATTCGATGTAGTGCTCCCGCTTGTTTGTGCGGCGATTTTTAGGTGCTAGGTGGGTCCTTCCTACGCTCGGTGTGGCATGCTCGTTTGTCTGGTGATTTTGTGAGACCAGGTGGGTCATTTCGACGCACGGTGTGGCTCACTTCTGCTTGTGGTGGTAGCGACTGAACCAGGTGAGCCTTCTCCTGTGGCAATGCCACCATGTACATATGTGGAGATTCTTGGGCCCTACCTAGGAGCCCACTATGTACCCCAAAAAGAAAAAACTATCCAGAGATCAATTTCAAAGTTCCATACACATATTGTAACTCAAACTTTCATTTCCATATTATTTTCCTGAGGAAGAGTCTTCCTCTTTTTATGAAAACTAAGCTCATGATATTGTGACTCAAAAATTTTCTTTGGGCCCGGGCGCCATGAATAGAACCCCCGTGATTTTCCTAAAAAAAAAATTAATGTAGATATTGCTTATGGAAATAGTTTGTCTTTAACTTATTATTAAAAGGATTGTTTTCATTTTCAATTTTGCTTGCTATGAAACACTATTTATTTTTAAATTATTTTAATAGATTACATAGTTATTGATTTTCATTCAATCCTAACATTGCATGATTATGAATTTTTGTTATAGAATGTCTACCATGGTTTCTTATACTTCTTGAGCATTTTTGCTTAATGTGTCATGTTATTTAGACCTGACTAAATCCAAGATTGATTCAAACCCAACATGATAGCTCCAATTAAAAAACAAACACAAATGCAGATATCGTATTACAAATTGAATCTAAATCCGAGGTCTACTAGTAATGAAGTGGATTTGGATATAGATTTGATAGATCTGACCCATATCCAATTCAAGTACAGCCCTTGGTAACAAATCTTAGGGGTGCAACTCGGTTCGGTTTGGTTCGATTTAGTCACAAACCAGAACAACCCAACCTAACGTCGGTTTCAGTTTTCTTGACCCATAACTACTGACTTTTGAAACCAAACCAAACCATGAAAGGTTCAGCTTGGTTCAAACCATTTCGATTGTATAGGGGTTTGTTTTGGTAAATATATCCTAGCTGCCTTAGAATATGACAAAGAAACACATTCAATTGTCCACATAAAGTTATAATGTGTAGTGATGTTCCCCTGAATTCAGACCCTTTTTTTTAATTCATTGCTCCCGAGGTTGAAACTGGTATTCGCGTTATTGTTTGCTTTGTTGATGAAGTCCAGGAAAGCTTGGAGGGTTAGGCGCACACGTTGAATGGTATGCTCTTGGTAGAAACCATACTTCTCAAATTCAAAGATATCTTGGAAAAAATGTGAAAAACCGAAGAAACATGGGAACTCTCTCACGCGAAAACGTCCATTTTTTGTTCAAGTTCAAGATAGATGATTGCTTGATGGTTCTTGAAAGAGGGCCCTGGTATTTTGACAGCCTTCATGTGGTGCTTAAGTGTTAGTATAGTGGGATGAAGTACGAACGCGATAATTTGAAAAAATAATCGTGTGGGTTCGGATACAAGATTTTTAGTGGAGTATTGATCTAGATGCTTCATTAGACGAGTGACAAGTGTAGTGGGAAAATCACTCTACCTTAATCGTCCAACAGCGGCCAAGGTCGTATCTCCTTCACACGTTGTTGTGTGGAGATTGGGGTGGAGGACACCCTCCTGGATATCGCACAAATCCGGGTCAAGAAGCGTAGAGCAGACGGGGTGGTATAAACAGTGATTAGTACCCAATTCCTAAAGTATGAATAGAATCCGTCGAAATATGACTCTTGCAAAGTTTTCGAACATTCATCAAATGATTAGTTAACTAAAGCTTCAGCCCAACCCTTGAAGTTTTCGGTCATGCCTAAGACCAAGTGGATACCAAAGCCCTCTGTCAGGTAACCCCAAGTGGTCCCAACTAAAACTATAGTAGAGTCAGAGGAGAAGCTCACTGGTACAGAACTATGGATTTCAGTTAGGGGATCAAGGAAATGTAAGGTACCTCTACACCCACCTAATCCTATCTTAATTTCAGAGGCTAGATTCCTTATCCATGGTGAGGAAGACATTGTTGGATTGATGGAGGAAATTAGCATAGAAGGTCAGTCTACAGCCATACTTATGGTAGTAGAGGGGAATCATGTGTATGCAGAGGCAATGCAGGACGTCAATCCAACTCCGGATTCACATCAATTTGGTGAGGCCAAAGGCTTCGGACAAGGTGAGCAAGCTGGCGAGGAGGAGAAGGAGTGGAGATGCACTCTTAGGTGGAGGTGACTGAAAGTCCCCCTAGATATTATCCATCCAATCATTTAAATTGAATCCATTTACATGTTAGAAACCGTCTCACCCCAAACCAGGTCGTAAGGGGCGATCCACAAAAGGTATATGAAGACACCACTGCCCCATCTCCCTAGTCGATTTGGGACTAATCCAACAATCTCCCCCTCACATGAGGTTAGGGATGAACACCATTGTTGGTCCCTCGCTAATGTGGCGAGATCAGTGGAAGAGTCACACCTGGGTACAACCTAGCCACATCTGGTCTGACTTGAACCTGGTTGAATGAAACCTCGCTCTGATAACACTATTTTATACCCTCGCTCCCCAAAACTCGGATCGTAATAGGAGTTCCACAGAGGGTATATGAAGACAACAACATCCAGCCCCAAGCTGATGTGGGACTAAACCCAACATTACGATGAGCACGAATCCTCAATTTGAAATCCATTTAATAAATGGGTGGGATTGAGATATGTGACCTAAGATCTTAGGTCGATCCGCATCCAGATATTGATCCATCTATTCAGAGATCCATTTAAAAATTCCATGCAGATTTTGCTAATTATGGAAATAGTTTGTCTTTAACTTTTTTTTTTGAGATCTAGCGGTTGTCAACCAAGCCCTCATTATGAAGTTAGCTTGGCAATTTGTTCATCACCTAGATAACTGGTGGGCTCAAGTTTTAGCCAAAAGATATGGGCATTACTCAAAGTTATGAGATATCAAATTCAAGGCTAAAGATTCACATATCTAGCACAACCTTCTTAGAGATAGAGGCCTCATTCAACCGCTAGTCTATTGGAATGTGGGAGATGGGGCATCGATCAAGCTATTTGAAGAGCAATGGATCTCGGGGATTCCAAGACGGCAGATACTTAGCGAAGTTCTAAATAGGGCAGAATTGAGGGTGTCAGATTTCATTGACCCGGATTCTAGATCTTGGAAGGTGACTCAGCCCGTGGATATTGCCTTACATACAGTAGAGATTAGTGCTATTCTCAATATCCATCTTGCCTCTTCTCTGAATCCAGATGCCTTGCTTTGGACCTATTTGTCTAATGGGGCCTTTTCTGTCAAGTCGGCATATTGGGCTAGAGTTGCAATTCTCCATGAAGCTTTTTCATCGCAGGTCCATCCAAATTTTAATTGGCGGGAATTTTAGAAGGACAAGAATTGTCTCCCTAAGGCCTTAATGTTTGTTTGACGGGCGATGTGGGGATGTCTTTCCACTTCTGTGAGGATCGGTACTCATTTCCCTTATGTCGACAAGACATGTTCTCTTTGCAACAATGAGGAAGAATCGATAGTGCATATTCTCTTTTATTGCTCCTTTACCTGAGTGATGTGGTTTGCTTCGACTCTCCAGCTCTGTACGGAAGGAAAGAACTTCACCATTTATCAATGGGTCGAATGGTTCCTATAAATAGACAAGGATCGGGAGTCGATACTTAGCTATGGCACCATCCTCTTGTGTAATATCTGAAAAGCTCGCAACCGATGGAGTTAATTAGAGAGTTCGACCCATACCTCAGTCCATTATTCTCACCTCGAATGCCCTATTCAAAGACCTTTCTTCTATTGGTTGCAGAGACCCGGAGCCTCATCCTTCTCACTGGTTGCCACCAGGACATAGGCTCGTTGAAAGTCAATGTAGATGGAGCAAATGATAAGTACTTGTTAGCTACCCATGTGGTCACTAGAGATGAAACGGGATCACATATCTTCTCTTATGGGGATATTTTCGATAGCTGCAAGGTAATCGAAAACGAAGCTCTAGCCATTCTTCAAGAACTTAAAGCTCTTCTCAAACTTGATGCTACCTCTGTTATGGTGGAGGGAGATAATCAAGTACTTATTTTCATCCTGGCGGCTGGGGATCTGTCCCCACCATGACGGATACATAATATTGTATATGACTGCATGAATCTTTCTCGTAGATTCAATTCGTGCAAGTTCTCTCATGTAAAGAGAAATCTTTACGGCTGTGCTGATGGTCTGGCCAAGTTCACGATTCATGAACAAGTCAGTAGTTCTTATGTTTCTGCTCCTAACTGTATCTCCTCTCCCTTATTGTCGGATAAATTGTAGGCAAATAATTGTAATGATTCTTTTTTTTCTATGTTTGAGGCGCCATGAATAGAACCCCCGTTCCTGCCAAAAAAAACTTTTTATTTAATGGATTATCTTCATTTTCAAATTGGCTTGCTATGAAATAATTTTTATTTTTAAATTATTTATGGATTACATATATAGTTATTGTTTTTCCTTCAATCCTAACATTGCATGATTATGGATTTTTGTTATAAAATATATATCATGGTTTTTTATACTTCATGAGCATATTTTGCTTAATGTGTAATATTATTTAGACCCGACTAAAATCAAAGATTGATCCGAACCCAACATGATCCGATTAAAAAACAAACCCAAATATAGATATCATATTGCATATCGGATCTAAATCCAAGATCTACTAAAAATAAAGTTGATTTGGATATAGATTTGATAGATCTGACCTATATCCAATCCGAGTACAGCCCTTGGTAGCACATCTTAGGGGTGCAACTCAGTTCGGTTTAGTCACAAACCGGAACAGCCCAACCTAACGATGGTTCTAATTTTCTCGACCCAGAACTGACCCACTGACTTTTGAAACCAAACCAAACCATGAAAGGTTCGGTTTGGTTCAGACCATTTCTATTTTATAAGGGTTTTAATTTTTGGTATATATATCCTAGCAGCTTGAAAATATAAGAGATAGAAACACTTCCAATTGTTCATATAAAGTTATAATGTGCGGTGTTCCTCCGAGTTCTGACATTTTTCCTTGAATTCGTTGCTCTTGACGTTGAAACTGGTGTTCGATGATTGCTCTGTTGATGAAGTCCAGGAAAGCCTGGAGGGTTGGATGCACATGTTGATCGGGTATGTTCTTGGGAGGAAATCATATTTCATCAAATTCAAAGATATCATGGAGAAAACATGGAAAACCAAGGAACGTGGGATCTCTTCTCATGCAAAAACATCCATTTTCTATGCAAGTTCAAGATAGAGGATGATTGCTTGAAGATTCTTGAAGGAGGGCCCTGGTATTTTGAAGGCCGTCGTATGGTGCTTAAGTGATGGTATAGTGGGATGAAATACGAACGCGATGTTTTGACAAAATAGCCGTGTACTGGGTTCGGATACCAGATTTTTAGTGGAGTACTAGTCTAGATGCTCCATTAGCCGAGTGGTGAGCATAGTGCGGAAACCACTCTACGCTGGTCATCCAGCAGCAGCTCAAGGTCATCTCTACTTCGCATGTTATTGTGTGGAGATCGGGATGGAGGACACCCTCGCACAAGTCCGGGTCAAAAAGCATAAAGTGGATGGGGTGGTAAAAACAGTGATAATTACCCAATCCCTAAAGTATGATTGGAATTCGCCGAAATGTGACTCTTATATACAAAGTTTTCAGACATTTATCAAATGATTGCTCAACTAAAGCTTTGGCCCAACCCTTGAAGTTTTTGATCATGCCTAAGACCTAGTGGATACCAAAGCCCTCTGTCAAGCGACCCTAAGTGGTCACAACTAAAGCTATAGTAGAGTCAGAGGAAAAGTCTGTTGGTGAAGATCCCTGGATTTCAGTTGAAGGATCAAGGAAATGTAAGGTGCCTCTATACCCTCCAAATCCTATCTTTATTTCAGAGTCAAGATTCCTTATCCTTGGCGAGGAAGACAATGTTGGATTGGTGGAGGAAGCTAGTAAAGAGGGTTGGTCTGCATCCATACCTGTGGTAGTAGAAGAGAATCATGTGTATGCAGAGGCAGTGTATGATATCAATCAAGTTCCATCTTCATAGCAGTTTGGTGAGGCCGAAGGCTCAGGCCAAGGTGAGCAAACTGGCAAGGAGGAGAAGGGAGGGAGATTGACTCTTAGGTGGAGGTGATTGTAACTCCCACCTTTGAGGGTTTGGGGGTTACTGCTAACGAAGATATCGATGGACAGTTGAAAGGCTTTCGGATGAGACTATGGAGATAAGGTGTCGTAAGACATTACGAGGAATGATTCGCTCAGAGAAGAAGTGGATGGAGAACATCTGACTTCTCTCCTTGGAGTGTATAGACAACAACAAAAACTAGTCTGGCCGGAGAAGTACATGACAGTCGATTCAAACTTTCGGCGAATCTGATCATATTCTTCAAAATCTTTAGAGTCAGATTTTAACTCTCAATAATGAAGTGCTAGAAGACTCTTGCTTAATATGTTGGAGAACAACACCATCCCCAATATAGCATCTGCTCTCGACTTCTCATTGCCAAATAAGGTGGAGGGTACAAAGCTTCTACGCACTCATATCCAAGACTTGAAAAAGTCAAGAGCTTCGAAGTCTTGAGACTTAGGGGGCCCTTTTTCTTGGAATATGAATTTTTGGCATGATTTTGTTTAGCCTTTGTTTGTTGGGGTTTCTTTTGGTTGTGATGTTGTCTATTAGTCATTATTCTTAACTTCTTTTACTTAAACTTAATAAATAAGTCGGGGTCAAGGCCAAACCCCTCCCTCGCGAATGGAGATAATTCTCAAAAAAAATATTATAATATAAAAATTGTCTCTGGCTATTTAATATATTTTCTTCATATAATTAAGAATAGGATACATAAATACAACTTGGTAACAAAATAACATATACCAAGCATAAATTTACATAAACTCCTAATGTCATTAGTCATATATTATGAACCTACAATTGCCAAACAATAAACATCAAATTGAAATATACCAAACAGTCTACCATGCATACACTTATACATATTACGTTTTCGAGTTGGTTCAGTTCTACCAAATCCAAAACCAAATCTGAACTGATGTGCATCAGGTCTAGCAAACTAGAGCCTGACTCGACCCAAGATTGGTAAAAATCGGAATCGAACCAACCCAATGAAGTTGGATTAGTTCGGTTCTCAGTTTGACCCGGACCAAGTTGCACCCATAGCACATATTCCTTGAAAATAAAGCATACAAGGAGTAATTCATCTAAAAAAAGAATGATGCACCAAGTTGTTAGAAGAGGCATAGGCCATGTTGCTAGATGAGGCAGGGAAAGACAAAACCGACCCTAATATCTTTTGGCTCTAATTCCATGAGAGCACCCATGTAACATTATCTAATCCCCTCATCATCCAACACAAAATACAAAGGAAGCATAAAACAAGGGAGATTTCCCATCATCATTGGAGGAGGATGGAAGAAAATAATAGAATGAATATGCCTCCACTTGTTGTTGAGTGGTTAGTCCCCCATCGATAATGGGAGCGGAGATCATTGTCTTCTTGTCTAGCAGGAAGGCCGCTAGTTGGTTGGTAATGCATGTTGATGATTCCTGTAGTGCCCCTAATTCAGCAATGAATTGAAGTTTGAGAAATTTATTACGCAATCATCCTAAGGCTAAGCCAAAGTAAAAGTCGGATATTTCACAATCCGAGTTCGCTTCAATAATCACATAATAACACCATTGAGGAAAAATTCATTCCAAATGGAATATGACGACAACCAAAATGGACTCTTGGACTTCTACTGCACATGCTGGAAAGGCTGGTGGAAAAGCTCAAATCATGGCAGCTCAACTCCGTCTATAATATATGAGGAAGGACTCATTGGAAATCGGTCTTGCACCGATTCCGAACACTTGTACTGTGGAAGCCTTCAGCCCTCAGGATGGTTGTCGAGGTTTGAGGATCAGAACCCTAGAGAGATAACATGACCATACAGAGAATACGATGTGCAACTGCAATGACAACGAACATCACGGAATCACAGACAATCAAGGATTTGGATTATCACTAGCAAGAGAAATATATGCAACGGGTCACCATTTATCAGACCCCGCAAACCCTAATCTTACTACTCTCACGGATCATATTAACAAAGTAGAGAACGATACACCCGAGAGATACACAGAGATTACCGGATCACAAAGAGATGAAATCCTCCTTCAAAGTAGAAGCCGAGGTAGGCTCGCCGAGGCACACGAAGAAGATCCACACACAGTATCCTCTTTCTTCTTCTGCTTCTTCTTCCTCTCTACTTTCCTTCCTCCATCCTCTCTCTACGCACAAACCCAAGACCGGGTTTTTGTTATCTCCTCGACCATGAATTGCTCTCAATCGTCTACCGAGAAGAACCACTCCACCATGGTCACGACCCGCTATGATCTCACGAGTATCTAAGAGCCTGAGAGGAGCGCCTCCCCCCCCCCCCCCCCCCCCCCCCCACACACACACACACACACACACACACACACGACTCGCTCTTCCCCGTAGACGATCTCGAAATAGGTTTGTAGCCATCGTCGACGAGTTCCCCCACCGCTTTTATTAATCCTAGAGCCTCCCCCATGCTTCCCTTTTATAGAAGAGCAAATACATGCTAATATGAAATCAAAACATCCCCAAAATCGACCCAAACCCGCGGGTGGTACCAGTCCCAATTCACCCTGGCAAAATCAGGCTCGTCCGAGCAAAATTCCTACATGTTCTATCATGGACTCTGCGAGCATTCGCCCGGGCAAAATTCCTACAAGGTGTCAATTTGGTTCGGATTTTAATAGGCCAAAAACCCAACAAATGATTGATCCATTCTTACAAATTTAAGATTGATCCATCCAAAAAAATCCAAATTTCACCCGAGAGAAATTCCTGAAGGAGTATGATCCATCCTTACAAATGATTGATCCTCTATTGATGAGTATAACAAGGTTAAGAAAATGATTAGGACTTCTGAAAACTTAAGAAGATCAATGAAAATGATTATTTATTAGAACTTTACAATCAGGATATCTAAACGTCTTCTACATCAAGCACCCTTGATCGATCCTTTACATTGGTCACTCATTATGCGACAATGATTATGACTAGAGGCTAAGATGAGTAATATGAATAAGATGAATAAAGTTTTTTTAAAAAAAAACAATAAATATTAGGACAAATAACGAGCAATTTGTATGATTTTATGTAAAATGGAAGGAACTTATCAGAGCTAGATATTTCAGGTGGTTTATTCCTTTTGAAGTAAAGAGTAGGGTTTTAGGGAAGCTATTTCCTTTTTGGCGAGGTATTATCAAAGCAACCGATTGGTTAACATCACCCGATTGGTTACATACCCTTCGACTGATTGATAGGCAAACGATTGATCGAAAAACCAAAGGATCGGGCGGAAACCCATGTTTTCACTCGATCACCGAAATCCTGACCAGTTGAAGACACCTGATCGGTCAAACTCGACCGATCGGTCACCAACAACCAATCCCACTCATCTTCGACCGATCGACAGGCAGAAGATCGGTCGAAAAATCAAAGGATCAAGCATAAAACCTATGTTTTAATTCGCCCAATCACTGAAATCCTGATCGGTTGAAGACAACCGATCGGTCGAAGTCGATCGATCGGTCACCAGCATTCGATCGGTCGCCAGCAACTGATCCCACTCGCTTTCGACCAATCGACAGGTAGACGATCAATCAAAAAACCAAAGGATCAGGTGGAAAACCCATGTTTTGGCCCGATCACTGAAATCCTGACCGATTGTAGACACCCGATCAATAAAAGTCGATCGATCGGTCGCCAGCAACTGATCTCACTCGCCTTCGACCGATCGACAAGCAGACGATCAGTCTAAAAACCAATGAATCGGATGGAAAACCCATGTTTTCGTACGATCATTAAAATCCTGACCGGTTGAAGACACCCGATCGGTCAAAATCGATCAATCGGTCGAAATCGACCGATCGGTCGACATCAACCGATTGATCACATACACCTGATCGATCAACAATACACAATCGGTCGACATCAACCGATCGGTCGCATACATTCGATCGATCGATAGCCCCGACGAGTAATCGATAACGCCGAACCTTGGCAGGGGGTTGGATGGTTATCACCAAGACGAATGACAACCCTCCTTCGATTTTTGAACTAAGAATCCAAGTTAGTCAGATTAATATCTAACTAACTTGGAGGGGGTAACTGTATGTGGGTGCAAAATTTGGTCAAAGCCCTACGGAGGGACTACAAAGACGACGGTGGGGCCCACTAGCCCTGCCTGTGGGTCCACAAGGACGACGATAGGACCCACTAGCCCTGCTTGAGGGTCAACAAAGACGACGGTACGTGGGACCCACTAGCCCTACCTGGGGGTCCACAAAGACGATGATGGGACCCACTAGTCCTGCTTAGGGGTACATGAAGACAATGGTGGACCCACATGCCCTGCCTAGAGCTTGTCAAAGTTAAGCGATTGCGTTAACTGCCCCAGATCCCGGATATTTTCAAACCTTTACAAATAGCAGACCAGATGAATATTCCAAATCGATCTTTTGATTTATATATCAAACTTTCGAAAACCAGAGCTCTGCCATCCCTTTCTACTTTATTCGAAGACAGACAAGTGACACTCGGCTTGTCGAGGTTACTACATTTCAAGTGTTAGTGAATTAAGGTTGCACCTTATATCACGGAGACGTAGGCTTCGGCCGAACTTCAATACAATACCATTGTTTATGTGGGTGCAAAATTTGGCCCATGCCCAGCAACGGGACCCATCAACCCTGCCTGGGGGGTACGTCCACAAAGACGACGACGAGACCCATCAGCCCTGCCTGGGAGGATCACAAAGACGACGACGAGACCCACCAGCCCTGCCTGGGGGATCCATAAATACGACACGAGACCCACCAGCCCTGCCTGAGGAGTCCACGAAGACGACGATAGGACCCACCAGCCCTGCCTGGGGGGTCCACGGAGACGACCATGGGACCCACCAGCCCCCATGGATCCAGACGATAGCTGTAGAAAACCATCATTTACCCCGGTTTAATTTTCGTTCAAAAAACTCTATAAATAGCAGGCCCAACGAATGTAAAATATCAAATATCTGATTACTGAATCGGACTTTCAAAAAATCCAAAGCTTTGACATCCCAACCTTTCGATCTCTTTTTGAAGAACGACAACTGACACTCGAATTGTCGAGGTCAATTCGACTCAAGTATTAGTGAATTCAGATTGCTCCTTACAGCACGGAGACGTAGGCTTCGGCTGAACTCCGAGATCACGTCTCGTGTCAACTCTCAACTGATCTCTCTCTTAACTCGTCTCTTCTGAATCTAAATCAACAACATTTCGACTACTTCGAAAGCTCGACCAGATATTCGACTCGACTCGATTGACTGGTTGAGCGGAGTCTTCGGGTTGGCACGGAGATCATCCCCCACAGTTTACTCTCTTCTCTACTCAATCTCTCTACTTAAAAGTCCAAGTCCACAAAACCACCCCTGGCCTTTACTTCACAGTTCAAGTCGAAGGACCAACACTCCGATTCGATTGACTGTTGGGAGCAGTCCTCGGGACGGCACGAGTATCATCCCCCACTAAAACCATAAATGGGATATCGACTTCTGCGGCCACCAAAAAAAAAGATACAGCTGACATGGCGGGACGCTTTGCGGCGCCGTCTCGCCACATGCATGACTGTCAGTTTGGCCATATTTTAAAATTATTTATAAAAGATGGCTATTATGATAATTATTTAATTTTTAAATACTATTTTGGAAGAAGAAAAAAAAAAAAAAAAAGCCTATATTCGTTTTGTTTGGACCTTCTTGTGGCCATAATTATGAAACTTGGAGAAGACTAAATCTAGGGTTTCAACAGTATGATGTGGAATATGGATTGCCATAATGGGAAAGTTGGTGGAGACACCATGCACCTTGGATATGAAGATAGAGGGTATGATTCTTTTCTCACTTAAGACATGATACTTATCATCAATTGTTATATAACCAGCTAGTTCATAGGGTACACAATAAATTAGGGTTAAAGCAGGCTAGGTAAAGAAGATAAAAGAAGAGGAAATGCCAGGAGCTAGCTAGCATGGGCAAAGGTACTTGCAGAGGGGGAGGGGATTGATCGAGGAGGCGAAAGAATG
This sequence comes from Chamaelirium japonicum, assembly GCA_947650365.1. Classification (NCBI taxonomy): domain Eukaryota; kingdom Viridiplantae; phylum Streptophyta; class Magnoliopsida; order Liliales; family Melanthiaceae; genus Chamaelirium; species Chamaelirium japonicum. Next base: position 29,811,565 of record OX393557.1, on the reverse strand, counting down.
TCTCGGGGCTGCTGGCCGGCTTGATGATGATGCTGATGCACGCTCACCATCTTTTCCAATCTCTCTCCCCCTCTCTCCATCCCCCCACTCCGCACGCCTAATATTCCTCTCTCTCTCTCTCTCTCTCTCTCTCTCTCTCTCTCTCTCTCTCTCTCTCTCTCTCTCTCTCTCTCTCTCCCCATGCATGTCAGATAGAGAATTCTTTCACCTCAAAACCAGGCTACCCAATATGCCTTCCCTCACCTTGCCATCCCTTCAAAAATTTCTATCTCTCTCTATCTCTCTCTCTCTCCTAATAAGAAGGCCCACATCAGTGTGAGTCCTCCACCCCAAGCAGCAAATAACATTAAACGAGAGGAGAAAGCAGGGCAGGCAAAGCAGTGCACTGGAAAAAGGGGAGCCCCTGCCCGGCCCACTCCCCCCCCCCCCTTCTCATATCTCTTCATCGATTGCACCAAAAAGCATCGGCCCTCAACAAAAAAGAAAGAAAGGCACTTGGTTCCCATTACTCCCCCTCAAAAGCATGCACCCATATCACACCACAGAGATTCCCCCCACTCACCAGGCTAGTTTAGTCAAAATTACAAGCGCCCCCCTACAATCCCCCGGCCGCGACTCAACTCCAATACCCCCTTCAACCCCATCTTTTAAACCTAGCTTCGAAGACCCATCTCTCTCTCTCTCTCTCTCTCTCTCTCTCTCTCTCTCTCTCTCTCATTGAGGATTGATGAGGTGGGGGTGGACTGGACCAGATTGTAGCTCTCCTGGTTAGATGGATACTCTGTTCAGGTTGGTGAGCCTGCAGTCGGAGCAGCAGTCATCCTTCAACTCCAGCCGCACCTCCAGCAGCTCAAGATCCTCAAGAACCCAACACCAACACCACCATCCCTACCTCTTACCCCAAGGCCAAGAAGAAGAAGAAGAAGAAGAATGCTACACCAACAACTACAGCAGCCACCCACACCACCACCACCACATTTACATGGATGAAGACTTATCCTCCTCCTCCTCCTCCAAGCACTTCCTCCACCCTCACCCTTCCACGGCCACCACGCCCACCACCACCACCACCACCACCCACCACCTATTCGAGCCAGCCGAGTTCTCCCTCCCCCACGACCTCAACCTCAATGTAAACCTCGACTTCGCGTCCTCCTCCTCCTCGGTGTCGTCGGCGGGGCCGAACCAAGGCGGGCGGTGGGCGGCGGAGCTGCTGCTGGAGTGCGCGCGGGCGGTGGCGGCGCGCGACAGCTCTCGCGTGCAGCAGCTGACGTGGATGATCAACGAGCTCGCCTCCCCATACGGCGACACCGAGCAGAAACTGGCCGCCTACTACTTGCAGGCCCTCTTCGCCCGTCTCACCGCCTCCGGCCCCCGCACGCTCCGCACCCTCTCCTCCGCCTCCGACCGCACGTGCTCCTTCGACTCCACGCGCCGGACCGCCCTCCGGTTCCAGGAGCTCAGCCCTTGGCACTCCTTCGGCCACGTCGCCGCCAACGGAGCCATCCTCGAGGCCTTCCTCGACGGCGGAGGCGCCGCCCAGCGCCTCCACATCCTCGACCTCAGCAACACCTTCTGCACCCAGTGGCCCACCCTTCTGGAGGCCCTCGCCACCCGCTCCGCCGACGACACCCCCCACCTCACCATCACCACCGTCGTCTCCTCCTCCGCCGCCGCCGCGTCATCCTCGTCCACCGCCGTCCAGCGGGTCATGAAGGAGATCAGCGCCCGCATGGAGAAGTTCGCCCGCCTCATGGGCGTCCCCTTCCGCTTCCACGTCGTCCACCACGCAGGCGACCTCTCCTCCCTCGACCTCGGCCGCCTCGACCTTCGGGACGGAGGCGAGGCCGCCCTCGCAGTCAACTGCGTCAACGCCCTCCGCGGTGTCCCCCCCTCCGGGCGCCGCCGCGACACCCTGCTCTCCGCCCTCCGCCGCCTCCAGCCCCGGGTCGTGACCCTCGTCGAGGAGGAGGCCGACCTCGACTCCGGCGGCGGCGGGGCGGAGGACGATGAGGATGCATTCCTAAAGGGATTCCAGGAGAGCCTGCGGTTCTTCGCGGCCTACTTTGACTCGCTGGAGGAGAGCTTCCCGCGGACCAGCAACGAGCGGCTGGCGTTGGAGCGGGCTGCGGGGCGGGCGGTGGTGGACTTGGTGGCGTGCCCTGCGGCGGAGTCGGCGGAGAGGAGGCAGACTGCCGCGGGTTGGTCGAGGCGGATGCGGGCGGTGGGTTTCTCGTCGGCCGCATTCAGCGACGACGTGGCGGACGACGTGAGGGCACTGCTGAGGAGGTACCGGGAGGGGTGGTCGATGAGGGCCGCGGGGGAGGCGGAGCACCCAGGCGGCGGCGCCGGGATTTTCCTCGCTTGGAAGGAGCAACCAGTGGTCTGGGCGAGCGCGTGGAGGCCGTGAGCGATTGGCGGGAGAGAGAGAGAGAGCCATCGAGAAGGACGGCACGTGTGGCGGAGCGGGAGCGTCGTGGTTTGAAAAGTCTCGCACGGGTGGGGGAGTGGAGTGGATGGAGGGAGAATATTTTTAAATTTTTGTTGCAGGATATTGTCATGATGACGGATTTTATTCTCTTTCTTTCAGCTGCCCGTGTTTAGTATGCGAGTCTTATACACATTTCTGCATCTCCTAATAGACTTCAAAATAATCCAATCCCTTCCCCCCCTAAAAAATAAAAAAAAAATAAACTTCAAATCTCCTCAAGTTGGTCGGCCCCGGTCGGTGGATCTAGTCGGGTCGCTTGTCATCGTGCGGCTGTGATGCGTGTCAGGCTCACCAATCAGACCGACGGACAGGAGGAGATCTGAACTCCTCTAAATATGTCTCACATAACCAACAGGCTAGCTCTTGGCCTCGTGGTACTTCCCCTCTCCCATATTGAAGAGTTTCCTAGTTCGACTCCTGATATAGTCTCCATGGAGCGAACTTTCTTTCAAAGTTGTCGTGTCTTGTTTATGTGTGTGAATCCTGACTGTTGATGCCATATTCACCGGATTATAGAATTAATGAAGAGCAATTGTTGTCTCTCCCGTTTAGATCTTCGAATCTCTTTGAGTCCTTGATCTAGCGTCCTGTTCATTGACTTATCGCAGCACAAAAAAAAAAAAAGTGGTAGTGGGAGGGGGTGTTGTAGAGATGGGGTTAGGTGATTTGGTGATATCATTTAAAGGGAGGGGTGATCTGGTGATATCATCTAATGGGAGGGGGTATATTAAAAAAAAAAAAGGCAGCAAATGGATAGATGGAGGTCTTTATCTCGTGAGGTGGGGGCGGTGGTGGAAGCGAATCTTAGGACAAGTGCTGTTGGAATCTAACAAAGGATGGTGGTGGTGGTGGACGCGTTAGTGGCTGCACGGAATGGTTTTTAGATTTTTGGAAAAAAGAGTAGGTTTATATATATATATATATATATATATATATATATATATATAGAGAGAGAGAGAGAGAGAGAGAGAGAGAGAGAGAGAGAGAGAGAGAGAGAGAGAGAGAGAGAGAGAGAGAGAGAGAGAGAGAGAGAGAGAGAGAGAGAGAGAGAGAGAGAGAGAGAGAGAGAGAGAGAGAGAGAGAGAGACGGTTTTTTTTAAAAAAAAAAATTTAAGCTTTTGAGGCTCATGTTGAAGAGGAGCTTTTGAGCTACAGGGGGTGGGGAAAGATAGTGGGAGCTGCTTTCTAGAGAGGATGATGATGATAGTTTTGGGGGGAGAGAGAGAGAGAGAGAGAGAGAGAGAGAGAGAGAGAGAGAGAGAGAGGCATTTCATCTCTTCTTTCTTTCTTAAACACTCCCACTTATTTGATGTCAGAAAAGAGATCGAATACTGAACGCGAGAACATGAAAGGGGGTCCTTTCTTATAAGGAAATTTTAATCACCCCCCACAACTGATAAGTATAACCCCGCTTTGGGGTAGTGGGGCTTCTTGCCCGTTCCCTTATATGTAGGAGAATAAGGAGCAGTATAATTGTGTAAAAAGGGTATAAGTGAGATGCACAGTCATGATTATGTGTAAAGAATAATCAGATGGTTCTCTATTCTTCAATGAACAGTCTAGATGTCTCACTTACATCAATAGTAAAAAAGTACCCCCCCCTTTACTATTAAAATAATATCTAGATCTGTCAATGGATTGGATTTTGATCCAAATCCGATCTGAATCTGGTTCATTAAGTCGGATATAGATAGGTTTTTTTGTTCTGATAATCTGATAACGGCCCGAATCCGATAACCGTTTACTTAACAAATCGATGTGAATTTAGGTCAATCCGATCCGTTAAGGACCCGATTCGACAAACTATAACATAATATATTATATTTGAACAATTGTTAGATTAGATTGCTTTAGGTCTAAGGCCCAAGGGTTAATATAAAAAAAGATTCTCGTGGTCCCCAAATCGTGAGTAAGACTTTATCCTAATCCTTCGGAGTGCCAAGTTCGGTACGACTCTTCTTCTGTGGATTCGATGCTCAACGATATCACAACCATCCGATGTACTCCTGTCCACGATCCGAATTCTGATCTGAATCTGATCTGATCCGTACTGAAACAGATATGGATTGGGTTTTTGGATCCAATGAACCAATGACGACCCCAATCTAATAACTTGTTTACTTAACGGATCGGATTTGGATATAGCCTAATTCGATCCGGCCGAATCCGATCTCGTTGACAGGTTTAATAATATATACCCTCACTACCTCATACCCCATTCTTCCATCCCAACATATCCTATCCTCTCCCTTCCATACCCTAGCCTATTCCCTCTAACCCTCCATACCCCATCACCTCCTCGTCGACATATCCATCACTGGCATACCGCTCGATACCCCCACCGCCCATTTTCGACCCGGCACCTCCGACACTCGTCTTCGACATCAGTGCCACCTCCCCCCCCCCCCCCCCCCCCCCCCCCCCCCCCTTTCCCTCCTTCTACTCTGCCGAATATTATTCAACATTTCGATAGTTCAGTGCCGATCATGTTCGGCACTGAATTACCAATTGAACATGCTGGGCGACAGGTAGGGGTGGCAATTAATCAGGTTTATCGGGTTACCCGACCCGACCCTATTAGCATGGGTTTGGGATGCTCAAAAATGAGTTTCAGATATATTTGGGATTTAAATTTAAAACCCTTTCGGATTTGGGTTTTGCTCCAACCCGCCCTGACCCGATCCGGTTATATAATTTTATGAATAAGTCTGCACGAATCCACAGTATTAAGTTTGTAAAGCATTTATTTTTTGAATTGTAAATGATTATCCAATTATTCATGAATTAGTATTTATTGAATGATTTTTCCTAGAACATGCATAGCCATAATACTTATCGAATTCTAAATCATTCTTCATTTATTGATGAAATCATATAGGTTGTTTTGTGAAGCCGACCCAACCCGCAAAGCATAAACGGGACGGGGCAGGCACGGATCATCCCAGTGCTAATTGGGACAGGTTTGGGAATTGCCCCCAAAACCAGACTCAGGTTTGGGACGGGTACGCGACGGGATAAAATATAACTGGGCGAGTTCGTTCGGGATAGGGCCGACTGACCCATCCCAAACCCGACCCATTGCCATCCCTAGCGACAGGGAGAGGAAAAGAAGGAATCGACAACTCTGATGATGGAAAAAAGAGGAGGAGGAGAAGATTGGGGGAAGGGGAGGCGATGACAAATAGGACGAAGAGAGGGGTGACGGGGAAGAAGGGGAGGGCAGAGAACGAAAAAGAGGCGGTGGCTTCGGTAACGGAATTGCCGGCAAGAAGGCGATGGTGTATGGAAGTTCGAAGGGGATGGGGTTGTTGGTTGGAGCGCGTAGTGAAAGTGGGTTTGACCGTCTAGATGTTGATGTAAGGCATTAAAATTTTTCCATCATCTAGATCACATTATGTAAACTATCATGTAAGAAATTTAAAACGCATGCACACAACCTATGGATTACTAGAGGTTGCCTCACGGGACTTATAAACGTCCATGGAGAAGATCCAAGGTTGATGGTCAATGTGAACGTGGCCTCACTTGAAGATCTCATCTTCAAGTTGCCTACGTACCCTTTCACAAGGAATCAAGCTTTTGTAGTTCATTTGACTAGGATCTCGCATCCATTGCATAGTAACTCCTATCCCGGCCTCAACAAACAACTTGGTGTGAAGGGATGAAGAAAAACTCTTCTTCTTCTCTTTCTCTCTTTTTCTTTTCCTTTTCTTCTCCTTCTCTTTTCCATGGCTGAAACCCCTAGGAGGGAGAGGGGCCACGAATTTCCATGTGTTGTTGGCCATTGGGGGCGGCTAGGATTGAAGATATAGCTGAAATCCCCAAAAGGGTTACCTATTTTGAGGGGATAGATATATATCCCCTTAAATCTTTGATGGATCCTTATCCATAAGTACATTTCGGCTAGGGTTTATCCCTTAGCCAAAGTTCACATGAATAGGGACTCATAAAGGCAACCAACAATGCCCCATGTGACACCCCCAAATTTTGGCACCCACTTAAGTCGAGAAGGGTCATGCACTATTAACCCCAATTTGACTGTGGTCAAACCCTAACGATGCGACATGGCTTCTCCTAGTCCAACTAGAAAACCAACAAGAAAAAAATAAATAAATAATTATCTATCAATATCCACCATGGACAATTATGATAATACCCCTGCACTTAGGGGTTATCTCTTTAGTCCACCAGAAGGTTGACCTGAGAAAGCGATGGAGTCGCACTCCATGTCGGACACTTATGACGACACATCCTATATTTTAGGAAAGTCATTAAAGTTCACTTAACTAGGCTCTAATGACTTCTCCTATGATGTCCGAGGACCAATTTTGCCCAAATTGACACTTATGATATTTTTGGAGAAAGTCAACTTAGTCAAACTTGACACTTATGGCAACCCCTAGAAAATAGGAGTGTCAACTTAGTCAACTTAATCATGACCTAGTGATCCTAGTTTGACAAGAAATCACACATGATTAAGTTCCACACACATTCATTAATCCGCATTCTCTTTCTATAGGTCACTAGCCCACCCGATGGGTCCCATCTGAGGAATACTAGTCCAACTAGATTTCCTTCAAAAGAGAATCTACAAAAGGAACCGCTTAGGAATCTTAATTCAATTAGGAAACTTAAGCTATACTAACTCATAATCTAAGTGCCCTGACACTATGTTAGGTCTGCTTTGCCGATAGAGGCTGCTAGGAGTAGGAATCTTTGGGATCCTGATAACCTTGGCTCCCACTGGTACCATGGCCTAGGCCACACCTGTAAGAAGCGTTTACAACCACTGCTAAAATACTGCTGCACTCCGAGGTTATTAGTATATTTATACAGGTACCCTTACCATGATATGTTGCACTTGAACCCTTCCAATCTAATATCCATATATAAAACTAATCGAGATCAGTATTGACTGTCCTTCCTGATTTAGTTGACCCACTTGAGTCTTGGTCTCTCATTCCCTAATGATCACCATCTTACTTTGATTATGGGTGACCACCCCTAAGGATTAGCACTTCATGAGGTCACTCAATGTGACACCTAGTTCCCCTAGGAGAATATAAAATTCCTACAAACTGCTTGCGTTTCCTAGAGCCTAATGTAAACCACCCAATCTATCCAGGTTTAGGTCTGCAATAGACCGCACTTTTTAGTAGGTCAAAATAGAGAACACTAAACTAAGGATTCATAACACATTCTAGGATTTTGGTTCTAACCAACTAGCAGTAGAGGTCCTAGTCTTATATAAACAGTTATCAAGACTGGTTTTCTCTCTTGATTCGTTCAATGCATTCTTAATACATCAACACTATCTAACTTAGTATCTCATATCAATGACCGAGATAAGTCACCTCTCTCTAGCAAGAAGGTCAGGTTTGTACAGCCTTACATACTAGATGTCTAGTCTAGTGACCGATTGCAAACCTATTTAAGTATGTATGGTAGCTACATATCTCCTGTATGGAATCTCATCCACATACATGAGTTACCTCAGCCATATTAAACGGACTTAGTGGGTTTATGCATCTCATGCACAATTATATATGAGTATTAGTAATGAGAGCTCAATCAAGTGTCGGGTATGCTGGAATTGGCATGTAGGACATACCAATTCTAACAGGGGTATGGAAGGGGGAGAATGGGGTATGTTAGGAATGAAGGGTATGATGGTCATACTCCACACAAAAATGGAAAACTATGGGGGAAGTACGGCATGAGGGAGTAATTTTGGGGGGACTTGTCTTTATTTTTGTAATATCTCGCCCATGCTTGTCTTTATTTTGGGGGGTGAATACAATTTTCCTTCTTTTACTTGTCTTTATTTTTGTAACATCTCGTCCCACACTGACATTTTTAACAGGGTTTTGCCAATTTGATCCATTTATATTCCAAATCAAGTCGGATTATTTACAAACAAGTCTCGGACCAAATACTAATACCAGACCCAAAATTTTTGGATTCGGATTTGGATCATGATACGTTCCATTGAAATGTCCGGGAGGACAAAATAATAGAAAAGGCCAAACAGAAACTCGCGAATTCTAAGTTTGAATTGATGATTAGGCTAGGCCAATTGATTTGGCAATCCATATATTCGATGGTTAAAATAAGATGGTTGGGTTAGGCATCATAAGGTTGAAATAAGACGGCTGAGTTGGGCATCATACAGATTATGATATTATAAAGGCTTTGTAAAGACATCGGATCAGATCAGGGTATATCTAAATTTAATCTATATATTTTGAATCAAGTTGGATCAGTTTTAATCAGATCTCGGACCAAAAAACTATACCAAATCCGGGATTTTCGGAGTGGATTCGGATCGGGTTCGGATCATGATCCGCCCCATTGACCAGCCTAGTTTTAGATGGATGGTCTTGTACAAAACATGAACAGTACTTTGTATAGGCTTCATGTAGGTATTAATTTTTTTTTAGAGAATCATCATGTTGGTAGTATTAGTGTATGCATAATCAATCCAAGATAAATCAATTTAAATTTATAAATAAACAGAAGAAGGATTTCTCAAAAAATTCAATTTTAATTGTGTGAGCCACATACCAAGTATAAAATGGAACCAATCAGAGTGCCATGTCAACAAAATCAGTAGGGGTTTTAGGAGACTTCTTGCAAAGGAATGGAGAAAGCAAACTCTCGATGACCACTAGCGAAGCAATGGAGAAATCAAACAACAGACAACTTCCCAACGACTTTGACAAGGGTTCCAGGGAAATAAAGAAAACAAGTAGTGGTTTTCGGCAAACCTCGGCAAAGGAATGGAGAAAGAAATATCCTGAAAACCTCCCAACAACCTCCGATGAGGGCTCCATGCAAGCCGAACACATCCATGTACGTATAAACCTAAACGCAACTATTGCGTAAAGTTGCTTCCAGGATCATGGGTACAACAGTTGGACCCAAGTTGCGTCCATGATCCTGGATGTAACCAGCCGCAACAGTTGCATCCAAGTTGGGTCTAGGATCATGGACGCAACCATTGCGTCCAAGAGTTGCTTCTAGAATCCTTGACGCAACAGTTGCATCCATGTTGTGTCTAGGAACCCCACTACTTGGGTTTCCTTTTTGACCATGGAATCCTTTCCAAAGGTTGTTGGGAGGCCTTCGATGGTATGTTTTCTTATTGTTTCACCAGAGGTTGTTGGGTAATATCCGAGGGTATGGTTTTTTGCCAATGAACCCTTCTTGGAAGTTGTTGGGAGGTTGATAGTTGTTTGTTTCTCCATTGCTTCGTTGGAGGTCGGAAGTCGGAGAGAAGTCAACGGAGGTTTTCTTTCTCCATCCCTTCATCGGAGGTCATCGGAAACCCAACTATTTGTATTTTTTCTTGCACCAGAACCCTTATCGGAGGTAGCTGGGAATTCAGACAAATGATAGGAAAAGAAACAATATAGAGTGAGGGGTAAAATATGGTGGCATTTGATATAATTCGATATAAAGAAAAGATGTACTTTAGTCTAAAAATTATTGGTGGTCATAAAAGTATCATTTTTGAACGCTGTACTTAGTTTGAGTAATAGGTTGTTAATTAGGAAAAAACCCATTTAAAATGTAGTTCTCCCATTATTTAAGGAAACATTGTCCATTTATCAGTTGATATAACTGATAAATGTAGTCCTAGGACCATGTAATGCAGAAGCAGCAACCATGATGCACAAGGGCGCATTTCCGTCGATAGAGGGTGACATGTGCATCGTGACCGCTGATTCCGCATTGTACGGCCCTAGGCGCTACCAGCCTGTAAACGTCCGTTTTGGTTACGGTAGCAAAGCGGACCCCATGTTAAGCTGCCATCGAACCCCAAAAGCTTAAGCTAATAGAGAATGGGCCAAACAATGCATAGCAAGCTTGCACAGCTAATCACTATTAGTGCCAGCTAATCACCTTTCAAAGGCCTGTAATGGATTAGAGAAGTGCAGAAAAACTTGTCATGGGATCCAAAGCCTATGCATGAAATACCGCAAGATATAACAATGTGTTGTTCAGAAGCTCAGCTTCATAAGGTTTGGATGGTAATTCAATTCTCAACTTCATAAGATTTGGATGGGAATTCAATTCTTAACTTATGTAATAAACATGAAGTTGATGGGAAATCCCCCATACAGCCTGATACACATTATAACATTTGATGAGAAGGAAAAGGTCACATCTTCCTTGCATGAGATTTGGATGGGTAATTCAATTCTCAACTTCATAAGATTTGGATGGGAATTCAATTCTTAACTTATGTACTAAACATGAAGTTGATGGGAAATCCCTCATACAGCCTGATACACTTTATAACATTTGATAAGGAAAGGTCACATCTTCCTTGCATGAGAATTGGATGGGTAATTCAATTCTCAACTTCATAAGATTTGGATGGGAATTCAATTCTTAACATATGTGATAAACATGAAGTTGATGGGAAATTCCCATACAGCCTGATACACATTGTAACATTTGATGAGAAGGAAAAGGTCACATCTTCCTTGCATGAGATTTGGATGGTAATTCAATTCTCAACTTCATAAGATTTGGATGGGAATTCAATTCTTAACTTATGTAATATACATGAAGTTGATGGGAAATCCCTCATACAGCCTGATACACTTTATAACATTTGATAAGGAAAGGTCACATCTTCCTTGCATGAGAATTGGATGGGTAATTCAATTCTCAACTTCATAAGATTTGGATGGGAATTCAATTCTTAACATATGTAATAAACATGAAGTTGATGGGAAATTCCCATACAGCCTGATACACATTGTAACATTTGATGAGAAGGAAAAGGTCACATCTTCCTTGCATGAGATTTGGATGGTAATTCAATTCTCAACTTCATAAGATTTGGATGGGAATTCAATTCTTAACTTATGTAATAAACATGAAGTTGATGGGAAACCCCCATACAGCCTGATGCACATTATAACATTTGAGGAGAAGAAAGGTCGCATGAGAATAAATATCAAAAACCGCACCTATCAATCTATATATTCACACTATCACAACAATGAATTTAAACTTGCAAGTCTAAGCAACTCTCCACCCTACAGGAAGCCTCCATCTTCTGTGCCAGTAAATGGACACCCTCGACCACACCGGAAACCCAAAGCTGTACTCTAGAGGCTCATCCGCCACCCCCCCTACAGTCAACGGCAGCCACACATACCTGGAGTCCCTCAGCTCCGACGGATTCCAGCGGTCCGCCATAAAGAGGAAAGATCCCGGCAGCCCTGGCAGCGGGACCACGAACGTGCCCTGTGAGAAGAACGTCGTCATCCTGAAGATCTTGTTCCCCCCGACACAAGGGTTCCCCATTGTCTCCCAAGGGCCCATGACCGACTCCGCCGCGTGGGACATTGCCCTGTTCGGGGCCCACCCCGTACATCCAGAGGTGATCATGTAGTAGGTCCCTCGGTGTTTAAAAAGGGCGGGAGCTTCTCTGTGCTGCCCCACCAAGATCCTCCTTGCCACCCCCGTGAGGTCAAGGTAGTCATCAGTCAATGGTCCGATGTGGAGCTCGCTGTTCTCCTCGGACGAGTAGATGAGGTAGGCTGCCCCATCATCGTCTTTGAAGACGGTCATGTCCCTGCTGTCGGAACCGTGAGGCCGTTTGCTGTAGAGGTACTTGAAAGGTCCGACGGGGGAGTCGCTAACGGCGACACCCACCGAGGCCTTCGTGTAGTTGATACCGTCGACGTGCATCCACATGACGTACCGCTCGGTCTTCTCGTTGTAGATCACTTTGGGTCGCTCAAGCACATTGGACTTGTGGAGGTCATGGGTCACATTGGTTTCCTCTCCAGGCAGCACGATCCCCTCATTCTTCCATGCCCACAGGTCCTTTGAGGAGTAACAACTGACCCCCACTATGTCAACCTGATCAAGATTGCAGCCATTTATGAGTACTGGTTTATACTTCACAACAGTTTATAAAAGAATAAAAGCGTGTATAAATATAGAATTAGTAAGACCATGCACGATTCCCTCGTTCTTAACTTTTTTGCATACCAAAGAAATAACCAAATCAGGATTGGCAATAAAAACAATAGTATCCTCCAACATTGATAATTGACCAAAGCTAGATTCTCAACTTGACATTCAATAGTAGTTTGACCACAAAAACAGCTGAAGTAACATGGAAAAAAAAAGTGTTGGTGGTGGTGGTGCGTTGGGGGGTGTGTGTGTGTGTAAAAAGTTCCAACTTGAAATAAGGACGCAAAACAAGTCCCATTACACATCAGGTCCCTAGACAAGGAAAAGAGCAGTCAGATTGAATGTGAGAAGGGTATGGGTGAGATGCGTCGTCATTGCATCGCTTGCCACCACTAGCCATGGTCACCCCCTCGCATCACCCCCACCACTGGTGGTTGTCACCCGCACCATCAACAATGTACTTGGCTACTGTTGCTGACTACTGCTTACCGCCTGAGACCCGTCAGTACCATCACCACCTTCGGCCAACAGCGACCACTGGAAAAAAAAAAAACCAACAGCACAACCCCGCCACCACCATTGACCGTTGCTTGCCCAAAAAAGGGAAAAGAGGGGGAAAAAAGCATGTCGTCGCGGCCCCACTGCAGCCGTCGGCCACTGGTCTTCTCCTCCCTCATCATCACCATTACCGATCAGTGCGTGTTGTCGCCCCTCCTTGATGCGTGGTGGATTAAAAAAGCTCCGCAAAAGAGATAGTGGTTGCAAGATTAAAAAAGAAAACCTAATATTGTAGTAAGCTATCCATTTGATCGACCATACATCAAAACCGAACCCTATAGCTTGGCATGCTTCAAAATAAAAACTGACATAAAGAAAACTTCAATCTGCTATGAAGAGAAGTGCTATGAAGAGAAATTCATCACAAATGAAATTCACCACAGAATAAAAAAAGTGTTATTAGTCTAAGGCCCCTTTAACTAACCATGTAGTTTGATAAACCCCTCTAATTGTTTTGTAGTGCATTAAGTCCCTCCCTCACTCAATTTTTACAAAATTATCATTTTGCCCCTCTAACTACCCCTGTAAAACCCAATGTATATTTTTTTTACATGCATTGTACAGTAAAATCCCCAATAGTAGACCCAAAACATTGTAGCTGCTATAATGATTCCACTGTAACAATAATATTTCGGAGTATAAATTCAGTTGCTATAATGAAATAACTATAGTTACGATCCTACTTTAGTGATTTCATTGTAGCTACAGTGATACTTACATGAAGCACAATCTGAAATGAAGATTGAAAAAGAACTGCTTACTCATGGTAATATCATTTTTTTTTAATCCAGCATGCAACCATGTCTCTTGCCAACCCTATGGCTTGGCATGATTCAAAATGAAAACCGAAATAAAAAGAAACTCAATCCAATACGAAGAGAAGTGTGGCTTGGCATGATTCAAAATGAAAACTGATACAAAGAAGAAAAAAAAGCATGTGAGAGAGACGGCGGTTGCATGCTGGACTGGATTAATAAAAAAAACTGGTATAGCCGCGATGAATGTAGGCTGAGGTTCCTTTCCTCGATCCAATGGAAACCTAAAAGTACAATATATAAGGATTGAAAACAGAACCCTATGGATTAGCATGCTTCAAAATAAAAACTGATATAAAGAAAAGTGATACAAAGAGAAAAATATTGAAAAAGAGGGGCTGCTCTAAAATGAAAACTTACATTGGGATCAAACATAAACCCAAATACAAAATCTCAAACCCCAAATAAGATCAGAGATTGCAAAGTAAACCATACAAAATCCATCACAAAACCGCAAATCTAAGAACAACCATCATAAAACAACCTTACTCACCGGCATATATACCTCGGATCGGCGACAGCTCTCAACAGAGTGCTCGAAATCAAGAGGAGCCGGCGAAGAGGGTACGAGTTATGCAATCTTGAGGTCACAAAACCCCAAATAGATAGACACACACACACACACACACACACACACACAGAGAGAGAGAGAGAGAGAGAGAGAGAGAGAGAGAGAGAGAGAGAGAGAGAGAGAGAGAGAGAGAGAGAGAGAGAGAGAGAGAGGCCGGTAGTGGTTCCTCGACTGAGTGCTCGAGATCAAGAGGAGGCAATGAAAAGGGCTCGTGATCCATGTTCAAGGCCAAAGAAATCGCAGGGGCTCGCGGTCGCAATCACAAAAGGCTTTGCAAGATCGAAGTCGCAAGGGTTTTGGTTGTGTAACACACACACACACAGAGATGGATGAAGCAGGGAGGAGGGGGTGGTCACAAGACTCACAACTTTACGAAGCAGAGAGAAGGGGGTGGTCACGGGTTTACGAAGCAAATATCTCTCCCCTCTATGTTAATCCCCTCTCTCTCTCTCTCTCCCAAACAATCATGAACCCTCTTTACATTTTAGGCAAATCAATCCCATATGTTGTTTGTCTTAGTTTGCCTGTCTCCCCACATCTGTCCTCCCTTATTATATAGATGTGCATCACCAGTTATTACATCACTTGCATAATTAGCTATACTTTGCCCAATACTTCTCGTAACATGCATGCTGAGCTAGTGATTTTTTGTTTCTCGCTTTGTTCATGCATGTATGCCTAGTTAGTTATTTACAGCACATGTATAGTCAACTTATTTCTTGTAGTACTTTTGTTATAGCATATTGCAACTCTTATTGAGCTTGTGTACGTACTATGTGGTGACCTGGTATGGTGTAGTTGACCACGTTGTACCTTCTTGCCTGTGATTGCATTTTGTACACACGACCCTATTGGGCACTTGAAAAGTGAACCAATTGTGCGTCGTCCTGAATTGAAGATTAGAAGGAAGGGTCATAGAGTTGTAACTTAGGTTGAGAGGTAAAATATTCGGCTGTATGTCATGTGAGCGAATAGATAACCAAGTCCTGGAGCATTAAGTCCTCGAAGAAAGTAAGTTGCTCACGGCTCCTCCGTGAGAGAAGGGAAACACCACATGGATATCTTGATTAAAAGTTAGTATTCTGACGAGGTATCCCGGATATTGGATAGAGGTGGCTCTCTGAAGCGAAAGAAAGGTCTAATAGTAATGCCAACCAAGGCAGGTTTGAAAATTTGGGGTTCACATAGCCTTACTTTTGTTTACCTTGCCCTTTCCTCTTATCACACGACTCACACTTACACACTGGGATGTGCTTGAGTTGTTCTTATCCTCATCTTACAGATAGTAGTATACCAGTATGTCATTTTGTTGTACTTCAAGTGTCGTTTTTGGTTTACTTCGTTTTATTTAACTTATATTTGTTATTATATTAGGATGGATGTTAGACACTATTACTACTTGATTTTGGCTCACTGAATTTTATAAACTCACCCCTTGTCATTGAAATGTTTTTATTGAGGCACCCTAATGACAACCACCAGAGCATTAGCACCTCTACCCTTGCTTCATGGTAGGCTCCCTCTTTGCTCTTCATTTGGGTCTATAATAATATTCAGATTTGGAGATCTGAACTATGCAAGCCCTAAGGGCTAGTGATGTTTTCTTTTTATACTTCAGTAATATGGTTTGCTAAGAATTATGCAAGCCCTAGCAGATAGTTAACATAACAAAATCTCTCTTTCAAATGATAACTTCTTCCTCTATCTCTTCTCCCTCTCCCCTTCCCCTTCACACAACGGGTTTTCGTACCCTCCCTCCTCCGTACCTAAATCTAGGGAATAACATATTGGCATATAGGAGTTGAGTAAGCAAAGCATACCTGGTGGGATGAAGACTAGAAAAATGGATTACTGTGAGTATTGTGCATTTGGAAAGCAATTATAGGGTAAAGTTCAATACAACTATTTATCGTTCAAAAGGCACGCTAGACTAATCCACTTAGACGTTTGAGGCCCTTCCAAAGAAACCTTGAGAGGGGGACCAAGATGCTTTGTCTCCTTATCGGTGACTTCTCACGCAAGGTTTATGACTATCCCGAGTTTCACTAAAAAATACCATCAAAAAATCAATATTTCCACCATTTCTACAAAATTGCAATATTTCCACACTGTCGAAATATTTCCACGAAATATTTCCAAATACAAAGGTCAAAATTTCCTCCGAAATGGAGATTTTGAACCTTGCTTATGAGTAATTTTATACTAGGTGGTTTATTTAGTTACATGATGTGCTCTCTTTGATAAACAGTGTTTTAAAAAGCTAGCTATGGCCCAGGTGCCCCCCTATGAATTGTCTACGCGGGAAAGGCCGGTCCAGGCGGGCCAATTTCACTGGTCACCCTACTAAAGAAACCCTAAGCCCGAACCCTCTCGGTTTCGTGAGCAGTAGCCTTTGATCCCCATCTCTTCCCTCGATCTCTCGCTCACTCTCTCTCGACCTCACCTCCCATCTCTCCCTCACTGTGGTGGCAAGGATGCACGACAATTGACCGGAATATGATGGGAGGAGCCGGCACCGAAACTAGAGAAGTCCACAGACGAAGCGAAAAACCCCACCAGCCAAGTTAGCACCCCCTTTTCCCTCTCCTTTTTTTCTTCCATGTGTTGGTTCCATGGATTGGACCACATCCACCCCTTGCCTCTTCCATTGTTGTTGCTATGGCGACGAAAGGGGCGGTGCTAGATCTAATGATAGAATGGTTGGTTGGTGAGATTGGACAGAAAGAATGGAAGGAAACAAATGCAGAAGCTCTCTCTCTCTCTCTCTCTCTCTCTCTCTCTCTCTCTCTCTCTCCCCCCCCCTTCTTCACGCCCTCTTCTCCTTAGTATTTTTTTAATCCCTATATATATATATATATATATATATATATATATATATATATATATATATATATATATATATATATATAGATATAGAGAGAGAGAGGGCTGTTACGTCGAGCTGTGAGCTGCGGTAGGAGAAAATGAGCTACGGGTATTTTGACCCCACTAGAAGTTTTGGAATTTGATGAAATTTGGTGAGGGTGTTTTCTAGGATAAGATGATCATCCTCACCAATTTTCATCAAATTCCAAAACTTCTAGGGGGAGGCAAATGGTCGAAGCAAAATCTGCATATTTTAACAGTGCTGCGGACGGCAGATTTTGCTTCGACCATTTGACCCCCCATAGAAGTTTTGGAATTTGATAAAAATTGGTGAGGATGATCATCTAATCCTAGACAACACCCTCACCAAATTTTATCAAATTCCAAAACTTCTAAGGGGGTGAAAATACCCACAGCTCACTTTCTAAAACCGCAGCTCACTGTAACATTCCTCTATATATAATATATATATATATATATAATATATATATACACCCTAGGTGCTAGGCAGCCCCCCACTGCTCGCCTAGAGCCCTAAGCTTTTACAAACCTTGTCGATAAATAATATTGTGTTGCATATCTATTGTATAATTACTATGTTTTGGATGCCAAATGTTCCACCTCGTAAAGATTTGTAAAGGTGAAACGGATATATGTTCCCATGCAGTGTTTAAAAAGGCGTTTAAGGCTTACGTCTCGAGGCCCGCCTCGAAGTGAGGCGGTCCTGTGTTGCCTCGAGGCGCACGCCTCAGCAGCCACATATAAAAAACCTACACATCTGTATCAAGAGGTGTATGCCTTTGTCTGAGGAGCGCCTCAAGGCGTTCGAGACGTAAGTCTCATGCTCCAGGCGTGAAACATAGGGCGGGGAAGGGTTAAAACCAATGTTTGGTGTGGAAGAGGCTCAAAGAGTTTGATATGTAAATCGCCCCCATGGGCCTTTTTTCACCTATTGAAACCTCCTAAACCATTTTAGATCTTTTTAGGTTTTGAAACCCCTTTGCCTCCAAAAACCCAAAATCAAGATTTAGTGCTCATTTCTTTTTCAATTTTAATTCCGAAGTTGTATTCTTCTTATTTGTGGATTGTCTACCAACTACAAGTGAGAAATCAAGATTTGTTTCATGTTTAAAAGTATAGATCATGATCTTGCTTCTTCTACTAGTTTTTTCTATGATTTTTTCTTTATATTTTACCATTTCATGTATTTGTATCATTGTTGTTGTTTTTTTTTTGAATCTTGACAATGTTAGTCCTATATTCGTATTTTATTGTTTGTTATTACTTGTTAGTTGCTACTTTAATTATTATCTTGAATATTAAAGAATTAAGCGTGTTTGAGCAATTTGACTTTTTATTTTGTTGTTAGATTGCTCGAGGAGTGCTCAATCGTGTCGTATAAGATATTTTCTAATACATTGTGATTTATTATGCATATCTAGTTCAATTATTATTACACATTCAATAATAGTATTTATTCTGAAGTTTTTCTTCTTTAATTTTTTTTTTTACCAAAACGCCTCAAAAAAATTTGAGGCCTACGCCTCGCCTCTCTAGAGGAAAAACGCCTCGGTATGCCTTTCGCCTTTTTAAACATTGTTCCCATGACAAGAAATTTCGAAGTTTTTCCATATTTGGAAATATGTATCAGATCATTGGTTATATGATATTCATATGATCCAAACTACTATCATTGAAGGCAACCAACTGTGTCGATATTAGCACCATTACCACGGTGTGGTCATAAGTTCATTATTGAGATGTATGAACTCTCATGATTTGGTATTAGTGGTCAATTGGACATGGTGTGTTATGTCCTATGTTAGCCTATTGCAAGCAATTGGTTAGAATAGGAGCCACTCTACTAAATGTTCATTCTGGAGAGTAGTTTCTGTATAACATTATTTTGAATAAACCAGTATATCCATATGGCCCAAGAGGGAGGATGCAATATTTTCCCATGTGGTGTGGGCCACTAGGTCAGTTGTTTTTCATGTTTATCCACCCGGGTTGGTTAGTTGCTTGTGATCTGTTAGGCATGCCTGCATTCCTGCCCAACGGCCAATGATCATAAGGTACATGGGAATTGGCACACTTGATTACACCGTAGGAGTTTGGTGTAAAGATAAAGATGTGAGGAAGGCGTGGATGACCATCTCTGCAAGTTCGTGAGGGGTGGGACTCTTTGATTGATATTTCTAAACGGTTTTGAGTGCCTATTTTACACCATCAGGTTTTTCCAATCCATCGAGGAGACCATCAAAGGGAAGGAAATAGTAGAAGACCTTTGCTCGCTTGTTTGAATTATTCCTAGTGATTGGAAGAAATTACCATGACCAGAGGCATGATCTTTGCATTTTATTAATTACATGATGAGATGATTATATGCTTCACATCTATGGTAGAAAGATCCAAAGTGGTCATATACATGATTACAATTAAAGCATAAGTCATTGTAAATGGAAATTGGCACACTTGGTTATACCATAGGATTTTGGTGTAAAAATAAAGATATGAGGAAGGTGTGTATGGCTATCTTTGTGAGTTTGTGATGGAGTGGGACTCTTTGATTGAGATTTTTAAACAGTATTGAGTCACTATTCTTACACCATCATAGTTATTCCTATCCATCAAGGAGACCATCAATGGGACGGAAAGAGGAGAAGACCGTCGCTCGCGTTCTTGAATTATTCCTTGTGCTACGAAGAAATTGTCATGGCCGTAGGTATGATCTTTGTATTTTATTAATTACTTGATGAGATGATTATATGCTTCATTTCTGTAGTCGAAAGTTCCAAAGTGGTCATTGATCTTATACATGATTAGACTATAAGCATACGTATTTGTAAACAACTTCAACCTCAACCGACAAGTCTAAGAGCATCCATATATGATCCAACAAAATTTGAGTGTGCAAGGCTAGCTCCCGACCTAACGTCAAACTCTATGAATTAGTGGCATAGTCCTCCAAGACATTTTCTAGACAAGAAGAGGGACATGCCATGGACCCTAGAAGGCTAGTTTTTAGTTAAATAATTTAAGCTCATGTAGCATAAGGGAAACCATTCAAGAAGCTTTAAAGACCAATGAAATGGTCTAGAGAAACTGTAAAGAATGCGAGGTTTGAAAAACATCAAGGCAATAAGCCAAAGAGCCAAAATGAAGCACAATCCCCAAACATGTACATTTAAACCTAAAAATAACAAATGGATCAGCTAAATCTTAAGCTTATTTCTCCAAAATGAAAGTGGTACTCGAGATTACTTTATTTAACCCTTAGAGCATCTCCAACCCACTCCCTACCCCCCACTACCTATTTTTGGCTTACTAAACATGCCATGTAAGCAAAATCCCCCTTTCAACCCACTTCCTTTTTCAAATTTTAAATCATTGGATCAAGGCCATGTCATCATCCATTTTCACCAAAGTAGCATTTATTGAGCTGTGCCCATGGGATTTACAAATAGCATGTGAAATCCCACTTGCTAAAGGCAACAAGTCAAATCCCACTAGCTACTTAGCAAGTAGAATAGGGGGTGGGTTGAAGGCAATTTTAAGGCACCTACTTGCTAAATTTAGCAAGGGAAATACTAATAACAAGTGGGTTGGAGATGCTCTTATATGTCATTTGTGAAATGTTAACTTGAGAGGAAATTCATGTACCCCAAACCATATACAGAAGACAAGTGTGCACTACTACACTATAACTCATATACACAGGAATACTCAGGCTAAAAATTATAAAAAATACTCCATTAATCTTGTACTTTTCTCACTCCAGAAAATTACAAACTCATGGAGGTACCACCAACAGTTTTCTAGTAGAGTATCGTAGGTTTGATGACGATCCTATTAATGGGTACTTACTCTTAATAGCATTCTCAAAACTGACGGTATTTATTGATGCGGCATGAAAAGTTAGATGTAGTCACCACTCACCAGCAAGAAGACGACGGCTAGTGGACCACAGGACAATTAATTGTTTCAATTAGCGAGGGACAAATGTTGGTAGGAGCTATTGGCCTGATCTACGATGGATTCAAAGCTAATGGCTTAAGCTGAGGTCATTGGTCAGTGCAGTACTTTGGTACTGAGCCAGTTCTGGAGAAGATCAAGAGCAACAACCATGGCACCCACCTCAAAAGCATGGCACACAAGTCAGATCAGACAACATGATAAACCAAAAAATATATTCTACATCATAGACGGCAGTAATCAAATCATAAAAGGTATGGGATCAGATAAGATGCCAAACGCAATCTAGATAAACAGAAAAATATTGGGAATCCGAGTGGACAAATAATCAATTCAGTAAAAGGTATTGCGTCTGAGAAGGAATAACAACAGAGAATACCTAAATCAAAAAAAGGGTGAATCAGATCACGAGATGAGCATAACAAACTGGACAGAAAAGGGTATCATATCGGAGAAGGACCAAAACGAAGAAAGCAAATAAAATACTTAAAAACAGTATTGAAGAGCAAAACGAATCTAGGGGTTCCGTCTTGTGGGTCGGAATATGGCATGTGGGTTGTGTTCAGATCCGATATTGCATATTGGGTTTGAACAAGGAGGGTCTGGACGGAGCCGGTCAAGTTACATCCAACCGAACCCAACTGGGTTCTTCTATTAGCCAAGTGTGTCTGCTTCGCAGTTCGAGGAAGGCCTCGATCTTGCAGAAAAACAACTCTAGTAAAATTCCTTCAGCTCTGACTCCCTCGGTTACATCAGCTATGCCTCCTCAGCCTCACAAGGGAGCACTATGGAGGACTTGAGTCTCTCTCCTATGGACTCTCCTATGGACTCTCTGATGTCGTCGTGGTGATTTTACTAGACAAGTATGTCCGTCTAAACAGGATGAGGATTCTGATACTGAACGATCTCTTTGGGAGTGTCGGAGACCTCCTCGTCGCTACCTCATGTCTACCGCAACAGTAAAAAGACTCTTCTAGCAATCCAGTGTCCAATTTTACACACCGGATGAGCCGTTCGTTCCACTAGATCAGGGAGATCTCGATGGTCAACTTCTCGGACAACTCTCACAAAGAGCTAGGCTATGGGGTCCTCTATGTCTATCGACTCCTAAAGATAATAGAGGGGTTGGACATCAAGATCCTTTCTGCCCCGATTTGGAATCAAGGGAACCGTGAACAACGTTGGCATGCGGTATCAAACCAGACGTTGTTGACCTTCCTCAGGGTGATGCTGGATGGATGGCATCCATATTCCTCGTCTAAACCATAATACTAAGATAATGGAGTACTTCATGGACCTAAAGTGGAAGATTGTCAATCCGACGCCTAAGCAGGGGACATCATCTCGTAAGGCCTATTCCCTCAAGAAGAGTTTGTGCTAGCTTCAGATATGCTCCTTGAAAATGCACGACTGTTGCTGAGATTGGTTACTCAAACAAACCTGAAGTACCATCGGATGGGCTGTAGCTACGAAGTGGAGGTCACTGAGGATATCAAGGCCTCCACCAGATCCAGATACACCACCTCTAGAGTTTGTCACTGTTGGATTTGATGTCGTAGATATGGAGGCATAATCAGAAACTCTAAACACCAATACGACTTAAGGCCCAAAGCCACAACATCTCCATCTCTATCCACCGGCTCTTTAGTATCCACCCCCCGGGGAGACCTCGGCACTGCCTGGCCGATACACACAGAAGTAAACAACGAGACGATGGGGCCGGTGGTGGTGGCACCAAAAACATAAGGGCACAAATTAAAGGGGCACAAAACAGAGGACACTGTAGAGATGGAAAGAGGACCCATTCAGTCAATCATGGCACTGATACCATGTTAAATCGAGAGGAAATTTTTGTATAGCAAACCATAGGGGCCTCTCTTATAGAGCACGTGTAAACTACTACAATACTGCTCACACACATGAAGAATACTGCACACTTATGTGAAAATTATAAAAATACCCTCATATAATCTGATATTTTCCTATATTGATAATTATGCCTCATGGATTTTTAAACCACTCAGACATTCCTATTCTTCAAAATAAAGGGTATATAAGAAACCAATGAGTCATAAGTATGCACCTTGTCATTTTGCAGCCATTAAACAGCAAACATACATACCTCATTCGGTATTTGTTTATCGGATCATCCTTATAATCTGAGATCCACCCTCTTCTAGTTGGTTCTTAGACATTTTGAAGTATACCATGCAGGATTAGTGCTTGAAATGCAATAAGACTCTTAATTAAATGGTTTGGTTCTCCAGATCTATGTATAATGGATCACAGAAAAATGGAATATGAGATCAAGTCTGATCGCAAATCAAAAGGCAGGCTGCAGAATATAAGGCGTAGATATAGAGATCCATCATGGTGAATTAAAAGGAAAAGGCCTTTATATTCTCTTAAACAAAATAGGCATCACCTATCTATCTTGAGTAACACTTGTGTAACGCTATATGTCAAGCATAAAGTTATAGTTGCCATTGCAGAAGAAGATATTGGAAAGGTGATCAGCACATGCAGATAAGGAATAACAAGCAGAAATTATAAACACAACTGACCCGTGCAGCTCCTTTGCTATGAGCATGGTACGTAAGGCCATCTTTGTTTTCTCCATACCAGTAGTAGGTCTCTGTTTTTTCATCAAATAAAATTCCCCCTCCATGAGCTTGAATAGGATTTCCGTCGGTGTCCAGCCACAGCCTAGCCGGGTAGTAATACATGCTATCATTGTCTTCCTTTCTTGGGTCTGTTGCAGTTTTCCAACCAGGGAAGAAGAAAGGCCTCAGATCGGAAGACTCGTCTAAGAACTCATCAATTACTGAAGGCTGCTTTCGTGGCCCTCTTCGTCTCAGAGCACGTGGCGAACGCTTGCTTCTAGGGGGTGGAAGCTGAAAATTCTCTTCCTCGACTTCTTCTAGCTCTCGAATGATAGATAGATGGCTCATGCGAGGTTCCCAATTGTCCTTGTGATGTATGATAGAATAGAAATGGATTATGAGGATGCATCCTACCAAGCTCCACACAACGAAAGACAGAGAGCATCTGCTTCCTGCATTGCAATGGAAAGCAGATGATTTCCGGTGTTTGTTCCCCATCCTCATTCTCTCAATCTTTTTACTTCCAATACAATGCTGCAGTAAAGAAAATATGACATATATAGTTTCCAAATTGAATCCAATTAAAGCCACATACTTGACTATCATATGGTGCAAAGAGCACATTGCTCACTAGGAGAGAAAGAGAGAGTAATAGGAAGAAGGAAGGAGGAGAGATAGAGAGATGGGAAGGGGGGGGGGGGGGGATGGGAATTGTATAAAGATTCCACAAAAAGAAATTTGATAGGAGAAAATCAAACTTAGGTAATCTGCAATGAAAAAATAAAACAAATTCAATAACAAGGAGCTGCAATTCATGATGCAATGTACCAACATGGAGTGAGTATGTATAAAAACTAAAAAGAATTATCTACTCTGCAATGCCACTAAGTTTTCTAGGTATGTCGACCCACCCAAGTCAGACATATGGCCAAGCAACAGATTAACATGTGACACCAGCAAAGTACACCCACAGCCCGACTTGAGGGGAAACCTCCTTTTGAGGAAGATCGTGGTTGGGCACTATGAAACAAACTTCATGCATGCCAGAGGCCGACTCGAGGGGCAATCGACTCCCAATGGGAGTCTGGGTTGGACCCCCTCAAGTCGGTACCATGCATCAACTCATCTACAGCGGGGTTGAATCTATCCTAGTGCATCTCAACACAGGTGTAACGTTTGCTCGAGTCGTGGGGCAAGCCCAAATCGTGGAGGAGACCAAGGCGCAATGGACATCTGCTCGAGTCATGGGGCAAACTCAAATTTATGATTTTTTATTCCTGATTTTGCATTCTAGATAGTTGATTTCTTATAGCTAATTCCTGATTTTTTTAATTTTTATTTATGATTCTTGATTCCTGATTCCTTAATGCTGATTCCTAGTAGTATATTTCTGATAGCATATTTCTGATGGTTGATAGCTAAAGCACAAGATTGAATGTTGCCTCAATACCATGGATATCGGGAAAAAAAACCTCTTTTAAAAAATTCATTAAATCCTTAATTCATTCTTGTTGAGGATTAAGAGTTTTAAACCTCATTGGATTTTAATGCATACATGATTAAGAGGGATGACTCTTAATTAAGTATGTACATCTGATTAGGGGGGATGCCCTTTAACCACGTTGAAACTTCTGAGATTTACACCTCTGGAAACCTTAGCAGAGTGGACAGATACAGGGTGCCTCGTCAGACCGCTTGGACTCAGCAAGGCATCCACGGTAGAGAATAAGGATTGTAGCCTCGTAATACCGGTTTGGTCAAGGGCCTGCTTCATTGCAGATGACAAGATTTCTAAGTTGTTGAATTGCATGATTTCTAAGTTGCTGAATCACATAATTTCTAAGTTGTTGAATTGCAGGATTTCTAAGTAGTTGAATAGCATGATTTCTAAGTTGCCAAATTGCAGGATTTCAAAATTATTTTAGAATTATGAGAGGTACAAAAGATTTATAAATTATTGAACTGTATATCGGATTTCTGATTGCTAAGGAGGTTTTATTTCTGAATTGCGAGGATTCGTGAATTCCTGATTGCTGAGGATTTCTGATTTCTAAATTGCTGAACATTCCTAAAATTCCTGATGCTGAGGATTTTTTATTTTTGAATTGTTGAGCATTCCTGAATTTCTGATTACTAAGGATTTCTAATTTTTGAATCGCTTAGCATACTTGAAATTCTTGATTGTTGATGATTTTTTATTTCGGAATTGCTAAGAATTCATGAATTTCTGATTGCTGATATTTTTGAATATTGTTGAATTGATGAGTATTCATGGATTCCTGATTGATGAGTATTTCTGATTTTTGAATTTCTAAATTAGAGTATTTAGGGATTTTTGAATTGCTTAATTGCAGAAGATTTCTAATTATTAACATTTCTAAATTGTTGAATTGTGAGATTTCTAAATTACTGAAAAAATTAGGATTTTTGATTTTCTGAGTTGCAGTTGATTTCTGAACTACAGAGAAATACTTAGTGATTGGATTAAGAATTATTGAAAGATTAGAAGAGGAATTGGTCAGTGAATTACAACATCTACTAGAAGAGAGGTTTCTAGGACGGCTGGGCTAGCCCACCGCTCAAGAGATGGCTAATGTAGGTGCATAAAATTAGACGTACACGTGGCAGCATTGTGTGAGAGCATAAACAAAGATGAAGGGAGAAACTAGTGATGTATTTATAGAATTATCAGCGTGTAGATTTCATATGACTGAAGGCATGATAACTGAATATAGAGAGCGATAACTCCAGAGGCCAATGGAATGAGATTGTATGGTGAATCACGCATCTGAGAAAGAAGTTATGGACACTCATTGAAAATTTCAAATGGCCATAACTTTGCGCTCAGTGGTCCGATTTCTTACCGCGACCCCAATTCGAAAAGTTCTCGACAAGATCTACAATGTGGTTAGTTGCTTCGCCACTATGAAAAAAATAAAAAACGATATTTCTACACGTAGGAGTGTTGCCTGCTTAAGCGTAGGAGTCCTCTTTACTTGCCATTGTTTAGATCAGGTTGTTGCCGCTATTTGTTTGCTTCTTTTTTTTGTTGGTACAGGTTCGGTTATCCATCGCTTAACTTGGCAATGGGCTTCACAGTTGTCCCCCAACTCCACATCAACCGCTCAACGTCTCTTCTTCCTCTCTCCCTCTCCTCTTCTTCATCCTCATTGACAAGTGTGCGAAGCAGGAGCCCGAGAAGCCAGCTAAAGATGTGCCTTCAGCGACCACGGAGAAGACCATAGGAGAGGAGACCGTCGTCTCGCAGCCCGCCTCCATCAAGGAGGAGAGCAACCTGGTCTCCGATCTCGAGGACCTCGCGCAAAAGGGTATCTACTCCAACAACATCAATTCCTCACCGTGGGTCGTCCTCTCCATCGACGTCGCCATGAACCTCTTCGGCTACCTCATGATCTACTTCACCATCACTGGCCGTCTCGTCCGCCCTCATGTTTGGCAGATGTGCCTCTACATTGCCATCAGCACCAACTCGCAATCATTCACCAATATCAGCGCCCACGTCACCTGCATCAAGAACTTCTCAGAGAGCCAGGCCATCGCGCTTGGCCCCCTCAAGAGTTTTATCGGCCTCAACAACGACATCATCACCCAACTACACCTAACCTTCTACGATAGCAACTCCAAGACCCTCATTCTTTTCGTCGATTGGCTCCCTATCGCTGTCTCCCTCATCTTCGTCCACACCATCTGCATCATGCCGTTGGCGGTCCCCCGCCGCGCCAGTGACACCAAGCCCTTCTTCCGCTTCTTGTCACCTCCCTCTCCCTCGTCGCCTAAGTCACGGTCATAATCATCCTCCAAAAGCGCCTCATCTTCTCCCGCTTCGAGTACAGCATCAGTTTCGGCAACGTCATCTTCCTCCTCTTCCCTCCTCTTCCCCATAGTCATCAAAGAATAGCTAAAGCTTTGGAAAGAAAACAATGATCGATCAAGAATCCCCCGCCTCTCTCCATTTTAATCGATAAACCTAAAACAAAGGGTTGGGCCCAGCTTGACCCCAACCTTGTCATGGCCCTACCCTTTGACATGCCTATTGGAGAGTCGAGTGCAATACACATAGAGTTGGGTGCAAGAGGGCGGCCTTCGAAGGTGTGCAGTCGTTAGCGATCTCTTTCTCTTTCGTTCACGTTCTCTTGCAAGACCCTAATGCGAGGTATGTTGTTGTTCACGATGTTTAGGCAACGATCGTGGCCGTGTTTGTAGCATCGATTGTGGCCGGTTTTGCGAGAGATCACCTTCCGTTGTAGCATCGATCGGAATGGACTGACGACATTCTCTCACAAAACCCTAATGTGGGGTGTACAGTTGTTCGTAATGTTTAGGTAGCTATCGTGGACGGCTTTGTAGCAGCGATCATGGCAGGCTTTGTAGGTGATCCACCCTCTAGTTTTGTAGCATCGATCGGAATAGGCCAACGGGGTGAAACATGAGCAGTTAACCGTTCGATACACTAAATCATGGCCTTTGTCTCTTAGGCAAATAATGCTCGTGCATGTCGGCACTCCCCCGCCACCTATGGCAGCCATGGCCACCCTCCAGCCTACGACGGCCAACACCCACATTGCCTTCAGCCACCCCCGTCTATGTTGCCTCTAAGATCCTCTCTCTCTCTCTCTCTCTCTCTCTCTCTCTCTCTCTCTCTCTCTCTCTCTCTCTCTCTCTCTCTCTCTCTCTCTCTCTCTCTCTCTCTCTCTCTCTCTCTCTCTCTCTCCATGGCCACCCCCCGTACTATGTTGCCTCTAAGATCCTCTCTCTCTCTCTCACACACACACACACAGTGGCGAAAACCCTATTTGTGGCTCTCACATTGGATCGTGCGGTCTCGCTTAAGAACAAATTAATGTTTGGAGTATCTACAAACCCTATGAGACACTGTTCTTTCTCAAACAAACCATAATATATCTGCAATATAACTTCCATGGAAAGCAAAACTTTCATCTGATTAAGAGGAAGTTACTATTCCAGAAACACACCTGGCAGCCGCCTGCAGTGATCCCGCATCGTCACCTTAGGAGTGTTCTCGCTCGCCGGAGTCGCAATCCCCACCTGTTAACTGGCCCTTCAATCCATACTGGCCTCCTCCTCTGATCTGATCCGAATCGTCATCCGGCCTGCTGTGTTGCTATGACACAAAGGAGAATATGATCAGGAAAGAGGAAAAAGAAGAAGAAGAAGAACGGGAGGTTACCTCGATCTCTCTGGAAGGGGTGTTCCGTGGAATCCTCACACACAAAGGGAGAAGGAGAGGAGATGGACGACCTAATGTTTCCCTCTCTCTCGATCTAGGGTGGGTAAGGAGAGGAGATCGACGACCTGCAGGGTCGGGCAGAGTGCGATTTACCGGTCGGGGCTGCCCGCCGGTCAGGGGAGAGTGCGTTTCACAACTGCGGCTCCCGCCGGCTGCGTTGCCACAAAGAAGAAGATGAGGAAAGAGGAGAAGATGAGGAAGAAGAAAGAAGGGAAGGCTACCTCGATCTCTCTCGCAGGAGTGTCCCGTGGAGTCCCCAGACACCAAGGGAGAAGGAGAGGAGACTGGCGGCCTGCTGTCTCCCTCTCTCTCGATCTAGGGTTCAGATGAGGTGAAGGAGGGGATCGGGCCTCAAAGGGTGAAGGAGAGGGGATCGACGACGGGCAACCTGCGATTCACCGGTCGGGGCTGCCCGCAGGGGAGAGTGTGATTCACCAGCTGGGGGTGCCTTCTGGCCGGGACTGAGAGCGATTCATCGGCCGGCGGTGCCCGGCGGTTGGGGAGAGTGCGATTCACCGGCCGTCGTAGCCCTGCCGCGGCTCCCTTTACGCGGTGTTTCTTCAACGTTCAGACAGGAGGTGAAGCATTACCTGCCAATGTGAACCGGTGGATGGATGCACATCACACACCGCTGACATTCATACGTCACTGGTGTCAGGAAAATTCCCAGCACAACCGCTGTACCATACAACCGCGGGGCCCACTGCGAATTAACAGATATGAGGTATGGGGCAGCGGGTCCCAGAGTCCCAGCGCATGGGGTTAGGGATGGCAACGGGTCGGGTTTGGGGCGGGTCGGCCCTATCCCGAACCCGCCCCATTATAGTTTATCCCGCCCATACCCGTCCCAAACCCGTGTCGGGTTTTGAGGATAATTCCTAAACCCGTCCCAATTAGCATTGAAAAAACCCGTGCCCGCCCCGCCCCGCCCCGTTTATGCATTGCGGGTCGGGTCGGGTCGGGTCGGCTTCACCAAAACTGCATATTTAGCTTCTTGGACCCACCTAATTGCAGCTCTACATGGAGAAGAGTATTGAGTAAAAATTCTGATAAGCTAAGAGCAATAGTAAGCATACTCATCAAAGGTATGCTTACTATTGGATGGAAGCATACTCATCAAAGGTATGCTTACTCATCAAAGGTATGCTTACTCATCAAAGACTCATATGATAGCCTGATAGGTTATATACCCGGGTCGGGTCGGGGCGGGTTGGAGTAAAACCCGAACCCGACCCGAACCCGACCGGGTTTTAAATGCAAATCCCAAACCCGTCCCAAACCCGTTTTTGAGCATCCCAAACCCGTCCCAATAGGGTCGGGTCGGGTCGGGTAGCCCGATAAACCCGAATAATTGCCATCCCTACATGGGGTATGGCCCTCAGCACCAAATGCTTCACAATCATCAGTTCATCACGCTGCTGTCAGGACGGTGAGCAAAATCTTTTGTTTATATTTTAATCAAGGCACAATATCTTTTGTTTAGCGAGAGCGTGGGGTGGGTGAGTATCACAGCCGTCCGAATTGCACTCAATCCCTATCTTGCGATCACATCGTCCGAATTAAACCCAGTTTTTACAACTTGAAAGTGAATCCCACCCGATCAACTCCTTTAAATCTCTACCCGTTTTTATCTCACTCTATACTTAACTTTTTTGACGAAGTCTAACCTTGCTTCGGTGTGCCAAACTTTGAGATACGTGTTTCAAACTTAGTTTTTCTGGCAAAGTCTGACCCTGCTTCGGTGGGTCATACTTCGGATTGCACATTCCAGACAGTTTTTCTGACGAACTTTGGCCCTGATTCAGTGCGCTATATTTTGGAATGCACGTTCCAGACTTCGTTTTTCTTGTAAAGTCTGGCCCTGCTTCGGTGTGCCATACTTTGGGATGGGTGTTCCAGACTTAGTTTTTCTAGCGAAATCTGACCCTACTTCGGTGTGACATACTTCAAGGTGTGCGTTCCAGACTTAGTTTTTTGGTGAAGTTAAATCTTGCTTCGGCTCACCATACTTCGGGATGAGTGTTCCAAACTTAGTTTTTATGGCGGAATCTGGCCCTGTTTTATTGCGCCATACTTCGGATGCGCATTCCAGACTTAATTTTTCTACCAAAGTATAGCACTGCTTCGGTGCGCCATACTTTGGGATATGCATTACATATATAGTTTTTCTGACGAAGTCTGGCCCTGCTTCGGTACGCCATACTTTGGGATGCGCGTTCTGTGCTCCATATTTCGAGGTACACATTCCAGACTTAGTTTTTTTTGATAAAGTCTAGCTCTACTTCGGTGCGCCATACTTTGGGATACACGTTCAGACTTAGTTTATTCTGACGAAGTTTGGCCCTGCTTCGATGCGCCATACTTCGAGATACACGTTCAAACAGTTTTTTCCCTGGCGATGTCTGGCCCTGCTTCAGTGCACCATACTTCAGGATGTGCGTTTTAGACTTAGTTTTTCTGGCAAAATCTTGCCCTGCTTCGGTGCGCCATACTTCAGAATGTGTTCCAGACTTAGCTTTTCTGGCAAAGTCTAGTCCTGCTTTGGTGCACCAAACTTTGTGATGCACGTAAGGTACCATTGTGTCGGCGCCGAAAAATCGGTCTAAGCGGGCGTGGGACATGGCACACGTCTTCACGTGTTATCTTTTCAATACCCGTCTTCGAAGAGAAGGGTCTCAAAAACTTCCAAAGACTGTAACTTTTCATACATATGTTGGATCAATGCGTATAAAGTGTCATTGTGTCGGCACCTAGAAATCGGTCAAAGTGGACTGAAACATGATATGCCTTGATGTGTAACCTTTTCGATATCTACATTCAGAGATGAAACTCTCGAAAACTTCCGAAGGCCACAACTTTTCATATGTGCGTCAAATCAATGTGTATATGTCATTTGGCATCCGCAGAGATGCCATTTTATTAGCGAAGGGGAGTCTGAAGAACATACTGGGGACGGTTGTCACAATGGGACAAATGAACAATGGTCTTTATTTGCCGCTTCCTCCTTTCATGGCCAGGTTGCTGTCTGTGTCAGGTCTTTGTCCTGGGTAGGTGAGCGGCAACACATAGAAGATGATATATGCCTTTTACCGCATCGAGTCCGACCACTGTAAGGAGGTGAGGGCCTGCTACTCTCTGATTCCATATGGTGAGCTTTCGAGGATTGAGCTGGGATACTTCTTTCACCATTACGAGTGGAAGAAAGTTTCAAAGTCTCAACTGTTCAACTTTCAGGGGTGCTCAGCTGGTTGTCATCCCATACAGGGCTTGGAGGCATGGGACATGTACCTCAGAATGTACCCCATGTTCGTTACTGGTGCTTGGTCTCCAGTGATCAGGGTTACTAATACACCTGCGGTAGAGGTTGACTCCATGGTTTAGCGGTATCGATCAGCCTAGGGGCGAGCGGGCATGGACAACTGCTTGGTGCAAGAAGCTTAATACGATCTTCAGGAGGCTTACTATTGGTACTTTGCAGTCTCAGATTGTCACGCATGAGCAGCTGGAGGAGTCGGTGACTGCTCTGAGGACTCGGGTCGCCGTGCTTGAGGAGAGGGATTTGACTCAAGCTACTCAACTTGAGGCAAGGGAGGCGAAGGTTATTTGTTTGCTAGAGCGCAAGTCCAAGCTTCGAAGGCAAATAGTGGATTGAAGGTGAGTAGTCAGTTGTCCGCCATTGCTAGGGAGCAAGAGGTTGTCGATCTTTACAGACGTGTTGCATAGCTTGAGAGAGACAATATAGAGTATTATATAGGGTGGCTTGAGGCGATGGATACCCTCAAAACTGTCCAAGCCAAGCATGCTTCTACACTGTTTGTCGCTACGAGGCCCCCTTCAGTCCCGCTCCACTGACTTGTACTCTTTTTCTTTTTATCCTTGACTCGATCATCTGATATAGTCGCATATCTTGATTAATAAAATCGTACTCTCAGTGTTTGAGCTTTTGACTTTATTTGACTGGTAGTTTGATGGTTGATTTTCTTGTATTGGAGGGTGCTAGTCCTAGGAGGACATAGTTAAGACTGCTTTGAGTTTCTACCTAAAGTAAGCATAGTCGAGAGATTACATTAACCTCGATTGCAAGGAGCCTAAGGGGTTTCTCTTTTCTTAGACTTTAGCCTTGAATGGGCATAACCGATTTTGCTTCGAGCTTCTGTCTTGAATAAGCAGAATCAAAGGCTTAGGTTGACCTGGTTTGCTAGGAGCAATTTTATCGGACTTTAGTCTTGAAAGGGTATAGCTGATTTTGCTTCGAGCTTCCGACTTGAACGGACGGAATCAAAGTCTTAGGTTGACCAGAGTTACCAGGAGCCTTTTTATCAGACTTTAGCCTTGAAAGGGTGCAGCCAATTTTGCTTTGAGTTTCCGATTTGAACGGGCGGAATCAAAGTTTTAGGTTGACCTGGGTTCCCAATAGCCTTTTTATCGAACGTTAGCCTTGAAAGAGCGAGTCAATTTTGCTTCGAGCTTCCGATTTAAATAAGCAAAATCAAAGTCTTAGGTTAACCTAGGTTTTCAGGAGCCTTTTTATCAGATTTTAGCCTTGAAAAGGCATAGCTAATTTTGCTTCGAGCTTCCAACTTGAACGGGTAGAATGAAAGACTTAGATTGACCTTGGTTGCCAGGAGCCTTTTTACCGGACTTTAGCCTTGAAAGGGCATAGCCCATTTTGCTTCGAGCTTCCGACTTGAACGGTGCGGAATCGAAGTCTTAAGTTGACCTGGGTTGCCACGAGCCTTTTTATCGTATTTTAGCATTGAAAGGGCATAGCCGATTTTGCTTTGAGCTTCCAACTTGAATGGGTGAAATCGAAGTCGTGGGTTGACCTATCTTTTTATCGAACTTTAGCCTTGAAAGGGTGTAGCCGATTTTGCTTCAACCTTCTGATTTGAACAGACAGAATCAAAGTTTTAGATTGACCTGGGTTGCCAAGAGCCTTTTTATCGGACTTTAGCATTGAAATAGAGTAACCGATTTTGCTTCAAACTTCCGATTTGAATGGGCGAAATCGAAGTCTTAGGTTGACTTAGATTGTCAAGAGCCTTTTTATCAGACTTTAGTCTTGAAATGGCTTAGCCGATTTTGTTTTAAGCTTTCGACTTGAACGGGCGGAATCGAAGTCTTAGGTTGACCTGAGTTGCCAGGAGCCTTTTTATCAGACTTTATTCTTGAAAGGGCGTAGCCGATTTTGCTTTGAGCTTTCAACTTGACTGGGCGAAATCGAAGTCTTAGGTTGACCTAGGTTGCCAAGAGCCTTTTATCGTACTGTAGTCTTTAAAGGGCATAGTCGATTTTGCTTCGTGCTTTCGCCTTGAATGCAGGGAATTGAAGTCTTAGATTGACCTTGGTTGCCAAGAGCCTTTTTATAGGACTTTAGCCTTGAAAGGGCATAGCCAATTTTGCTTCGAGTTTTTGCTTTTGAATGGGCGGAATCGAAGTCT
Source organism: Chamaelirium japonicum (assembly GCA_947650365.1). NCBI lineage: Eukaryota > Viridiplantae > Streptophyta > Magnoliopsida > Liliales > Melanthiaceae > Chamaelirium > Chamaelirium japonicum. The sequence continues at coordinate 29,777,035 of OX393557.1, read as the reverse complement.
TAGGTTAACCTGGGTTGCTAGAAGTCTTTAGGTGCTTTGAACGGGAGAAATTGAATTTTGAAAGATTTCAACTTCAAAAAAAAAAGGCAATCTGCAGTTACAATTATTTTTTAGGCTGCCCGACGGACGTTGTGAACTCGTCTTTCAAGGCGCTCAACTTCTTTGTCGGAGGGTGCTTGCTGGTGCAGGTTTCCGTGAACACCGTTTCCTTTAGGATTCTGTATCTACATATCATATTGACTCCTTTCCTCTAATAATGTTGTCTTTCCTTCTCTTAGCATGGTTCCTTGTTGGCAAGGTAGCCATCAAATTGTTGTTCTTGGACCAGGTATTCAATATGATGCTTCAGTTGCCGACAGGTTGAGGTTGGGTATCTATGATTACAATGGAATTCGCAGTAGACCGTTGTGCCATTCGTCTGCTCCAAATTTTGAGGAAGTGGTTGTAGCAGTAGGTGAATATATCTTCGATTGAGGTGTTCAGCTCGATGAACACCCTATGCTCCCTTGGAGCTCTCCTCTTCCCTGTTGGAGGGGATTCTAGTTCTTCATTTTATCTTTTGGTCGGTACCTTCTGGTTGGACGCAGCATTAGCAGACTTCTTATAGTAAGATTCTTTTTGGGCTTCGTCAGCGTTCTTGTGTTAGGAGTCATGAGACTAACTTGGCTCGTGCAACTTTTTGGTCCGTTAATTATCCTCCACCTCTACTTCCCGATGTACCCGCTTGAACATTACCTCCAAGGTGTTGGGAGAACATCAGATAAAGTCAGTGTAAACGTGAAGCTCTGGCCGGATAGCATTCTGGACTGCCAGCATGATAGTCTCTTCGTTATGGGATTGGCTAGTGAGCTCGGAATGCTCATTACAAAACCTCATCGTGAAGCTCCTTAAGGACTCATCAGATCCCATCTTCAGCCGGTAGAGAGTGTTCAACTTCTTTTCTGGCATCAGGTTCAGTCGGTAGTGGTCTATAAAGAGCTCTGCCAACTCTTTGAAGATGACCACCGTATCAGTAGGCAATGTGTGGTACCAGTCGAGAACATGTCTATCGAGGCTTCCCGCGAATATACAGTAGATGACATGGTTCTCATACTCGTACGATGTCATGGCCTATTTGAAAACCAGAATATGGAAATCGAGGTCTCCCTTGATGCAGTTTTACTTCGACAAGTTTGGTATTCGCCAACCCTTAGGGAATAGGATTGCAAGCACCTCGGGACACATAGGCCCCGCTGAGGCGATTAGTAGCCTGCGGTCTTGATGGTATCGTCCCACATCGGTGATCTACCTTAGTCAGTTGAGTAACTCATGGGTATTTGTTGCTTTTGTACGCGAGTGGATGGGACGTTCAGTGGTCCTATTTGATTCAAGTGATTTTTCTCGGTAATGGCTCGGTGCACCATCGTCGTCGAGGTGATCCCACACTATTTGCCTTGGTGCTTGTGTGGATACCTAACATCTCTCGGTACGAATCCCACATGATTCTTCTAGATGATGACTCGGGGTAGGGTAAGTCTTTAGCAGTTCTTTATTAGCGGTGGGAGCATTGTGGACCACAACCCCCGCTCTCTCAGCTACCTTTTTTAGGGACTCCCTCTCTTTCTCGATGATCATGTTCTTCTTGAGGAGATTCAACAATTGAAAGTCAGCAAACAAAATTTGGAACGTTGCTGGAGCCTCATCCCCTTGCATGGGTAACATATTCTTTGCTTGATTGATGCCTCGGGGATAGCAGGTTCTGCCAATTGCTGCGGCCTTCCGGATGGCTGCCTTGCAGCCCTAACTGCTCCTGGATATGCCTTCGATTGGTTGCTATGGAGACCTTTTGATCGTCTTCGATCAGCACGTCGTTTGTCAAATCAACACCTGCCTTCGGAGGGTTAGTGTTGGCCTTCACCATCGATCAGATTGTGTTGATGTCGGCGTGATGAAGATATTGACATAGACTTGAAGTAGGACTTGTGACTCTTCCTTACAAGTTGAGTAGGAATCGGTAGAAGTGTGGGTAAAACATCTAACGACATCCCATAGATGGCACCAAAGATTGTGGGAGAAATTTTTATACCGTCTTGATCAGAAACCTCACCCCACAATTCTTGATTAAATATGGATGGTTAATATATTGTAGAGATAGCGGTTAGAGAGTAAAGAGAGATGATACATGAAGTTGCTATCAAAGTTTGGCCTTACAACCTACGTCTCCGAGCGAGAGGTGCCACCTAATTTTGTATTATAATGTATGTGAAAGGGGGGTAAAGGTTCTCTCGACAAGTCGAGAGAAACTTCTTATAATGGGGTTGCATAGAGAAATTAGATGAGAACTAAAAAAATATAGCTCTGGCTCTGGAATCCACTCTTCTCTTGATCAATCCACCAACCAACCCCTTTTCTGTATACCTTAAGGGTCCTTTTTATAGCTGAAGTATGTGCTGATATGATAATGATGATGTGGCAGTACTGGGGTGGCGCTAGTCCTGGGCCTCCTTCTTGGGTCTTACTGGGTCTCTGCCAATCTCCACATTAAGCCCCGCTCGGTCTGTGGGCTCTGTGGCGATGCTTCTTGGGCCTGGACTCATCATTTGGGCTGAATGGCCTGGTTGTAGTCTTAGACAAATTTTGCACCCACAAGATCTACAGACCATAAGATGAACCCTAGAGTCCTAAATCTAATCATAACCCTAATCTGAACCTGCTCACCGTTGTTGCCTTTCATCTCCGCTGCTCACCACTACTAAGGCGGTGGTGGTTACGGTGAGCAGCTGTGACTCGCACTGCTGCTGCTCGTCGCAGGCTGTTTGCTGCCCGCTGCTTGCTGCACCGTTGTTGCTCGCCACCTTCTACTCGAGAGAGAACATGGAAAGGGGGAGAAATGGGAAGGGGGCATTTTTGGGATAATAAAATGTATTTTGGCCTCCCCTTAAAGAGATCTTATGAGTGTCCTATTCATTAACATGATCTGTTAGTTGGAACCTAACATCCATTACCCCAAAATAAAGCCTGGTTGATAGTTTCCCAAACAACCCCCGGCCACTTTAATCCCACTAATAGTAGAGGCATTTGGTCTTTTTCAACAATAGGGAGAGATTTAAGGGAGCTCGTCGGAGTGCCATTCAATTCCCACCCCATACTTTGGCTACTTGACAGCCAGGAACCCAAAGAATAGAGAAAAATCCCATGAGCCCGTTGGAGATGCTCTCAATCTCTCCCTATTTTTGTGTAAAATGACCAAATCAGGACCCATTAAAACAATCTTTACAAGAGCTATTCTAGAAAGTAAGAAAGTCAATAGACTTTCATTCAATGCAAACTGGGGCCCACTATTCTTAGGTTTTCCCAACAAAATAGGGAATTTTACTGGAGCCCCCTTTTTACTACTTTCTCTATTTCTTTCGATAAAATAAAGTAGAAAGAAATCCAAAGGAGCCCATTGGAAATGCTCTTATCTCCTTAACCCCTATATGAAGGAGCGGATCGGTCCTTAAAAAGGTGAACCCGGTGAAAAAGAGGAGATTGGCGACTAGCAGACACGGACATAGTGAAATTCACCGGTTGGGGCTACCAACTGGTCATAGGAGAGTGCGATTCATAATTGTGGCTCTGGCCGACTGCATTACCACGACACAAAGGAGAAGATGATCAGGGAAAGAGGAGAAGACAAAGAAGAATGGGAGGTTAAGTCGATATCTCTCGAAGGAGTGTTCCATGTGGTCTTCACACATGAAGAGAGAAGGAAAGGAAATTGACGACCAGCTGTCCGAATTAGAGTACGTGGGTGGGGTAGGCGAGGATCATATCCGTTTGAATTGCACCTAACGTCTACCTTGCAATCACAACTATCTAATTTATACCCAATCCTTACCTATGAATCCGACTCATCCAACCCCTTTTAATCCCAACACCTCTTTATCTGCCCTTCTATAAATATGAACTGCCACTCATCTTCCTACTATTCATTCTGTCACGTCCTAGAAATCTGAAGACCGATCCCTAGGGTGTGAGGTGAGAAAAAGATAGAATTTTTGAGTTTAGTCAATCAACTACACCAATTGGGAATCTCACAGGGCTTCTTCTACACTCACATATATGAAAAAGAAGGAAGGAGAAATAACAATTTCTTTTTCTTTTGTACTGAAAACGATTTTATTAACAAATAGAGAAATAGAAGTCGTCACAGAGATAAAGTTTCTCAAGCAAACTCGATCTTCAAGAGAGCTATCCTCTCAGTATGGGTGGCACATCAGCACTGCTACATGCTGACAGGAGGTCCCCCTAAAGGAGCACGAGGCCCAAGTCTTCGACGGTAAACCAAGTAACCTTACCTTCTTTCTAACACTCATGTACTCTGGTCTATGGGTCCTATCTATGAGATTGATCAATTAGGTCATTTACTTAATTTCCATCATGATCTATCCTATGCTTAGGGCCTTGAGGAGAGGCCTATCCAAAAGAATTCAGCTGGAATCATTGCAATTAACAACCACATGGTACTTAATTAAACTAAAGAACTCTTATTCTATCAGAATTACATGGTCTGAAGGAAAAAGACTACAAGACTAACATATTAAATAAAAAAGACAAAGCTGCAACTCTAACTCCGCCTTTGGACTCCTACTGCTACTCCTGAGCCTTCGGACCTACAAGTGAGCCTACTCGTGGGAAAGAGTAGCCCCCAATGAGAAATTGAGAGATTAACCAAATTAATAGCTAGTGACATCCTAATATTCTTTAATAATATGAGACAACCGATCTAATTAAATTAAAGACGTATTTATCAGTACTAAAGAAGTCAATGTTTACAGATAGATATCATAAGTCTACTAGCAGTCTATATTCTCATGCAATTTCTATTGTCACTAGGTTATCTAACACACGATCCATTCAATATTCCACGATGCTTAAAATAACAATCCAGAAGTCATCTATTATAATGTGAACCCCAGATATTTTGTTCATCCTGCCACCGATCGGGCATTACTATAGGGCATTTTATTTCGATGACGAGGGCCAACTCTCTCGCCATGCATCCACTAACACCATGCACAAAATCACTCAAATGATCATAAGGGGTTTTCATCTTTTCACGGTAGAGCTCTACTGCCCAACTTGCTTTAATATGAGGACTTCAACTACCCCAAGACAGGGTTGCTAGGCCAATCCCTACATGAGGGCTATTCCTATTGGTTTTACCACAACCCATGCCTGTGGCCCCTAACTTACTTATCTTCAGTTGTGCATGTAGGGCGGTTCACAGTCCCTTGTGTGCACGGGTCCCTACTTCTAATCAGGTAATCTATCAATATAGCATATCCACATAGGTACAAGAAGATCTACACAGTGCCTTATCAGTTTTAATAGTTTACCCCTAGTTCCGTACTACTCTTGCAACCCACCACAACATTAAATATAATAAAGTGTCTCACCCGGAAACCTGTGTACTAGGATTGTCACGCTCCTCATCGGAGGATGGGCCCTGATAATTATTAGTTATTCAGTTTATAATTTAATTTAAGGGAATCCTAATTACGGTGTCCAAGTAACTAATAGCAGTTATTATTATATTATTAATATTGTTAAGCATGCGTCGTCGGACTCGTGACTCTGCATGCAAGGTGGGGTCCACTTGACCACATACGACGTGCCCGACGGGACCTGCATGCTATGTCATGGACACCTACCCTTAGTTGTTCTCATTTCTCACTATTAAAGACTACAAAGAAGAAAGTAGATGTCACCTGGCTGGAGCACACGACTCCATTACAGATTTTTGGGGTATGAATAAAATTTCCCTATATTTATGTACCAAAGGAAGCAACAAGGGTGAAAGAGTAATTCACTCTTTCAAATAAATATCTTATCTTATCTTAATTAAAGCGATAAGCACAAAATGGAGGAGAGATGGGTCGCCACAACAGTCCACGCTGTACCCGACTCCTACCGACCACCACAATTTATATCGCAATAACCATTTTACACATTTTCAATTTTTATTTTTTTAAAATTTTATTTGCCACCAGGGAATTTCCTTTATATAGGGTCGCCCCTCGCGGGCAAAAGCCAAGCTGTGAGTGGGTGAGGGTCAAGCCGGGGCTGGAGAGCGCCGGGGTCCGTTCATCGTCTCTCTTCGAAAAAAAATAAAGAAAAAAGAAAAAAAAAAAAGAAGGGGAAACGATCCCGGATCTCCACCCAGCCACGGAAATCCCCAATCTCTCCCACTTTAGAAACCCTAATCTCTCCTCATCACCCCGCAATGGGACTCTGGGAGGCTTTCCTCAATTGGCTGCGCAGGTAAGATCCCTCGTTCCACCGGATCCAATCCCTCCCCATCTGATTCGAGGTTCGAATCCGATCTCGGTGTCTCTATGAAATTTCTCATGGTGCTTTGGTATAGGGGTGAATTCAGTGAGAGGCGATGGTTTTAGGGTTTGAATTGGATCTTTGTTCCAACTTCCAAATTTACTTCTTTTTTTAAAAGGAATTTTGCATACACCTCCTGAGTCTTGACCAACATTGATATTGCATAAAACACCCCCAATTTTTAAGTTTTATGAATAGCGCCGTAGCATATTTTGACCTTTGGAAATAGCCCTCATGAGGGGGTTTTATGTAATGTTAAGTTTAGGAATGGCGGCCTAGCATATTTGACTTATGTAATATCATAATGTAGCCATGCGGTGGAGGTGTTTTATGTAATATCAATGTTTGTCAGGGAGGTGTATGCAAAAATCCTTTTTTTTTATACTGAATTCTGCGATTTAATGTCGGATGTTGGTCATATATTTTCTCCTTGAGTCTGATTGCTTTGGTTCGCGTTGTCATCTGAATGGGATGCATAATTGCATTGGGTTCATGCAAAACAATTCAAAATCTTCAAAAATATTTTGGGTAAATTACAATTTGCCCCCCTGAAGTTTAGCTCAAAAACACTTAATCCCCCTGTAGTTTATTTTGTTCCAAATCGCTCCCTTAAGTTTGAAATGTTAGCACTTGAAATGTTAGCACAATACCCGCTTTTGTCAACTACTTAATTTCCTCATTTGGTAATTTTTATCTGATCAAAACAGAATTGAAAGGGGCAAAATGTAGTTTTTTTAACTATAGGGGGGTTAAGTGCTTTTGAGCTAAACTTCAGGGGAGCAAAGTGTAATTTACCCAAATATTTTTTTTCCTCTTTGGCCATTTCCAAATAATAGGAAAGAACAGGGAGTCCCTTGGAGTTGGTTCCAAAAAGTGGTAGGTTATGCTAGGTGGTGAAGACTGAAGAGTAGGAACTTCTGGCTGAAAGAGATCAAAGGAGCTATCTTTCTTCCACCAACTCTGAAGAACCAGCATTCAACAGCCTCTTCAAACTTCTGATCTTCTGTTCTTCTCCAACATGTTCTTCTCTGCTGATTCAGTCATGACCCAGTACGATTCAGGACCTCTACTTCCTATTCTTCTGGTTCTGTTCTGCATTGATTCGGCATTGCTGCATGTGCTGATTCGTGCACACCAGGTTCTTGACCAAATTCCCCCACAGCTGCTCTACTTTGTGGTGTCACTGCATGTTCCCTTTGGATTCCCACTGTTTTAGACTGCACAGCTTTGGTAGTTGATCAGAGTGATGCCGTCCATCCATCGGAGTTGACCAGAGTTGGCAGGAGAAGACCGCCTACTTGATGAGAGGCAACAAGCTTGACTTTTTGGGAGCCACTTCTCATCGGCAGGGGGGAATCAAACGACGACACACGGGGAGATGGATCACTAGGAACGGAGGAGCACATCTAAGAGACATGCACCAGTGGGGGACCATAGGGGCGTTCTACCCACTCCACACCTGTCCCAACGTCTACATCCATCCACTTCCCTCCACTCCAGCACCATCAATTCACCTCATCCACCTCCTTGCCAATCACTTATACCCATGCGGCCTCCACCCCCATCCATCAAACCTTTCATACCACCTTTTCCACCACCGCACCACGCCACAAAAACTCGCAATTTCTGCTTCTGTTGTTGTGCCCTCGATCATCAGAAGGACAACTGCAGAGACCCGATCATCTACTTTCGTTGTGGAGTATGTGGCCATAGAGCTTATTATCACTGCAAGCTTCACCAACACATCTTCTTTCCTCCAATCATGGCACAACCCACCCATCCTACGGGCCCCCCATCGCCACCTTTTCCTAGGTGGTTGCCTGCATCCTTCCCTCGCCCCTCTGCGACGATTGATGTCGACTTCTCAGACGGGATGAGAACCAACTGTCGGTTGTTCAAGCTTTGGGTGTGCGCCATCTCCACTAGCAAGACCTCGTTGGATTCCATTGTTACAGCCATGGCAGACACTTGGCCACAGTACCGATCCTCGCCATGCGAACTTATCGATTTGGGAGACAACAGATACATGATCCGCTTCCTATCTAGAGACACGATAGAAAAAGGCGGTCCGACATGGCCACTGACATCTACTCGATCAAAACACTTGACTCTTCCACCTCCTTGACCTTTCCCCTTCCAACCTCCTTTTGTGAACACCATTCCTATCACATAAACCTTCTATCTTGCAACACAAGAGGGCTAGGGACTCCAAGAGATTTGTAGTTTGGACTCGAGTGCATTCACTGCATTCCAGTTCGGTAGATATTGCATGCACTCAAGAGACTAAGCTTGATCATGTTTCTCCCCGTACCTTCCGTAGATTGGCTAGTGATCGGATGGGCGATTGGAGAACTGTCGAGGCGGTGGGATCTGCTGGGGTAATCCTTATTGCTTGGGACGAGATATTATTCACTATCTTATCCGACAACAAAACACTTTATACCCTTACGGTACACCTCAGGTACAACTTGGAAGGATGGAACTGATCATCACATCTGTCTATGGGCCCAACAATACTCATCTCCGGGAGTTGTTTTGAGAAGCATTGTTATATATTAGAGTACATGTGTAGGCTAATATGTGGAGACTTTAACTGCACTCAATTTGTGGTGGCCGTATTAGAGGCAATGGGTACAATCGAGAGGCGAGACATTTCAATAACTTTATTAATCAAGTGGACCTTGCAGACCTCTTAATTGCCGACACTAGGTTCACCTGGTCAAATATGCAAAGCATACCAAATATTGCGAGGCTTGATTGTGTCCTCATTTCCACCAATGTCGAGCATCGTTTTCTCCTTTGCACATGTAGGGGCTTGGCTAAATTTCGCTCGGATAACTCACCAATTATTTGGCATTCAGGCACCACCAATAGGCTCAATCCACCATTCTGATTTGAGAGGATGTGGCTCCTTATACAAGATTTTGTGCAACTTATTCGTGATGCTTGACCAACTTTACCACAAGTCCAACTTGCTTCAAAGATTAAAGCCATCGAGGTGGTCATAAAGACTTGGAACATAGAACATTTCCTTCATGTCACAAACACAAAGGCTATGTTTGTTGTGGAGATCCTTTTTTGGGATACAGAAGAAGAAGAAGATGGAAGTCTCTTATCTTTTGATGCTGAAGCACACTCTTTACTAAAAACAAACGCACAGAGGTCTAGCAACTTGAGGAGGTAATGTGGAAATAGAGGTTCGGGATACAATAGTTGAGAGGAGTTTTGAATACTAAGTACTTTCATTCGGTGACAAATACGAGAAGAAGACATAACCATATATATTTGATCATGCACAATAAAAGGCACACTGATAATTAAGAAGACATTAGAAGTACTTTCATCGTACAATTTCGTTCATTTTGCAAGGCTAGAAAGCTTTCTTCCTATTCAAGTGGATTGGAGGCCTCTATAACCCAGCTCCCCAACCAGCTTGATTAGTCAAAAGTTAGAGACTTGGAAAGGCCATTCACCGAAGAAGAAATACATACAACGGTTAAAGATTTGGATGTAGGTAAAGCTTGGGGATCGGATGGGTTTTCCATGAGTTTCTTTCACCACTTCGGTCGACTATCAAAGAAGACATTGTTCGACTCATGGATGATCTCTATGTGCGTAGAGAGACCTTTGGCAAGATTAACTATTTCATTGATTGCCCTCTTTCCTAAATTTGAAGGATCTAACAAGATGGGAGACTGTCAACCTATCAGTCTTATCAATGGGATTTGCAAGATCATCACTAAGACCATCGCAAATCCTCTTGAGGGTGTTCTCTCGGAACTGGTAGACCTAAACCAATCAACTTTATATCGGATCGATTCATCTTCGACTCCATTGCATGTGCACAAGAAACGATCTTTTGTTGCTGGAAGGCCAAGGAAGCTGGGGTGCTTCTCAAACTTGATTTCAAAGAGGTTTTTGATCGTGTCAATTGTCCGTTTGTTTCTCAAACCTTACGTGCTCGGGGATTTGGAGAAGCTTGAATAAAATGGTTAGACACCTATCTCTCTATCGCTCGCACATCTATGAACCTCAATAGCTTACCTGACAAGCCTTTCTAGATGCATAGAGGACTTCGGCAAGTAGACCCCCACTCTCTCCCATCCTTTTTATCATTATTAAGTGATGTCTTGAGCAAGATGATCGCTAGAGCTAACCACATGGGTCGCATTGAGGGACTTACCAAGTACCGCATTTCTAGTGGGATCACCCATCTACAATTTGCAGATGATACTACCCTCTTATTTAGAGTCGACCAATCACAAATCATTACCATCAGATTTTCATTCTCCTTCCATTCGAACTCCTATTGGGGCTAAAGATAAACTTTTCAAATTCGATCATGGTGTATATGGGCCATATGGAAGGAGAGGGACTCTCCACCTTCCCTATTACCTATCCGGGCATCCCTCTTTGAGGCTTGATGCCACATCAAGGTGATTGGACCCCATTGCTTGAGAAATTTGAGTAGCGACTCAAATCTTGGAAGGGAAAAAAATCTATCGACGGAAGGGAGGCTCGCTTTAGTGAATGCGGTTTCTTTGGCTCTTCCGGTATACTACATGCCCGTTTTCAAACTACCGGTTTAGGTGACTAACCGTATCGATTCTATTGGGAGGAATTTTTTATGGAGAGGCGCACATGAAGCACATAGAGGGTATCAATCTAGTGAAATGAACAAATACTTGCCGCCCAAAGGAACGATGGAGGACTGGGATCATTGACCTTCAACGCTTCAACATCGCACTCCTAACCAAATGGTGGTGGAGGTTGCACAAGATCGAATATCCTTGAACACAACTTATCCTTAAGGGACACTGAAGAGGCCATTGAAACTGACTATGCTTCTCTCTAATCGTCTATCCCTTTCTGGCGAGGAGTTTTACCTATGAGAGATGTCTTCAAAGTGGGGATACGTTGGACTCTAGGCAATGAACAACCCATTAGATTCAAGACGAATAGGTGGATCGGCCTTCCCTCCTTAGCCTTTTCCTATCTAAACCTTTTTCGGATTGCATCCAACTCATGTAGGGTCTCATGTGCTTTTAGCTTACGTTCCCTTCACGGTGGTGTCCACCATTGTGTCGTGATATCAAGCTCGTTCAACATACAAAATTCCTTTCCATGCTTAACTTTCTTGAACTTCTCTGCCCTAGTGACTCCCCAGATCAATTCATTTGGAGGCGGTCTTCTAACGATTCTTTCACTGTTCTTGCAGTCTATGCTAATCTCTCTTTCAGATGAGAGGTGTGGGCTTTTGATAATTTGCCTTGGATTATCAAAACCCCTACAAAACCCTCATCTTTCATTGGACCCTCCTACACAACCGCACACTCACCGCGGATAACCTTGCTAGGAGAAACATCCCTTATACACACACACACCTGTCCTTTCTACACCTACCCAGAGACTAATGGACACCTCTTTATGCAATGCAGTTCACCGTATTTGGTCTCGACTTATCCATATCCTCACCCGGTCTGCCCCTCCCCCACCTTTTATGATTTTATCTTCCACATGTAGACCTTTTAGAGGGAGACTCATCATGTACTGCCACACCTTCGGGATTTTTGGGATCGATCCGCCACAGCTCTTCTCTGGTGTATTTGGCTCGAATGTATCTTCGAGGGTAAGGCCAAACCATTAGATGTGGTATTTTGTTATGCAGGACTTTTGGCGGCCAACTGGGGCACATAATACTCAAACGGGGGGGGGGGGGGATAGGATTTGTGGCACATGATTGTCAACTGCTTATGTTTTGGTGTTTTTGTTTTCTGGTAATGTGATCCTTTTGGCTAGTTTGTTGCTTGGTCTCTTATCTGTTTCTATGGACAGTTTCTCTATCTGGCATGTAACCTTTACTAGGCATCCCTGTGCTCGTCAGCATTCGGACGGCCGCCTTCGGCGACAACACATCTCCGGTCGCTTTCGGCACTACAATGACTGCCTTCGACATCAAAACACTTTCGGCTATGGAGGGGGAGGGACGACCTTTGTCGGCAAGTAGGGGTGTAAAAAAAGCCCAACAGCCCGAGCTCGATCTCGAGCTCGGCCCGAAAGTCAATGGCCCGAGCCCGAGCCCGAGCCCGAGCCCGACCCGATCAACGGCCCGACCCGACCCGAAAAATGCATGGGCCAGGCTCGGGCCGCCACCTTAAGCCCGCAACCCGGCCTGAAACTCGGCCCGGCTCGAAAGGAAGCCCGTGAGCCAGGCTCGAAAGGCCCGATCCAAATACTGTAGCTTTGGACCTTTTGGTATATATATACATAAACTGTACATGTTGTTCATTAATAATAACTAGTGTAGTGGTTTGATTGTGATATAAACTCTGTGAGGTCTTGAGTTCGAACCCACAAAATTTTTTTTTATTAAAAATATACGGTTTTTAGCCTAAACTCGGCCCAACACGAAATTCTTAATATATCTGTACACGGGCTGGGCCCGAGCTCATACCCTTGGCCTAAGGCCCGGCCCGGCCCGGCCCGACGGGCCTTCCGGGCCTTAGGATCTAGGCCCTACCCGGTCTGATCCGAGGTATAATAGGACCGGCCCGTTTTACACCCCTATCAGTAAGGGGTGTCAAAAATCGTTCGGCAACACCAACATTCGATGAGGGCCACCACATTCAGCTTTGACGCCCATTTTCGACGGTAGCCCCCACATTCGATAGAGGCAACAAAAACATTTGTAGCATCGACACTTGAAGGAGGAGCCTTTAGTTTGGGTAGCAATTGAGGGTAGGACAGAGATTGCGAGCTGGCTTGAGATCGCAGTTGAGGAGGGTTTGGTAGTGGTTGAGGCCAAAACAGAACCATCTTTCCAAAAGCTCCAAAGCTGTTGGAGATCGGGCTCGATAACTATTTAGGCACAGCCCCACGTCCAAGGTTCGAATCCCGGAAGGGGCGAACTATAGGCTAGGTTATAATACTGGTAGGTGAGTGGAAGCCACCAAAAAGGGTAAGGGCTACCATCAGGCCAATGTCGATAGATTGGGCCAATGAGGACGTTGGCTACGGAAGTGTGGTGGTATGTTACGTGCCAAAATAGTTATCGAGCTCGATCTCCAACAGCTTCGGAGTTTTTGGAAAAACGGTATGGTTCGTAACATTTGTTATGTGCCTAAATAGTTATCGAGCCCGATCTCCAACAACTTCGAAGCTTTCGGAAAAACGGTTGGGTTCGTTATATGATCGCATGAGAGGGTTTATGCTTTCCATCTTGGGGATGTTGATTGAATGCAAGGTTCGAAATCTCCATTTCGGTGGAAATTTCGACCTTCTGGATATGGAAATATTTCGTGGAAATATTTCGACAGTGTGGAAATATTGCAATTTTGTAGAAATGGTGGAAATATTGATTTTTTGATGGAATTTTTTAGTGAAACTCCGGATAGTCATAAACCAAGTATAGATACACACTTTGGAACACTCAAATAATATGTGTATCCTATCTAGGGGTGTAGAGCTTCACATAACATGTATTCAATGTATTGAGTCTGTGAGTCTTGTGCAATCTTATTTAGTTCGGTTTTGATATATATTTTTCAAATGTTTTTTAATCTTTTTTTTGGATAAAAATATTTTTGAAATAAAGATTAGTTGATTGTTAAAATAATGTTTCAAACGATTTTGAAAGCGGACTTAAAACAAGAAAGTTATGCAAATTTGAAATTGTGCAAAGATTATGCTGAAATGTGAAACACTGTTTTTTTACTAAGTCTGAAAAAAAGAGTTTTTATATAGAAAAGTTTTTATATATTCAAAATTTCCTAAGACGGACCATGGTTTTCTAGATATACTCGTACTTCTACATCTTGTGGAATTTTTTGAGCTAAAAAGGAGTTGATTTAATCACTTTTCTCACCATGTAAATTTTATAAAAATCTATAAAAACTGTTTTCTCCTACTAAATTTGAAAGTTATTATATGTAAATAAGCTGCTGAGAACCAGGCCCCCCAGTCCTCTTTTATAACCAGTCAGTCACAGAATTTCGGATAAATGTTGCAAATTTTTTTGAAATTTTCGCGAAATTTTGACAAAATCTCGCGATATTTCATGGAAATGGAAATATTTCGTGGAAATATCGCGATATTTCGTGAAATCGCTCGATATTTTGACATTTTCAGTTCTGCTCGAGATTGCAAGTAGTATTTCGTATCGGGCTTTTATTTTTCCGATATATTTCGCGATATTTCGCGAAATATATCGATTTTTTGTTCCTTGATTGAATGTCGGAAGAGGGGATTGTGGCAAAGACGCTTTCCAAATGGGGGTTTCAATTGAATACCGGAAGAGGGGATTGTGGCAAAGATACTTTCCAAATGGAGATTTCGATTGAATGCTTGAAATCTTTTGAAATCTTTTTTTTAAAAGGAAATGTTTGAGGAAAGTTTTGATTTGGGGGAGAAATCTTTGATATGGCGATCTCAACTGTTGGGGAGTAGCGTGATTCAACGATGGAGGCTTTTAACTTTTTGTCGTTTTTGTCGAGTGGTCCTAGTTAGCTTGTCCTAGTCATTCATAAACCACAATGCCATGTTATATAGATATGTATTCTATCCTTTTGGTTTGGGTGTTCTTCCATCTTGGGAGAACCCCAATCACTTTATACCGATTGGGGTCTGCTTAACCGTCTCCCTCAATGGCATGCCAACATCAACTAAAAAAAAGGATTGCTAGCTTTATTCACCAGTTGCCTTTTAAAAATATATTTTAATATATGTATCATATTAATTTATTCACATGTTAAGTATAGTGTTCTGATATTTTTCTCTGTTTTTTCAACTGCAGCCTCTTTTTCAAGCAAGAAATGGAGCTATCTCTAATTGGACTTCAAAATGCTGGGAAAACTTCCCTTGTAAACGTCATTGCAGTATGTATATCGGATGCTCGTTAATGTGTACTCAAGTGCTACTATAATGTACCACAATACTCATATATGTGTTCTCTTCTTTTTCTAGACTGGTGGATATAGTGAGGACATGATTCCTACAGTGAGTTATATTTTCATCTGGAGAAGTTCTTAAATTTTAAATGATTTTTCTTGTTAAACATGTTTCAATTTCTAAAAATCTTCTTTCTTAAAAAACTTTTATGGGTGCTATAGGTAGGATTCAATATGAGGAAGGTTACTAAAGGCAATGTCACAATAAAGTTGTGGGATCTTGGAGGCCAGCCGAGGTTTCGCAGTATGTGGGAGCGATATTGCCGTGCAGTCTCTGCCATCGTGTATGCTTTGCATTCTTTTAGACTATTTTCTTAACTTGTTTGTATGTGAGCACTTGGAATATTCTGCTGTGTATTCATGTGGTCAAATTACTTTCCTGCTTTTTTTCTTTGTTGATTAAGATTTACCCGATGTTTGATTACCTGAATGCGGAGATACTGAGGATGGCCTCTTCCATAAATCTTTGTTTCCATGAAAACAGTTATCCAATTTTGTTTGGTAACTTGTGTGACTCATGAAAGAGCGGTTCCATTCACTGTTTGATAACATGGAAATAGGTTTCCATGTAAATACGGCTAAGTTTAACCATTCTATACAATTCTCTCTCTAGATCATTTTCACCATAACTTTCTGTCCACAACATTTATTCTCTATCAACAATTATCTCTACAAAATTATCTCTCTATATCATTTTTATAACTACAATATATGCGATCTTCTAGAACATGTATTCCCTATGTAACATTCTCTCTTGACAACATTCTATCTCCAACACATTCTCCCTCTACAATATAATTCTTTTTCTAGAGCATATATTCTCCACAACAATATCTCTCTACCGCATATTTTGCCTCTACAATAAACTATTTCTGCAAGCTCTCTACATATATTCTTTCTACAACGTTCTCTTTTTGAAGCGAATTGGTGCAACATGGTTTTATTATCGAGTGTGACAATCCATGGTACACGTTAAATCTAAACTACACCGACGATTTCCGCTTCAAGGAAAATCTGTGGAGATTTTGTCCCACTGCCCTCAGCATTTTTGCTGAAAGGCGCATCCGGACTCCGGAGGAAGACACTTTATCAAACAATCAGAGTTTTAGGGTTTTGCTGAAAAACATGTCCGTGGGAGCCATTTCCATTTTATTGAACAAGGGGCTATATAGGCCATAATGATCAACAAAGCATGACAAGAATGTTAACATTTGGTGCTTCTTTTGTGTATGCAACTTACTTAAATTACAGAATGCTGTAAAGAGAAAATGTTATAGAATGTAGAGAGAATGTTGTATTCTCTCTCGATACGATATTCTTTCTATATTTTATGCAGTGTAGTCAAGGCGGCCACCTAGACGCTTAGACTACAGAGATTCTATGACATTCTCTCTCTACAACATTGTTCCTATGACATGCACTTTCCACGTTCTCTACTGTATTCTCTCTATGCTATTTTTTGTCTACATTCTCTCTACAATATTCTCTCCTTATAATAGTTTCTCTACAAAACTTTCTTTCTATGCTATTCTCTCTTTATAATATTCTCTCTGTAAATACTCAAATATTCTCTCTACAACATTCTTTTCCTATATTATTTTCTCTCGATAACATTCTCTATTGATGACGTTCTCCCTCAGCCCCTATACAATATCGTCTCTCTAGAATTTTTCTCTATCTATAGCATTTTCTCTCTAGAATATTTGTCTATGTAGCATTTTATGTATCTTAACATTCGCTCTGATATTTTCTCTCGAGAAAAATCTCTATAATAATTTCTCTCTACATAATTTTCTCTATTATATTTTATATGTATTATTCTCCCTATGACATTTTCTCTTTTACACCATTCTCTTTCTACAATATTCTAAGTATTCTCTCTACAAATCCCCCCTATGGCATATTATCTCTCTATGACGTTCTCTTATTGCAACGTTTTCTCTCTGACATTCTCTTTCTATAATATTTTACCTCTCATGTTCTCTATGACATTCTCTATTTACAATATTTTCTCTCTACAATTTTTTCTCGATTATCTCTCTTACATTTTCTCTCTACCTTTGATATTTTCTCTCTGCAACGTTCTCTAAATGACATTATCTTTCTATAATGTTTTATCTCTATATTCTTTCCACACTATTCTCTCTATATTATCTCTTTACAATGTTTTTTCTTTATAATCTCTCTCCGTATAATATTCTCTCTATGGATTTTCTCTCTATAATATTTTATCGACAACATTCTCTTTTCAAAATTTTCTGTCAACAACGTTCTCTCTTCAATATTTTCTCTTTTTAGAGTTCTCTCTTGACAATATTCTCTCTATAACATACTCTATGTACAGTATATTTCCCTACAACATTCTCTTTAGAACTCTCTCTAGAACTTCTTTCTCTAATATATTCTCTCTGACATTTTCTCTCCCTGCAACATTCTATGTCTACAATATCCTCTCTACATTCTCTTTCTAAGCTCTACAAAATTTTCTTTATGACATCTTAACTGCTTAGTCTCCCCCCCCCCCTCAACACACACACACAAAAAAGAATTTTAGCAAAAAAAACATCTATTTTGGAGGGATTTATGTAAGTGCGATTTGGAGCTCCCAAATCCCTTGTTCAAAGTTCAAACCCCTCCAAAGAATTTTGCAAATTCTATCATTGGCTATCCAGACAAGGTAAACTACCTTCAAGGATTGTAAATCCCTTTGTGACCCAAATTCCTGCTCAAATTACCGCATTCAAACACACCCTAAGGGAATTGTTGTATGCACTAGCAGCACTACATAAGATTTTTTTTCTAGGACTGGTATTTTTTCCCCCAAAGATTCTTGCTCATATGTCGTAACTACAGCAAGCCTCTTTGGCTGACTTACCCAGAGAGGAAGGAAAATGAAAGCATTCTGGGTCAGCTCACTTAGTTCTCACTTGTAGCAATTGTAAATAGCATCTCTGTTTGTTGTGGATTAGTGCCTTTTTAATTAATATATGAACTCAATTCAGCTTCCTAACAGTAAGTAATATGTAACATATGTGCCGTGCCCCTTATCATACCTTTGAAACTGGCTTGATAATTAGAGTTGAAGGTATAATAACTATCTCACATAAAACCACTAACTAAAGAGAATGTGAGAAAGCATGCGATTCCAGCATTTTTGCTTCATTTATTAATACGCTGGCGAATATGGTTTGGCTAATTTGTCTTCCTAACTATTCTCGTGAAATTCTTGTGGAGTTGTTGCTTTCACTGTTTATGATCAAATTGCAAGTGTTGTGACCTTAGTTCCAAAGATCATCCTGTGCCGTCAAAATTATACAATATCCATCCCACATCACCTAAAAAGTACATGACATAGATGAACAAGGACAACCTTCACATCAGAGAACCATCCCATCTGACAATCTCACTCCATTCACATCTACACCCTACTTCTTGTATGTGATGACAACATGTGTTTTCCCCTTTCAATTAACAACAAAGAGATTGGATTTTTTAATCCTTTTAGGAATTGGGGACAACTAAATGAGTTCTCAATGACAGTCCAGTTCATCTGATCGCAAGGGTTCATGGTGCAGGACCCTAATGCAGAAATCCTATATGAACAATTGATTCAGTTAAATAATCCCAACATGAATTTGAGCCGTTTGGGTTTGATATTCAGTTCTAGTAAGTAATTTTATGATTAATTTAGATGCGGATGCAAGCATGTCGTGGCAATTATTTCTTATATGAGGGGGTGACCGTATGGAAGGTAAAAGGTTCCGCTGGCTAAGGTTGACTCACCAAGTAATGATTAAATTTTATTAAATAAAGGATTTGAAAGATAAAGCTTTAGGCACAAATTTGTTATAAAAAAAAAGTTTTATTTCTCCTCATTCTCTTCGTTATTTCTCTCCTTGTTTCTTTCTCTTTCTTCTCTTCTTTCTTTCTCTTATTTATCTCTTTCTCCTCTCCTCTCTTGATTCTTTTCTCTCACTCTCTTCACTCTTCTTTCTTTCTTGATTCTTTTCTCTCTCCTCTCTTCTTTATTTCTCTCCTCTCTCTTCTTTCTTTCTTTCTCTCTCCTCTCTTTCTCCCTTTTCTCTATTTTCTCTTTTCCTCTTCTATGCCTTGGAATTGGAACTTGGAAGGGAATTGATTTTGAATAAAAAGTGCATTACCTGTTTACCTGTCGGG
Organism: Chamaelirium japonicum; assembly: GCA_947650365.1. Lineage (NCBI taxonomy): Eukaryota > Viridiplantae > Streptophyta > Magnoliopsida > Liliales > Melanthiaceae > Chamaelirium > Chamaelirium japonicum. The sequence goes on along the minus strand of OX393557.1, from coordinate 29,757,560 downwards.
TGTTGGTTATCACTGTCGGGTCTATCGGCTATATGAGTCTTGAATCTAGCTCTTCTTTCTTTGTCTCTATTCTCTTTTTTCTTTCCTCTCCTCTCTTCTTTCTTTCTTTGCTCTCTCCTTTCTCTTTTCAGCTGATGGTGTGGTGGTGGTGGTGGGATGATACAATTATTTTATTTTATTTATTTATTTTTTTTTTGGGGGGGGGGGGGGGTGGGTGTTATATAGTCTCCTCTAAATCTCACCCCGACCCATGCCCAAATTAATTAAAGCCCTATCCCCACATGCGCAGCTGTGTATGCATGTGCAGCCCATGTGGAGGGGAGAAATGCATGAAAAATGAAAAAAAAACCCATCGCAACCACCCCCCACTAATGCTATCGTCCAGGACAGGTATCGGTCGATACCGGTCCGTATCAGCCTGACTTGACCGGTACTTGTTGGGTACCGGTCTATACGTGTAAGGTTTTGGTTTGGGGGCTTAACTCGGATCAGTTGGCCTGAAACCAGTACGTATTGGTATCGGTCGATTTTTGATTCCATGATTACCAAGTATTTGTATGCGGTTGAAAACCAAGCACGCAAGAACGATGTTGAATCTTGATAAAATTAGCAAATCCACAAAGAACGAGGCTCCAAAGATCGTCAATAATAAGCAAATCGGCAATACATGGCTTCTTGGGAAGCCTGTGGTTGTCTTCGGTGTCTCTGGATAGTTGACTGAATGCATCAGGGGTGCCCTCAGCGATCTGCAAGGCAGTAGGGGCTACGAGCAACAAACCAGGGCGTTGGGGTGCCCTCAGGGAAGTGTAGTCTCAGTTGGGGGTGCCGTAAGCAACAAAGGCACCTCGGGTGCCCACATGAATGACAAGGAGGGGCGGGGTGCCCTTAGCAACCAGGGAGCACAATATTTTTAAAATCTTGTGCGCCTTCACCTTTGATCGCAAACAAAGGTGGGGGCACGCGCGGTCTTTGTTGCGAACCAGGGAGACGAAGCTCCTTTTTGCGCGTCTTCTCTCTGCGCAAAAAGAGGGCCAACCGAGAGGGCCAATGCTAGGGGGGGAGAGAGCGAGAGGGAGAAAGAGAATGAAAGAGAGGGTTGGAGACCCCTCCTCTCCTTCTTGCTCTATCTATTCTTCTTTTTCTTCTTCTTGTTGATGGCTTGGGATGAAGATTTTGAGGGATAAAGAGAAGATATAAGGTTGTCTCTGAACAGTGAAACCTAATGAAAGTTGCTTCAGTACAAGGATGCGTCATTATATTAGAATGTGACCTATATATAGTTATAGTTGGCAAAATCCATGGATATAAGCATCTAAGTCACATGACTCGCTTGCATATAAAGTTTATAAATCCCTTATATGGATTTTGAGCACAAGGAGCTGTGCATGCCTCACAAAAAGGTACAGACAATGGGATGGAGAAAGTGTGAGGTGTCACCAAATTTGACGTTTTAAATGTGATTTTTTTGAAAAAAAATGGTTAAAACATCGAATTTGGTGATGTATTAAGTTTGGGGTATAAGACGGTAATTAATCGACTAGGAATAATTTGCTTTTTAAACATGTTTTTTTTTCCTCAAAAAAACGAAGAACTTGGTGACTATGGGAGTCGGCACCAACAGGGAGAAGACACTCACGTAGAGCATAACGTTAATATTTCATATTCATTGTTCATAAAAGAGAGTCCATGGGTGTTTAGTTAATTCACCGATTACATGCCAAGCATCCCTACATCTGGCATGGGACTAAAACAAGTCCAAACAACTAAAGTAACAAGTGCAGAATTTTAACTAATTAATATCTCCAAAAATAGATAATAAATAACAAGACATTGGGCATCCTGGGTCCGGACTCCTAGGATTCAATGCAAGTGGGCCAAGTGTGCATGTTTGTCCTCCAACCAAAGGGACCCCAGGTGGGCTGTCCTCCGATGACTGTAAATGCGGTTTAAAGGTGGCCTGATGTTCGCAATAATCTCTCGAGGTGTGAGGAACTCGACTCTATCAAGAATGGGTCCGGTTGGCTCTGAATGCGGTCAATTAGATCAGGGGTAAGGCGATGCAACATATAGTATCACGATTCACACTGCTGAGGACATGTGTTGTGGTCTGTGGACAACTCGGGCAAGTAGTGAAATCCCTATATCCCCAAAGAGAAGATGAAGAGGAACAAAATGATCATCAGTTGCATGTAGGTTTCCTGACCATAAAACAACCTGACCCAACCCAACCTGATCTGACTCAACCCAACCTAATCCGACCGTCCCTACCTGATTTGTATACAAGCTCGGGCAACTCGAGCTTAACCCGAGTTATCCATGTTGAGCTCGGGTTGGGCTTGGGCAGGCCAACTCCAACTCCAACCCGACCTCGGGTTGGGTTGGTCTTGGAGGTCGGGCTTTGGTTGACCACTCAACTCGCCCGAGTTGGAGCCTTAGTTGCAGCCCCCCCTGTCCCAATTCACAACTTAACTATATGGACTTGTTATATATGTAGTTATATATGGGATCGATTCTTGGGTTGAGTCGGGTCGGGTCTACCCAAGCCCCAACCTGGAATGGACCTGGATTTAGTTGGGTCTACAAAAGTTGCAATCGAACCAACGCATTTGGTCAAAATATCCAAACCAACCCGACCCATTTAGATTGAGTTGGGTCGGTTCTCGGGTTTACCCGACCCAAATTGTACCTGTAGGAGGTAACAATGTAAACCTGTAAACCTAAAATAACCTAACAATGACATCAGCTACCTTAGGTTTTTTTTGTTAACATTCGTGTTTTCCAGTTTTTTAAAACAAGAAATCTGTTAATTGTTTTTGTTTCCTTGATAGTGTGAAAAGAGAATCATGTTTTTGGTAGCATCAGCTGCTTTTCATCCTTTTTCTGTCTTTGAGAAGGGCTCATGAGTCGAAAGGAGGAACTTGTGAGTTGACAGGGACTCCCAATGGTTTTACCCCTGTTTTCACTTTCTGTGGGAGTAAAAAAGAAACTTTTAAAAATTTGAAAACTTTTTTATGATATAGGAGACATGGATTTACCAAATGGGTTTTTTGCTACTATTGTTTTTCAACTTTTTCTACTTTTGAAAATAGAAAACTGGATACAAAAATGATGCCAAACGGACCCTGTGCTAAAATCTGACAACTAGAGTATTTTTCTCCCATCGCCCATTTCCCATCTCCTGTATCTTTCTTCATTTTCATACTCAAGTGGTCTTTATGATGAATTGAATCGTATCTGCTGTAGTCTATACCTGGGTTTTTTCGTCGTTGACTCATCATTATAGCTGCAACTGACTTGTGATCTCCATGAAAGATGAAATATGTGCCCTGCAAGATTTGTCCAGATTCAATGCAAGATTATAAAAGTGGGCCCATATATTTCGTTATTCTATCATCTTCCTATTTACGGTGAATTTTGCTTTTCCAATTTAGTTTTTAAGCTATTATTTGTTATCTGGTTTTCTGTAGCTTGAATTTTACTTTTCTCTACAAAGCTTTACTTTCTTAAACACCACAAAGAGCACCACGCTCACGAGACGTGCCACCGGTGAGATTATATATCCGTTGAGCCACACAAAAAGCTTATCTGTACAGCTTGATATTTTTGAGCTTTACCATTTCGTTTAATGAAGTAGGGATTCAAAACCAATTAAAAAGAAGGAAACCAAAAATTTTTGCAGCTAAAAGTAGAGAAACTGATCAAAGCTAAAACATCAGAAAGGCCTACTTAAGAGAGAACAACCAACAACATTTTGAAGAAACATTTATCATTCCAAAATCTGAGGCCCATAACCAGATTCAAGTAAGTTAAGAACACCCCGTAAGAGCACTAAGAACAAGGAACCACTTATAAAGATCCGGCCAGATGGACACAAAAAATATACCAATGATCAATGTTTTCTATTCAAGCCCAAACCACAATCAACATGTCAATTAGCGGTTTAGTGCCACACAGGAGATCTATGCAACATAATTGAGGCTGCCCAATCTTAAATAGTACCCAAGCTCCATTCATAGGAGTACAATCCAATGTCAAACGAAAAATAACCCAAGAAAAATTGGGAAAAGTCAACAATTGTAACACACATTCAGTACATATATTCCATTTTACGGGGATTTCATCCAAAAAGGCAGCCATCCTTAGAAATTCTTGTAACCCAAACCCTTGGAACATTTACAGGATCAGGCCGTGCTTGGTCAGGTTGCCGCGCTTGGTCAGGTTGCAGGCCAGTGGCCTGATTTAACACCCGTATGTGCAAACGACCGGTTATACCTGATTCATTTTGCAAAGTGAAGGATATCAGTTTACTTTTAATCTTTAATTATCATGCTCTTATTTTGTTTATTCGTTAGTATATAGGAAAAAATCATTGGTAGTGTTGGGCAAGAAGTGTGGCAACACCTCTGAGGTCGCCTATTGTGGGGCAGCCCATGGGGTGTAGGCCGGGCCTGGTCGGGTTGCAGGCCAGTGGCCTGATTTTACACCCGTATGTGCAAACGACCAGCTATGCCTGATTCATTTTGCAAAATGAAGGATGTCATTGTACAGTTGTACTTTGAGTCTTTAATTATCATACTCTTATTTTGTTTATTCGTTCGAATATAGAAAAAAAAAGCATTGGTAGTGTTGGGCAAGGAGTGTGGCAACAAGTCTGAGGATGCCTATTGTTCCCAGGTGTTTTTCTTTTTAGTAACCAACAAGCTCTTCTCATGTTTTTTTTTTGTGTTTGGAGGTGGGAGGGTGGGGTGGGTTGGTGGTCAGCTGGTCAGTAGGTTGAAAGGGGTGATATGGGAAGAAAAAGATTAACATATGGTTGCGTACATTTTCAGCCGGAAAGCTTATTCATTGGTGTGCGCACTGTGCGGGAAAGGTGCCGTCATGGAGTCGGAGAAGAAGCTTTGATATTATTGCTCCCAATCCTAAGGAAGGGTCAATATCTGGTTGCTTTCCAAGGTCAAGATTGCTGAGTAAGAATTGAGACTGGAAAATCCTCTCTTAGAGTATTAGGGCATGTGATGGATGCTAAACCCCATTTCCTTCATCTTTATTAAGTTGCAAATCAAATCGTAGATTTTCTTTTTCGTTGATGAGAATTGTTATTTCATTTTGGAAGAAAGGACTGCAATCATGTTCTGAGGACATGACTCTTTAGATGCCTACTTTCTTCTCAAATGGAGGGGTGGGGAGCTTTTACTTGGACCCATTTGTTACGGTGCTCAATACTCGTGCGTTAGGTTACCATTACTTGGAGTCCAATGTTTTTCTGAGAATTTTCTGAGCAGTATTCGTAGTGTGACAGAGGTCCCTTTGTCTGTGGATGATTCCAAATTGGTGGGAAACATATTACATTTGTAAGATGTGTTGAGATTTTTGATGGCTAGACCATTGTCTAAGAAGGTCAAGATAAAGTACCCAAGCCTAAGTAATTTTGAATAGGTATGGTCTATGGATCTGTAGTAATACAGGTTTGTTGGTTACGAATGACCTTGGAGCTCAACCTTCCCTGAGTTAACACAGTTTGCATATTAAAATTGTTTTGGAGGCTATGGGTGATTAGATGTAAAACTGGAGGTTCGGTTAACTGGTTTTTGAGTTGGGTGTTTCGTAGGCCAAAAAATTCCACTTCCCTGCGGCTGAGTCAAGTATGGATCGTGTATGCACGAGGTTTGAGTTTTTGACAGATTTTCCTTTTTCTCGTGGTATCCTATGTTTGTGTTGTTTGGGGTCTGGAAAGTCGAGTGATCAGAGGTAATGAAATGCGAGGGATCATTGAATATCATGACATTACCCTTTGATAAAATCTTACTAGTTGTCCTGAAAAGAAGTGGAGAAGAATGAACTAAAGGTAGTAAAACCTCCGGTATAACCAATAGAGTTGTGAATTATATACGGAAATCATGATTTTCTTATACATAGTGGTTAATAGTTAACCCAAATTGTGTATATAATTGGTTAAGATTATTACTTGTTGAACACATGCTGGCATATGTGGACATTCCATGAAGGGTTATCACCATAGGCTTTTCCATATATTTTCTAACGATTTCCATCCATGTAATTTTAGGCCTCTCCCTCTTCTTGAACCCTACACAATAATTTGAGACCTCTCTCCTAGTGGAGGACTCAGAAACTCCAAAAGTTAAAATTTGTGGGGGGCCATTTGTGAAGATTTTTTTAAAAAACCCTCAAAGGGGTCCCTAAGAATTTTTTTTAGCCCCCCTGGTTCCTCCCCTGCTCTCTCCTACTGGGCCGCCTCTGTTGTCTATTGTGCATGCCCATAAATATGTTATCCATCATTTTGCCTCAATCGGTGGGTGCAACTTCTACACCTCTGATATCCTCATTCCTCACCGGCACCTCTTGGTTTTGCCGCACATCCTCAAAATCCTCATCTCTGCTATGTTTATTTTACATTCTTGTACTCTCTTTTATGGCCTAATATTCTGAACCAAACAACATTTCGGACATTGTCTTGGAAAAATCTACCCTCAACTCTAATGGCAACATCATGGCTGAAAATGATTAATGGAAGGAAATGAACTGTCATAAAGGTGGATGAGAACCACACAACGATAAGATCGTCGCTATGCCTCAGCTTCATGGTGACACTTAATGCTGAATTCTTATTTTTTGCAGATATGTTGTGGATGCAGCTGATCGTGATAACTTGCCCATCTCAAGAAGCGAGCTACATGACCTGTTGAGCAAGCCGTCGCTGAACGGGATCCCACTTCTTGTCCTTGGAAACAAAATCGACAGATCTGAAGCTCTATCCAAACAGGCTTTGACGGAGGAAATGTAAGTAGCCGGTTTCCAACCGAGTCGCGGACCTGCCACATCTAACGATGACAATAGGAGCAAACTCTGATGCCACTGTTACTAATCACTAGCTGCATTGCAGGGGGCTGAAGTCGATCGCCGACAGAGAAGTGTGCTGCTTCATGATCTCGTGCAAGAACTCGACCAACATCGATTCTGTCATAGACTGGCTTGTGAAGCACTCCAAGTCCAAGAACTGAGAATTCAGCCTCCTGCTGGTTGTGTTTGGAGATGGATGGTGTTGAGTTCTGGTCTCGGCTAACTGGGCTTCTGATCACGTGGCCGTCGTTGCATCCTGCTTTGCGTCTTTTGCCATGAATTGTTTCCCCCATGGACAGATGAACTCGGTGGGGTTGTGCTTAGAAAAATCGCCCCGGATGAAGCTTGGAGACTTTGTGTATCTTGTACTGGCTGGCATGAACTATATACATATTTATTTGTGCAATTATGAAGTGTTGAATATATGATGCATTTTGCTTTCTCTCCCTTTTGTTGTCGGGAGTTATTCCGTCGGTGTGCAAGGTTGGTGGCCGCCAGTGGAGGCGTGATGGTGTCCATAGAGTTAGGGTCTGTCTGTTTGCCTGTTGGCATGTGGTTGTTCCTGTTGGGTGATGGTTTCTGATGTTTTTACCGCCGGCGAGCGGTGGTTTCATGCTTGCGCCGGGCTGTAGTGCCTCCCAGAGGTCCCGTGACCTCCCCTTTGAAATACAAAAAATAAAAATAAAAAAATATATATATATATAGGGGTATGCTAAAATGCGGCATGCGGTGCGTGCGGCATCGCACCGCAGCCATCTGATGCACGCGCTGCGTGCATGCGATGCACGCAGCAGTGCATCAGACGGCTGCGGTGCGATGCCGCACGCACCGCATGCCGCATTCTAGCACTTCCCTATATATATATATATATATATATATATATGTATATATATATATATATATATGATGTTTATTGTTTGTTGCACTCTGAACTAAACATGTTGAAGATTAGCATGTGCCTAATTTTCTTCGGCTGTGGAGAATATAAGAGCGTCTAAAAAAATTCAGTGCAATGACTGTCCAATGTTGGGTGGATGGAACTTAATAGATGGATTTTTTAAAAATTATTAGGGCAAATTGTATTCAGTCCTCAAAACAGATCGTATTTAAAGATTATGACAAGTAAAAAGATTCTTTAGCGTTAGGTCCTGTCGTCTGAAAAGTGTATTTTATCCCTACATGTAGCTGTACAGGAAAATCACATGAAGAGTAACATTTCGATAATAAAGAGTAATATTTCTTTGAAATCATATTTCACGGTACAATAATTTTACTAGAGTAAAGAGTAACGATATGCAAATGTATTTTCTGCTACAGTGTTTTGTAGATTGTTACTTTTAGCTCATTGTATCTGCTACAACAAAATCACTGTGGTAAAGGATAACATTTTGCAAAGTACTCTAGCTAAAGAGTAACATTTGTAGATTGTAACTCTTTGGTAAAATCTTGATGCAAGGTCCCAATTCTCATTTTTCTAGAATTTAGTACCAAGTGATTTCAGAGGTCTGTTCTCTAGCCTAGTCGACGAGTATGCGATCGGATCTCGGCACAAGCACAACCATGAGAGTCTTGTAGAAGAGCAAACTCTCCTCAAGATTGAGGATCTCAGCACAAGGGCAACCATAAGAGTCTTGTAGAGTAGACCAAACTCTTCTCAATATCGATATCATTAAGGGTGAGGCTATATATAGCCCATGAAATATCTTAGGCAGCTCATGTTTGAGGGAATGATTTATTCCAACACCCTCTCTCTCATTGGTCCATTTCGAGGGGTTTTGATCATTTTACCATGATAAATAGTGCAAAATAACATATATGTCCTCAAAATGGACCAATGAGAGAGAGGGTGATGCTCCAACTGCTTTAAAGAGGTTGGAATAAATCTCTAACCCTGTGTAGGCAGCACGTACATCTTCCTTTTGCCAAAGGCAGCTCGCCGACGCCGACTAAAGGCAAACCCCTTTTTGCCTATGTTTTCTCCAAAACGAATAGAAAAGAAAGAAAAAGTTTGACGTAAGTCATTTTTTTAGAAAGGACTTTTAGTTGCAGGACATGTTCATTTTGAAATTTAGCTCAAGTCCCACCCGACGAATATATATTCTTTCTGAAGATGAATTACTCTTGCTCAATACAATGTATACTAGCAGTCTAGTAGGGACCTTATGTAATATAGCGAATAATATGTCCTGTAGCTAATATTGCAAAATGGTTAAGGACCTGTGCCTAATTTACCGGAAAAAAAAAGGGAAACATTATTCATACCCCAAAAATCTGTAATTAGCCCCCGTATCCCTAGCGTTTCTCAATAACTTACTCAACAATCCTTTAATACCAGCAATGCCCTTTTTTTTTGTACCCCAAACGCCAAAGCCCCTGCTCAGCGTCTTTTGTACCCCCAACCCAACCTAATGTTTGTTTAAACTTAGCCCAAGCCCAACCCGTCGGGTTGGCCGGGTTGTGCGGGGTGGGTTCGGGTTAACCCGCCCAAAGTCGGGTTGGGTTCGGGTTGGGCCGCCCAAGTTGCAGCTAGGGGTGGCAATGAGTCGTGTCGGGTTCGTGTCGTGTCTAGTTTCGTGTCGTGTCCAAAACCCCTAGACCCGGACCCGACCCATTTAACTAATCGTGTCAAGATCCTAAACCCGTACCCGACTCGCTAATAAATAGGTAGACACGATAAGACCCGGTAAGACCCGTTTACGACCCGGATCTATTCAGTTGACCCGATCCGACCCAATCCGACTTGACCCGACCTGACCCGAAAAATCCACTGGTATTATATATTATAGTATTGAATTGCTAGACCCGACCCGACCCGTTGAATACTAAACGGGTCTTCCCGGGTCTTTTGTGTCCAGACCCTAAACCCGGACCCGACCCGTTTATTAAACGGGTCTATTGTGTCGACCCGTTTACGACCCGAACCCGTTTATTAAACGGGTCTATTGTGTCGACCCGTTTACGACCCAAACCCGTTTAGCCTTGTCCCGGACCCGTTAATTTCGTGTCGGGTCCTGTCGGGTCGAGGAGAAATAATTCGGGTTGGGCTCGGATTAGCCCGCCCAAATTCGGGTTGGGTTCGGGTTGGACTTGGGTTGGGTTCAGGTTGGCCCGCCCAAGTTGCAGCTCTACTTGTGCCTTCAAGTATCAGCCAACTACATGGGGTTTATTTAAGAGTGGGGTGTATTCATGAGTGCATATAATTGGGGTATATTTAAGGGGGTATGTGTTTGATTGGGGTATAATCAAGTTGCGGCGGGCCATTTAAGTGGGGGTGTATTGAAGGTGGGGTGTAAGGGGGAAGGGTATTTTTGGGATAGGAATGGGGTATGAAAAAAAAAAATGGGGTGTGTTCAAGTTTGTTGGAAATGGGGGCTAATTACAGATTTATGGGGTATGAATAAAATTTCCCAAAAAAAAACCCCACATGTATCACCCATCCCGCCGCAGACAAAAGCACCCGCCCACAGCGTTCGAGCAGATTGGCTTTTGAATTCGAAATCCTGTCGCATCAAAACAAAATCTAAACATCTCTGCCCCTCTTTTTTTAAGAGTTAAAAGTTAAAACGCAAAAGTCTCAGCAGCAGAGAATCCAATGAGAACCCATTCCATTTATAACAAGGGGGAAACAATCTCTCTCTCTCTCTCTCTCTCTCTCTCTCTACAATTACTGCATCTCTTCGTTCTCTCTCTCTCTCTGGGCCTGGGGTGAAGCCTTAAACCACCGCTTCCCACTTCTCCCAGATACAAATCTCGTCGAAGAAAGAGAGGAAACTGCATTGCACTACAACCCAGTTGCTGGTTCCCCCTCAAAATTTCTTCAAAGATATCCTTCGAAGTAAGTCCTCCGTCTCACTCGCGTTGATCTTGGATTGTCCTCTCTCTCTCTCTCTCTCTCTCTCTCTCTCTGGGGTGAAGTTTTTATGAGATGGATTTTCGTGGTATTGATTTGGATATTTGTGTGACAAACCCTAGAAAAGAGAAGAGAAAGAAAGAGAGAGGCTGCTAGGGTTTGAGGAGAGCCTGAAAATCATCATCGCATTAGGGCTTAAGCCATGAATATATACCTATACATGTTATGCAATGAGTCTTATACACCAACCCATATGTACAGCCTCTTATACATTAATATATGTATTAACACTTTCCTTCAAACTCAAGGTGGATCATGCACCAAGAGTTTGCGAATCAGGAACTGGAAATGTGACGTAGGATGCGTCTTTGTAAAGAAGTCCGCTATCTGCTCCACTGAGGAAACGAAGGGAGTGATATCGTCTTGGTCTCATACTCTTGTTAGACAAAGTGACAGTCAATCTCAATATGCTTCGTCCTCTTATGAAAAACCGGATTGCTGGCTATCTGAATGACACTCCGGTTATTACAGTGAAGTGGAGTAGGCATGGAGATAGTAATAACAAAATTATAAAGGAGACGCCGAAGATGAACTATCTCATTGGTTGTGGAGGCCATGACCATATACTCAGTCTCGGTGCTAGAAAGAGAACACTTTCTGCTTCTTGCTGCGCCAGGATATCAAAGAATCCCCAAGAAAGATACAGTAACAAGTGGTGGAGCGACGTGTGGTTGGATCTCCGGCCCAGTCTGCATCTGAGTAGGCACGTATACTGAGAGAAGATGATGACGATAGAAACAAAGAACGAGTGACTGTGCCTCTGGTGTAGCGGAGGATTCGAAGGAGAGCACCGTAGTGAACTAAACGTGGAGCTGAAACGAACTGGCTAATAGTGCTAACTGTATGTGCAATGCCAGGTCGAGTGATATAAAAGCAGACAAGCTGTTCCAAAATCTGTCTGTATCGAGTGGGATCTGAAAAAGGGGCTCCATCTGTAGGACGCAGCTTCGTGTGAAGCTCAAGAGGGGTCTCCACTGTGCGTGTATCTGAGAGGGCAGCACGACTAAGGATGTCTGAGAGATACTTTTGCTGGGAGAGTAGAATACCGTCATCACTGTATGCTATCTCAAGACCAAGAAAGTAGCGAAGCGGACCCAAGTCCTTTATTTGAAACTGGCTTCTCAGATGCTGCTGAAGACTCGAAATCGCAGCAAAGTCATCCTCAGTGATGATCATGTCGTCCACTTATAACAGTAGGATTGCTCGATCCTGCGAGGACGACCTCACAAACAAAAAGTGAGCCTGATTGCACTCCAAGTAACCAAGTTCTCTGACAGCACGGTGGAACTGCTCAAACCAGGCGCGAGGTGCCTGCTTAAGCCCATAAATGGTTGGACGAAGAAGGCGCACGTGCTGAGGGGGAACGCTGAGACCAGGAGGAGGATCCATCTAGACAGTCTTAGAGAGATCACCGTGAAGAAATACGTTCTTCACGTCCATCTGTAGAAGAGGCCAACATCGAACAACAACTGCTAGAAGAGCACGGACATTGGTCATCTGAGCCATCGGAGCAAAAGTCTCCTCATAGTCAACGTCGTACTCATGCGTGAAGCCACGAGCCACCACACAAGCCTTGTGCCGCTCCATGGATCCATCAAGCCGGTGCTTGACCTTATAGATCCACTTGCAGCTGACAGGCTCTACTCCAGAGGGTAGTGTGACAACATCCCAGGTCTGCGTCTGCTGAAAAGGCCGGAACTCTTCAGCCATGGCCTGATGCTAGTGAGGGGACCGAACTGCCTCTGAGTATGATCGGGGCACCTTAGTCTCTTGAACAGTGATAAGGAAGGCAGTAAACTGGGGGGAATAGCTGCAAACAGAAGCAAAGTCAAAGCGGTCAGGGGGCCCATGTGCACGCTGGGGGTAGCGAGGCGGGCACGGATCGAAGGGGCAATAGACGGAATACCAAGAGTAATCTCAGTGGCAGGAGAACTAACCTCCGAAGGGAAAGGAAGAGGAGACACATGGTCAACCCAACGAGAGTAGACCTGAGGAAAAAGCGAGACAGCCCGCGACGGTGAGAGAGGAGACTGAGGGGAGGAGGAGCTCCCTGGTGAAGGCGGAGTTGGAATAGGGGCGAACGAAACTGGTGGGACAGGAGGAACTTGAGAGCTAACGGGGTTGGTGGAGTGGGCATGACTGAACCTGGAGAGACCTCTAGGAAGGTGAGATTCTGAGTCTCAGGAGAGTAGTATGGTGTATCCTCGACAAATGAGACATGTCGAGAGATACGCAGACGACGAGCAATAGGATCATAACAGCGATACACTTTATGCTTGGTGCTAATCTCGAGAAGAATGTACTTGACGGCCTGAGCAAACAGCTTCGTGTGCTCGTGAGGAGGAAGCAGAACGAAACATGTACACCCAAACATACGAATATGACTGTAATCAGGGGTGGTAGAGAGAACGCTCGTGAGGGGAAGTTTTATCTGGAAGGACTGATGAAGATGTGATGTTGATGAGCTGAACAGAGGTCAGAAGGGCCTTTGCCCAGAAGCGTCGAGGGACAGATTCGGAAAGGAGGAGAGCACGAGTGGTCGCAAGAATATAACGATGCTTTCTCCCAGCAATGTGATTTTGCTCGTGAATGTGATTGCGCAAGTGTTGAAAAACCGTCCTGTGTGACTGAATGAGGCTGCGCATGGAGGTGGACAGGTACTTGAGGGCACAATCAGATCGAAAGATCTTGATGTGCCGACTGAACTGAGTGTGGATCATGGAAGTGAAGTTCTGGTAGGCTTGGAGAAGATCCGAGTGACGACGAAGAAGATAAATCCATGTATAGCGACTATAATCATCCACAAAGAAGACGTAATATAAGAAACCATTTATAGAGGGGAGAGGAGAGGGTCCCCAAATATCAGAGTGGACGGGATCAAATGGAGCAAAGCTCTGAGAAGTACTGATCGAAAAGGGGAGGGCTACAACTTTTGCGAGCTTTTAGCCAATACAAGTACTCAAAGACAAAAACGGACCATGACCTAGAGCCCCTGAACTGAGTAATCTCTTAAGTCGTGGTTTAACACATGACCAAGTCTCTTGTGCCATAGGTCGGCATCAGGGGAGACAACCCCATAAAACCCAGAAGAAGACGGAGTCGAAGAGTGAAGGAACTCCATCTGATACAACCTGCCTGCCCTACGGCCTGTTCCAATCGGTCGGCCAGTACGTAGATCCTGCACAGAGGAAGAAGAGGAGGTAAATGTCACAGAACAACCAGAGTCACATAGAAGAGGAGGTAAATGTCACAGAACAACCAGAGTCACATAAAGCATTGACAGAAACAAGGTGCCTGTGAAGTATGGGGGCGTGAAGCACAGAGGGTAGAGAGAGATGGCTGGTGGGAACGGAAGCGGTAGTAATGGATCCAAGCTGCGAGATGGCTAAGCGAGAACTATTCGCAGTATGGATCGGTGGGAGGTGCGTCGCTGGCTGATAGGCAGTGAGTAGGGAGGCATCATGAGTAATTTGATGTGAGGCACTCGAGTCCAATATCCAAACAACAGAACTATCGGGAATGGTAGAGAAGGCAGAAGAGCTGGAAGTAGTAGACTGCTGAGAGAGGCGAAGCTGGGCCAACTCCTCGCGTAGGGACTGTAGATCACCAGCCCAGGCTGGAGCGGCAGCGGCAGCAGCAGCTGCAGTAGTAGGAGCCGGTCGACCACAACCCCAACCCTGACCTCGGCCACGAGAGTCTCTGTAGTAAGGACGCTTCTCTGGATGTAGTGTGTAGCATGAGTCCATATTGTGCCCCAGTGTCTGATAGTGAGGGCAAAAGGGTCTGCCTTGAGAGACAGCGGTAGAAGAAGCGGGCACATGTGTGACTGGAGGTCTTGTGGCTGGTGGTGGAGTGGCCGCAAGTACACTTTGGAGGTGGGGTGGAAGTGATGTAGCCCTGGTGGCAAGAGTGCGCAAATGAGTCTCCTTAGCTACTAGCTCAGCAACCGCCTCGTCAAGGCGAGGAAGGGTATCCCGATGAAGGAGCTGACCTGTCAGAGCACTGAATTCTGGTCAAAGGGCATCAAAGAACTGGCACAAGTGACGACGCTCCAAGTACAGTTGATACTCAAGTGCATGCTGTGGGTTCGGTACCGGAGCTAGGTCCTGTAGGTCACGCTAGTAGGATCGTATTTGACAGTAGAATTGTTGAACTGTCGACTCACCTTGCTGAGTCGATTGAGCTTGTGTAAGAAGCTGGTACTCCCGTGCCCCATTTTTTTCGACAAAGCGGGCAATGAGATGTCCCCAGATCGTCGCGACGGTAAGAAGGCCAACGATGTCTTGACGAAGAGAACGGTCAATGGACGCAACAAGGTAGGCCTTGATGCGCTGATCACGAAGTCGCCAAGGGCCGTACTCAGTATGAGAGGAGACGTAGACGATGGTGCCATCGAGATGTCCTCAAAGGTTCCGACCCTCAAGAGCAGATTCCATCGTGGCGGACCATGCCGGCCAATCAGAAGCCTATTGCAGAAGGAAGTCTGTCGTAAGAGGAAGAAAATCTTGTGGAATCTCGTACTGAGTCGGGGGATCCGTGATCATGGAGGAAGAGGACATATTGGATCAGACGAGCAGGACGACGCATGCAGATCGGTGCACAGGACGACAGTGCAGCGACACAGATGAACATAGTAAGGCGTGCTGGAAGAGCAGCCCAGTGGGCCTGGCGGGCGGAGCCGACTCAGGTCCGGATGGCATAGGTCGAGTCGGGCGGGTCTGCTGAACAGATCCAAATCACGTTTGATTTGGGGATTTGGGGAGGAGCTCAAGCTGCAGATCAGAGTAGGTCGAAGCTCTAGTGCGGGTCCGCAGGTGAGCTCGAATTGCAGATCGGAGAAGGAGGTTGGAGCTCGAGCACGGGTCTGTAGGTAAGCTCGAACTGCAGATCGGAGAAGGAGGCCGGGGCTCGAGGGGAGGCCGGAGCTCGAGCGCGGCACGGATCAAGCGCGGGACGGGATGAGCTCGAGCGCAGGACGGAGCTTGAGGGGAGGCTGGAGCTCGAGCGGAGGATGAGCCTGAGCGCAGCACAACACAGATCTGAGCTCTAGACCGGAGCTCGAGGGGACAGGCTGCTGGATGGCTGCGAGGGTGGCGTCAAGACTAGAAAGAGAAGGGATCCAGGGCGATCATCGCTGGCTCTAATACCATGTGACAAACCCGAGAAAGAAAGAGAGAGAGAGAGGTTGCTAGGGTTTGGGGAGATCCTAAAAATCATCATCTCTTTAGGGCTTAAGCCATGAATATATACCTATACATGTTATGCAATGAGTCTTATACACCGACTTATATGTACAACCTCTTATACATTAATACATGTATTAACAATTTGAATTCCTCTACGAGATAAGTTTTTTTTTGGGAAGGGTTTGCTTGCTTGGTCTTAGTAGTGGGTGATTGCTTTCTTGGGAGCTTTGGATTTGAAAAGTATATTTATTTTTCTTTTTTGGGTTTTGTTTGTTTTCTGTTATTTATTCATAAATGTGGCCCATTTAAGCTTATGGATTTCGAGTCTCCCATTTCCCTCTAATGGGTTTCTCTTTGTTTTTTCTTGTGGAATAAAATGTTTGGGTAAATGGGGTTAAGTTAAAAGAAGCCCATTCGAATGGCTGCCTTGATGGTTCATTTATAAGTTCTCTTTTTCTCAATTTTTTGTTCATCGGGCTATTGAGGGTTTTCTTATCAGTTTGCCGTGTAGTTTTGTGAATGAAAGGTTTACCCTTTAAGTATTTCCAATCGGTCTCTATATCTCCAAATTTAGAGACCGGTTGAAAAAAGTGTCTCCAACCGGTTCTAAAAATGGAGAGGTCCTCCAAATCCACTCTTAATCTGATGGGATGCGTATGCTTAAACAAACCCAAGTGCTGAATTTAAACAACTAAATACAGATTTCAGCATATTATAATCAGATTTCAGCAAAGCTTATAATCACGATTCATCATTCATTCAATCCCAATCAGATTTAATTCAATGAAGTAAATAAAACTGACAAGATAATACTTAATTTCAGATTTAAATAACCAAATTCCAGCAATGATAACTAACACAATCTCAAAATAATAAGTCAACGTTTCAAAGAACAACCATCGATCTAATCGATAAACCCTAATGGATGAGATTCTCGGAGAACCAAGGATCATTTTGAAACCCTAATGTAGATTCAACAATAAGGTCGGTTAGGGAAAAAGAAAGATATCACATGAAAGTATCGAGGATCGATTTCAAACCGTGCTTTGGTCAATGCCGGCTGCTGACAGGAATTCTGTTGTTGCAGATGAAAGGGGCGGAGGGGGAGGCGTGGTCCAGAAGAAAGGTTGAAGAAGCCGAGACGATTGATCTGTGAAGATGGAGGAACTCCGTGTCGATCTTCCGCGAAGTCGTAGACGAATGGCGTGGCGACGAGGTAGAAGCTTGCGGAAGGAAGAAAAGACTAGATGCAAGGAAGATTCTTCGGAAGGGATAAACCGAACAAGCGAGCCGCTTCTCCGTTCTAGGGTTTCAATTTCATATCATCATCGTCCCCTTCATCAACTAGGGTTTGTAGATTTATAGGGAAACAACCAAGGAAACAAAAAAAAGGAAAGAAGGAGAGAGATGGTCCGCGCGGGTAGAGAGAGAGAGGGACGCGCGGGTGTTCGCGGGAGAGAGGGGCCGGTCGGGTGGGATGTTCGGTGGCTAGGGCTTTTGGGTTTTTTTATCTCCTTCGAATCTCATCCATTGAGATTTATCCTAACTTAAGATCCTACGGCTAAGACTCTAACATAGAAACGAGTCAGTTCGGCATCTGTGGCTCGAACCGGATGCGAACATGGCTCGCACCTACCCAAACCAGAAATAAAAATGCAAATACCTAAAGATCCGTCAGTCAGATCGAAATAAAATAAAAACCAAATTTTTAGATCTTCGAATGAGCTTTCCACTGATGCAGACGGATCGACGATCGGCTTCCTGGATCTCCGCAGGGAATGGAAATACGCCATTAGCTGTAGAAAATCTGGACGTAGTAGGCTCGTCTGCATCAAGTCCCCCGGACTCAAAAGAACGCGACTCTTGTCGAGTAGGGTCCTAGATCCGGTGGGGGCTCCCCTAGAAGTACCGCAACCGCTGAATCTGCTCGAACTGCTCTCCCGGATCCGGTGGCCAAGTAATCCTTTTCAAGTACGCAGCGACTCCATCTGGCATCCCCTGCCCCTCAACGCCAAGCGAAGACCTGAAAGCCAAAACCAACATCCTCCTCGGCACGGTAAGATCATCAAGATACTCAGATATTTTCATGTGATAATAGGAGTTTAGGTTGACATGAAGTTCGAAAGACATATGAAAAGAATGGCCGCGGGAGCATAATGTGCTGCGGGTCATCGGCTTGCGCGATAAGCAATGGTGTATTTGAAAGGCCATGGGATGCGGGTGCAATATATGTTGCTCAAAGTGGCCTGCGCGCGGTGTAAAACAAGTGGATGCTAGACGACGAAGATATGTCATGCAATCATTGTCTGGATGCAGTGAAAAAAAAAAGAAATTAAAGAACTCATCATGCCACTTGTTATGACTTCGAAAAATTAAAGATGATGGGTTGTCTGAAATCTGTAAGCATGAGTCATAAGTACCCTGCCTTGAAAAGTGATCAAACGTGCCAAAATCTTCTTTAATGTTAAACTCAACACTTGGATGATATGGATGCACATATGATTGGTCTATGAATGTATAGATGTCAGGCAAATGATGAATGCGAGTGTCATGGATGCCTACGGACTCTAAATGCGATGTGCATGCAATGGAATGCAGAATGTTGTCTAATCCCTTCTCAATTGGTAGCGAATCAGATGAACACCCAACTAAATTATCCGCAAATGGTGGTATGGGAGGACTCTGATTCAGAAGAGCTTGAGGTGCGTGGGATCGGTGCCTCCTAAAACACGTGGGCCATAAGGTGACATTGATGCCGTCCTTAAGGAAAGTATAGGTGTTGGCTCGGCCGTGATGTTGTGCATCTCGGTCAAACTGCCATGGACGCCCAAGGATAACGTCAGCCACCTCTAAAGGAAGGACATCACACCAAATCTCGTCGTGATATTGCAGCCCAATTGACAACTTTGCCAAACAACAATGGGTCACCAACTTGCTTGTGGTGTTGTCTAACCAGGATGTTTTGTAAGGATGAGCCAATGGTTTGACTTTCCACTTCTTGCTCCTGACAACCGCTTCATTGATCAGATTGGTGGTACAACCTCCATCGATCAAGACACAAAGGTCCATGCCATTGACATTGCAGACTGTTCGGAACAACTCGAACCTCTGGTTCTTGCAGTGTGGCTTTGGGGGTCCTCCACAGAGCTCGTGGGGAAGTAACGCTTTAGGTGCCTGGGGTGATGGCGACTGGTGAATAACCAATAGTGGCGCAGTCACATCATCTCCCTCCAAGACTAACTCATTGAAGTTTTCGCCTTCAGACTCATGACCATTCTCGTCATTATTCGCAAGATTTGTCTGTGGATGGAATTGACGTTGAGGACAATCGGCTGACTTGTGACCCGGCTGGTTGCATTTGAAGCACTTTATCTGGCTCGGGTTGGGTCCTAAAACTCCTTTACCCTTCTCAGTGGGTGCAGGAACTGTGCCAGCTACAGGTGAAGGTCCAGGGATTGGTCTACTAACAGATCCGGATGGTGCCCTAGTGTTGTCATATCGTCGGGACGCAAATCGGGAGTGGTGAGACTCGACTTTCTTAGCCCGACGGTGTGCATCACTGAACTGATACAAGTCATGAAGGGACACCACCTCTTGAATTGAGGGCTTAAGACCATTGACGTACCTAGCGACGCTCTGCTCTTCATCTTCATGCAAATCATTGCGAGCTTGGAGCTTGTAGAACTCGTTGGTGTAATCATCCACTGATTTATGCTCTTGTCGCAGGTTTTGGAATTTTTGGAACACACATTGCTTGAAATCAGAAGGGAGGAACTTCTGTTGTATCTTTCCCCTCATGTGTGTCCAAGTGGAAATTTTCTCTTTTCTTTTCCTACCTCTAGTGGTTTGCAACTGTTTCCACCAAATCAGTGCATGACCTTTCAGTTTAAGACTAACAAACTTGACTTGTTTGTCACGGGGGATTGCCTTCCACTCAAAGTATTGGTCGATTCGCTCGGCCCACTCTAGAAACTCTTCGGGATCCATCCTACCCTCAAACTCAGGAATTTCTATTTTAATACCCTGATCCCAGCCCCAATGGGATTTCGCTTTCCTATGACTTTGCCTACTTCGCCTCTCAGACCCATCAGAGGAACTGATGCTGTCACCTCCTGACTCTAGATCTAACTCACTATGCCCTGGCGACGCTCTAGTCCTGTGTTCTCGACGGGGTTGAGGTGGATTTTGGGAATTGGTAAAGGCCAAGGTCAAGGTTTCAATCTGGGTCTGGAGCCTATCCATGTGCTCTTGTTGCTTCATGAAGGCATCTTGCCAAGTACGGGGTGGGGAAGGTCCAGCCATTCTAGATTCTCTAGAAGATGCTATCGATTCACTCAGAGAGAAAGGGGTGAACTTAAGATGGATGCGCTCACGCGATGCTAGTTTCCTAATTTAATGCAAAGACAAACTAAATGAAAAGAAGAAAAAAAAAAAAATTTCAGCAAGCACGCGATGATGCGAATGATGCAAGAGGACCGGCCGCTGCGTAAGGACGCGACGACAAGTGCGCTCTGATACCAACTTGATGGGATGCGTATGCTTAAACAAACCCAAGTGCTGAATTTAAACAACTAAATACAGATTTCAGCATATTATAATCAGATTTCAGCAAAGCTTATAATCACGATTCATCATTCATTCAATCCCAATCAGATTTAATTCAATGAAGTAAATAAAACTGACAAGATAATACTTAATTTCAGATTTAAATAACCAAATTCCAGCAATGATAACTAACACAATCTCAAAATAATAAGTCAACGTTTCAAAGAACAACCATCGATCTAATCGATAAACCCTAATGGATGAGATTCTCGGAGAACCAAGGATTATTTTGAAACCCTAATGTAGATTCAGCAATAAGACCGGTTAGGGAAAAAGAAAGATATCACATGAAAGTATCGAGGATCGATTTCAAACCGTGCTTTGGTCAATGCCGGCTGCTGACTGGAATTTCGTTGTTGCAGATGAAAGGGGCGGAGGGGGAGGCGTGGTCCAGAAGAAAGGTTGAAGAAGCCGAGACGATTGATCTGTGAAGATGGAGGAACTCCGCGTCGATCTTCCGCGAAGTCGTAGACGAATGGCGTGGCGACGAGGTAGAAGCTTGCGGAAGGAAGAAAAGACTAGATGCAAGGAAGATTCTTCGGAAGGGATACACCGAACAAGCGAGCCGCTTCTCCGTTCTAGGGTTTCAATTTCATATCATCATCGTCCCCTTCATCAACTAGGGTTTGTAGATTTATAGGGAAACAACCAAGGAAACAAAAAAAGGAAAGGAGAGAGATGGTCCGCGCGGGTAGAGAGAGAGAGGGACGCGCGGGTGTTCGCGGGAGAGAGGGGCCGGTCGGGTGGGATGTTCGGTGGCTAGGGCTTTTGGGTTTTTTTATCTCCTTCGAATCTCATCCATTGAGATTTATCCTAACTTAAGATCCTACGGCTAAGACTCTAACATAGAAACGAGTCAGTTCGGCATCTGTGGCTCGAACCGGATGCGAACATGGCTCGCACCTACCCAAACTAGAAATAAAAATGCAAATAACTAAAGATCCGTCAGTCGGATCGAAATAAAATAAAAACCAAAGTTTTAGATCTTCGAATGAGCTTTCCATTGATGCAGACGGATCGACGATCGGCTTCCTGGATCTCCGTAGGGAATGGAAATACGCCATCAGCTGTAGAAAATCTGCACGTAGTAGGCTCGTCTGCATCATAATCCCTCCTATCGGTTAGATTTTGAGATCAACGGTCTAACTTGAAAGGATCAAGTGTTTTAAGATTGATATACTGTGATCCTCCGTATCAAAACCAAACAAAGCGATTTCAAGACGAATAAAGGGAAATTAGGGAAGTCAAGCAAATATCAAATCATAACACAAGAATTTTATGTGGAAACCCTCTTGAATCAAGAGGGAAAAACCACGAGCGAGGATCGAGAAACCTTCACTATCGGATATGAATTACACTCTCAGATCAATAGATCTAGGGCTATAAGAACTCTTCTCTACCTCTCTCTCTTACAATTCACACACTTTCTTTCTCTCTAAGGTCTTCACCTATGTTTCATCATCCTCCAAATGAGACCTTGACCTCCTATTTATAGGTTCCTTTGGTCAAAGCAGTTACCAGATCCGTTAATCTCAGAGATCCAGTCAAATGTAATCATCACAGTACTATCCGTCATCTTCTTCACGCCATCTTCTCTGGAAGCTCACATATATAACCATTGGTGGAGAAGATGAAACAACTATCACTCTGTTACTTGTCTGTTATTCACGTCATTAAACTGTAATTGTCTTTCTCCCACTTGCTTACCAGACTATCAAAGATAAGGGATAAGGAAAGTTAGAGAAACTTGTAGAGGAAGCTCCGAATCCTTCAGGCTTAGTTGGCAACGATGAAGCTTGCTGTGGAAGAATCACCTACTTCAGCTTCCACTAGCAGCTTCATCGATTATCTTTTTCCTTTTTCTCAGTGTTATCACAACCCTAGGAGGGAGGGAGAGAGAGAGAGAGAGGGGCTAGGGTTTGGGAAAATGACGAACAATTCTTGTTAGGGCAATAACCACGAATATATAGGCATTATACATGTGAGGGAATAAGTCATGTACACCGAACTTATGTATAACCTACAATATATATTAACACCCCCCCTCAAACTCATGATGGAACAAACACTGAGAGTTTGCTAACAAGTAACTAAAAACGAGGAGATGGATGTGATTTCGTGAAAAAATCAGCAATATGTTTTTATGGAGGACACATAAGGCAGAGAAATGGTCCCAGCCTCGTACTGCTCTCTGGAGAAGTAACAATCGAGTTCAATGTGCTTTGTCCGCTTATAAAACACCGGATTGCTGACAATCTGAATAGCACTCTTGTTGTCACAATGAAGAGCAGTAGGTCCAGAAGTATCGATGCCAAGATCTTGAAGGAGACGCCAGAGATGAACTATCTTCTTAGTCGTAGTGGCCATGGCACAAAAATCGGCCTTAGTGCTAGAGAGGGAGACAACCTTATGCTTCTTGCTCTTTCAGGAGATAAGAGATTCCCTAAGAAACAAGCAATATCTAGTAGTCGAATGATGAGTAGTCGGGTCACCGGTTCAGTTAACATTAGAATATACACGAAGAACCATAAAAGAGGTCGAGGAGAAAAAGTGTGATCTGGTAATAGTGCCTCGAAGGTACTGAAGAGCTCGTAGGAGAGCAGCATAGTGAGCCGAGTGAGGTGCATCCACGAACTGACTAAGAATACTGACTGCTTGAGCAATATTCGGTCTAGTGATGTAAATGTAGACTAGCTGACCAACTATCTCTCGGTACCGAGGAGGATCTGAGAGGGGCTTACCATCAGCAGGACGTAG
Organism: Chamaelirium japonicum; assembly: GCA_947650365.1. Taxonomy (NCBI): domain Eukaryota; kingdom Viridiplantae; phylum Streptophyta; class Magnoliopsida; order Liliales; family Melanthiaceae; genus Chamaelirium; species Chamaelirium japonicum. The sequence goes on along the minus strand of OX393557.1, from coordinate 29,734,244 downwards.
TTTTACATGAAGCTCAAGAGGATTGTCAACCATACGACTGTCAGAAAGTGCAGCCCGATTAAGGATGTCAGCCGTGTACTTCTGTTGAGAAAGTAGAATTCCCCGAGCACCCTAGCAACCTCCAGACCAAGAAAGTAGCGCCAGGGAATCAAGATCCTTCATCTGAAACTGACTCCGAAGATGCTGAAGAGAGGCTATGGCACTAGAGTCGTCACCTGTAAGGATCATGTCATCGACATAGAGAAGGATGATGGCCCGGCCTTGGGAGGAAGTCCGCACGAACATAGAGTGATCCTGGAAGCTCTCCACAAAGCCGATCTTAGTAACTGCACGATAAAAATGCTCAAATCAGACATGAGGAGCCTATTTGAGTCCATAGATAGCTTCACGGAGACGATAGACGTGGTGAGAAGACGTGTTGAGACTGAAGGAGACTGCATATAGACAATGCATTCTTCATATCCATTTGAAGCAGAGCCAACCTCTAGTAGCAGTAACAACGAGGAGGGTCCGAATTGTGGTCATCTGAGCCACCGGAGTAAAAGTCTCATCATAATCGATCCCATACTTTTGGGTGAAACCTCTGTCAACGAGACGAGCCTTGTACCGATCAATGGAGCCATCGGGACGACGCTTGATCTTAAAGACCCACTTGCAAGCTGATGGGTTCAATACCAGCAGGCAGAAGAATAACCTTCCATATTTGAGTCTGTTTGAAGGTCTGAAACTCCTCGGCCATAGCCTGCTGGCTGCTGCTACACATGGTACTGCAGTGTCTCTCTATACGACCTGAGCTCTCTGTCTGTGTGAAAAAAGTAAGGTTTGCAAAGAATTGAGGCGAGTAGGCAGTGACTGCAGCAAAACCAAAATGGTCAAGAGAGTAGCCAAAATGGTTTGGATGGCGGCGCTCGTGTTGGGGGTAGCGAGGAGTGCTAGAATCCACATCCGGTAGAGGAAGGCTGCTCGAAGTAGATGGCGTACCAGAGGAGTCATTGTCAGACAAAGGTATGACAGGCAATGGGTTAGGCTGACGACGACGAGAATACACCAGAGGAAAGGGAGAAACAGGTGGAGGAGACAAAGGACCTGAGGGAGAGGAGTGAGGCACATGGAAAACATTATCTGAGAACGAGGACTCAAGCTAGGAGGAGGGGCTACCACTGTAATAGGAGGTAAGTGCTCAAGATCAGGAGCGAGATTAGCAGTTGGAGAAGAAGAAGAGGGTGTCGCAAGAGGAGCCTATCAAGACACTAAGGAGGGGATTGTAGGAAGCTCAAGGAAGGTAAGATCCTGAGATGTAGAAGAGTAGTAGAGAACATCATCGACAAAAGAAACTTGTCGAGAAATACGAAGACGACGAGCTAAAGGGTCATAACAATGATACCCCTTGTGCTCAAAACTGAGCCCTAATAGCACACATTTAGTGGACCTTGTCGATAGCTTGTTACGTTCATAGGAATGAAGGAGAACAAAGCACGTGCACCCGAAAGTACGCAGCATGTTGTAGTCAGGAGGGGTGCCATAGAGGCCCTTGTAAGGAGAAACACCAGAGAGGACTGAAGAAGGGGTGATGTTAATGAGGTTGATAGAGGTCAAAATGGCCTTTGCCTAGAAGGTGCGAGGAACGAACGAGGAGAGAAGTTGAGCACAAGCTGTTTCAAGGATGTGACGGTGTTTCCATTCGGCAACCCCATTCTGCTCATGAGTGTGAGGACAAGATTGCTGGAAGAGAGTCCCATGGGATTAAAGAATAGAGTGTATAGTATAAGAGAGATATTCGGGGGTGCAATCAGATCGAAAAGTTTTGATACAAGCATGGAACTGAGTATGGACCATGGCTGTGAAGGTCTAAAAGATCTCAGGAATGTCAGATCACTGATTAAGGAGGTAGACCACGCGAATAGTCATCAATAAAGCTAACATAGTAAAGATAACCATTCACAGAAGATAAAGATGCCAGACTCCAAATATCGGAGTACACTAAATCAAACAGACTATATGACCTCGACAAACTGGAAGAAAAGGGGCTAGCTGAATGTTTAGCTAACTGTCAGGCCGGAATCATACAGGCTGCTAATTGAGATTAAGTTTATGCAAAGTTGAGGTGCGGCAAGACAAAAGGTAGATAGAGAAGGCCACTTGGGTGTGAGGCGGTAGTGATGGTCCCAGTCTGCGAGATAGATAAAAAAGAGTCATCTGCAATGTGGATCGGAGGAATGCGAGAGGCATGTGAGAATGCAATAAGGATGGAGTAGTCATGGGTCATGTGGTAAGAGGCCTCAGAGTTCAAAATCCAAGGTGTAGAGGTACCCGAGGTGGCAGAGAAGGCAGAGGGTCCAGAGAAGGCAGAAGAACCGGAGGCAGGCTGTAGAAAGAGCTGCTCCAGGCGCATCTCGAGACGCTGAAGGCGATTCGTCGTAGTAGCGTCAGTAGTGGTGGCTTCAGCAATGGCAGCAGTGGGACGACCACTATTAGGTGGCTCGACACGCTTCTCTGGATGAAGCTGTCAAATGGAGTCGACCGTGTGCTTCGGCTTCCCCATAGTGGGTGCATCTCTGAGTGTCAGGCGTGCCGGAGGAACAGGAGGGGCCATGAGAGAGCATAGTAGCAGTGGTCCTCGGAGGTGGAGCAGCAACAAGAGCACCCTCAAAACTGGAGGGTATAGAGGTCTGACGGGCTGCGACAGCAGGAAGACGGGTCTCCTCAGCAATAAGCTCAGCTACTACAACATTAAGACAAGGAAGAGGATACCTATGGATCAACTGTCCCACGAGGGCAGAGAAATCAGATCGAAGAGCCATCAGAAACTGGTAAAGCTGTTGTCGTTCCCGAAAGAACTACAACTCGTGCCAGGAGGCACTAACTCTGGAGACCTGCAGCAGAGGGGGCTCCAAAGCCTGAACCTCACACCAATAGCTACGCATTAGGCTGTGAAACTGCTGAATCGTCTGCTCTCTCTGCTGAGCAGATTGGGCTTGAGACAGGAGTTGATACTCACGGCCCCGCTCTGCTTCACAAAGCGCTTAGTGAGATGAGCTCTGAGCTCTTCCGCAGTAGTAAAGGTGACAAGGTCGGCTCAAAGCGAGTGGTTAACCAAGGCAACGAGAAATGTCCGGACACGACGATCACGCAGGCTACAGGTGTCAGAGGTCCTTGCTCTAGAAGCATCGACAGGAGCAGGTGTAGAGCCGTCAATATGCCCATATAGGGCTCGGCCGTCCAGGACACTCCGGACAGTGGCAGACCACGCAGTCTAGTCAGCTATCATGATCAAGGAAAAGTCGATCGAGACAGGGAGGAAGTCCCTTGTCTGCTCGAGTGGTGTCGTCGAGAACAGTAGAGGGCTCGGGTGTAGGAACGCCGGTGGGCTCGGGTGGTGTGGGCTCGAGCGTAGGGCAGCAGCGGCAGTGGGCTCAAGTGTAGGACGATAGCGGGATCAGTCGCATGGCACAGGACGGTGGGCTTGATGCGGCTCGTCGCAGGCTCAAGCAAGGCGATCGGATTGGGGAAGAAGGGAGCGAAAGGGAGGGCGCGAGGATTAGACCCGCTTTGGTACCATATTACCACAACCCTAGGGAGAGAGAGAGGGAGAGAGAGAGAGAGAGAGAGAGAGAGAGAGAGAGATACGACTAGGGTTTGGGAGAAGGATGAACAATTCTCTTTAGGGCAATAGCCACGAATATATAGGCATCATACATGTGTAGGGAATAAGTCCTGTACACTGAACTCATATGTATAATCTAAAATATACGTTAACACTTAGGTTTTTCTTTCTCCCTGGGAGAACTGACGAACTCTTCAATAATTTCTTATGTTTAGTTTTCGCTTGTGCTATCTTAGTGATGTGATCCGACTTGGGCCCAAGCCCGTTGGCCCACCCGAAGGCCCATCCTAGCCTGCCATGGATGAATAAGGCAGGATATCTCTTATGATATCTTTTAGAATCTTTTTTTTTTTATTTAAGATCTTTATTTTAGGCAAGTTGTTAGGATACTTATTGGCTTTTGAATTTGTTGCCATTTTTATCTTTTATTTTAGCCTATTTAAAGGCTCCCATTGTAACCATTGGAGGACAGATTATGATGAATGAAAATTGATGGCGGATGCCTTCGTTGGCTCATGGATTTGAGTCCCCACCTTATAACCTGATGGATTTCAGGCCCCTTCTCATCTAAGCTTCTAATCTTTTCTTCTCTGTCATGGTTCTTACCCCCTCCGCCACTTCCTCTCGGTGATTCCGTATCACTAGTTATCTTTTTACAAAAAAAATACAAAAAGAGATTACACCGCCTCCATCTATCGCTCTTCGACGATGCGTGCCTGCATCAAGTTGGTATCAGAGCTCCGGGCTTCGTGGTGTTTCCATACCACGAACGATCTTCGCTTCGATCGCCGTCGTCCATCGTCATCGTCACCGTTCCATCGTCACCATCGTCGCTGATTCGTCATCTTCTTCTGGTAAGTCGCCCTACAATCCCACCAAAAGAAAAAAAAGGAGATCAGATCTGTTGAAAAAAAAAGAGAGATCAGATCTGTTGAGAGAAAAAAAAAAAAAAGAGAAAGGAAACCTCCTTCAACCGCTACCCATCCCTTTGCTCGCCCACGCAACCCAAGCCACCCACGAACCCCTCTCCTTTGCCGCCCGCCCGTCCACTGCAGGTCACCCCCTTCCTCTCGCTCCACACGCTGAACCGCCACCTCTGTTCCGTGCTCTCGCGCACCCCGCAGCCATCAAAAAAAAAAACCCCATCAGATCTGTGATAGTAGCAGAAAAAGGAAAAGAAAGAATAGAAGGAAAGAAAGAAGAAAAGGGAAGAAAAAGAAAAAAGGAAAGAAAGAGAAGAAAAGGGAAGAAAAGAAGAAGGAAAGAAGAGAGAAAGGAAAGAGGAAACGTACCAGCTGCAGCCGCCCCTTTTGCTCCCAGCTGTAGCCGCCCCTTTTGCTCCCAGCTGCAGCCGCTGCCCCCTTTGCTCCTTCCCCACCAACCAACAAAAGCCCAAAGAAAAATAGAGGCAAACAAACCCTAAACCGAAGCCCCCTTTGTCCCTTTCTCTTTTTTCCAATTCACTCCTCTACCACAACCCTTAGATCCCCATCCTACAGTCCTCACATCCCCAACCTTTCTAGTTGCTATTTTGCACTTAAGTGCTGAACCCGAGTTGAATTCGGATCCGATCCGAATAGACAAAACAGACCGGTCAACTTCAATTGGACATATCTCTTTCATTTCTGGTCCGTTTTTGACATGCGACCTACCAAATCGAAGGGTTTTTCGAGCTCTACGCATCCATACCATCATCAGAAATTTTCAGTGAACCAGTAATTACAGATTTCCAGATTTACCCCTGGACCACATTCCACCATTGTGACATGGATGCCAAGATGCAAGGGTTGATTCGTTGTCATCAAAGGAACAACTCCGTCTATGAGTATACTTCAGCATTCTATCGGCGCATGATCCGCTATGGTTTTTCAGAGAAAGATTTCTTGGCAGCGGTACTGTACGTTAGAGGACTCCGCTTCGACATAAATGATCAGTTTTCATCTAGATCTTGGAGCGATCTGGACGAAGCCTATGAGTTAGCTTGTGAGATTGAATGGGAGCTACAGCAAATGGCCTCACCTCTAGCGGCCTCCACAGATGAGTCTCCACCTCCAGTAGAGCCTCCACCATCTACAGAGCTTCCTCCAGTTGTATCTTTGGTGGATCCATCACCTCCAGTATCACCACCAGCAGACGAGCTTCCCTTTCCAGAGGATCTTCTGTCGCCCGCCATGCTACCACCTAATGCGGATTCTTTCGAGGATGTCTCTCTAGCCGAGCTTCAGCAGATTGATTTTCTTGGGCTAGACCGACTATTGGTGCCTACAGTGTTTGTCCAGCTTTACCTCCGTTCAGGCGGGCCGATGTTCGAGCTACCGCAGCGGTCTGATATTACTATCCGACTCGTTCGTCTACCCCAGCATCGCTTTGATGTGTGTTTCCCGATCGACGACAGTGATACCTTCTCATGGGACCCCGGTGGTAACTTCGGTGTAATGAGGCATCATTTGTTGGGCCTCCACCATCAGCTCCTGACGACAGATACCACATCGGCGAAAACCTCGATGATGATTGCGCTGTACCGTATGAACTCGAGAGCGAGTTCTTCGCAGCGGAAGCGAATGATGTGATCCGACTTGGGCCCAAGCCCGTTGGCCCACCCGAAGGCCCATCCTAGCCTGCCATGGATGGATAAGGCAGGATATCTCTTATGATATCTTTTAGAATCTTTTTTTTTTATTTAAGATCTTTATTTTAGGCAAGTTGTTAGGATACTTATTGGCTTTTAAATTTGTTGCCATTTTTATATTTTCTTTTAGCCTATTTAAAGGCCCCCATTGTAACCATTGGAGGACAGATTATGATGAATGAAAATTGATGGCGAATGCCTTCGTTGACTCATGGATTTGAGTCCCCACCTTGTATCCTGATGGATTTCAGGCCCCCTCTCATCTAAGCTTCTAATCTTTTCTTCTCTGTCATGGTTCTTACCCCCTCCGCCACTTCCTCTCGGTGATTCCGTATCACTAGTTATCTTTTTACAAAAAAAATACAAAAAGAGATTACACCGCCTCCATCTATCGCTCTTCGACGACGCGTGCCTGCATCACTTAGTTTCGTGGTGGCTTGGCGGCATTTCTCTATGAATTCCTCCTTAACAAACAAAAATCAATACAAGGACAAACTCTTAAATACTTCACCGTTACTTCGTCTTTAATTATCAGCAATCGACATGATGGTAGACTTGTGAATATTTCATTGCTAACTTCTCTTTTATTTCTGATTCCTTGTCCTATTCACGGATTCCTCTTTAAACTCATTGATTCCTCTCCTGGCTTGCTAATTCCTCTTTCTTATACAGTTATACTGCTTATGGCTTCTTGTGAGATGCAACCACGTGTCTATCCATTATTATGTACCTACACCTCCAAATTTAGAGGGGGGAGAAAAATAAAGGGCCGATTTAGAGCTTTTCAAAATGTGCCTACCATCTACATCTCCTTTAGTTCAACATTCATGGAATTCCTATTTTGTGCCAAACAAACAATATGAGATCAACTCATAACTTGTTAAAATTCTTCTTACACTCTTGTTTTTTATTCATTAGGATTTTTTTTATTAATTGTATTATTAAAATATTTCTTTGATTCTTCTTACACTACCCAACAGATCCTTCTCAAGTCTTATCTCCAACATTTGATTCTTGGATTTTTCTTACACTCTACCCAACATCTGTAGGAATTTGGAGGGGTATGTTTGAATTGTTGCATCATTTCTGATTAATTGTTGTTTGTTTTGTCCCGAAATGTATTCGCTGACCAATCAATACATTGTAATGTGGTATAATTTCCACAGTCACTACTCCTTAAAAAGGAATGCCAGATATTGATTTTATCGCGGAAGTAGCAGCAGAGAGCAAACTAAAGAAAAATGAAGAGAAGTAGATTGCAGCGTCATTACTTCTAATCAGAGATTAAAATTTGAAAGGGAATTTGCAGAATTCAAAATACATCCTATACCGAATTCAATGAATAAGAGCTAATATCCTGCAGAAACTCAGAAGTTTTTTAGCTGACGGTCACGGGGTAACGTCAACCACATTCCATCTTTGTTTGCATTTCATATCAATCATCATGCTCTGCGCTTGCTCCGGAGAGCAGTTGCAGTTTGAAGAGGTACCCCAGTCACCAGAATCTCTTGCCACAAGGGACTTCTCTGTCAGCGGCCTCTCGTCTAGAACAGGAGATTGGGAATCAAAGTTCGATGATACCCAATTGGATCAAGTGGAATCAACTTTGAAAGAGGCTATTTCGTTGAATTATGAGGTTGTTATCTTTATTTTTTTCCTTTTTCAAATTTTTGCTCTAAGTTTAGAGTGGTCTGATTTCATTTGTGCATGTTAACAGGAGGCCCGGGCATTGTTAGGTCGGTTGGAGTATCAGAGGGGTAACTTTGATGCAGCGCTACAAGTTTTTGAGGGGATCGATATTCGTGGCTTGAGTCCGAGGCTTGTCAAGGCTATTGCTGAAAGAAATGGACCGAGAAGAATCCGCTCTAAGGAGGAAATCTTGCAGGTGAATGTAACGTTGTTGTCAATGCATTCAGTTAGCTTACTTCTAGAGGCGATATTGCTTAAATCGAAGTCTTTGGAGGGCCTTGGTCGACCCAAAGGTAATATGAAATGCTGTTTTACCTTATGTTTGATCTAACTTCTCAATGTCTGTTATATATCCGATTTGCATTAAATTGTAATTGTTACATTCATAATGGCCCACAATTTTTTGTTGAGTGGCAGAGAACTTTGGTCGAATCCACATTGTGGTTTGTGTTGCATATTCTGTCTTTGAAGATATTGATCACTTAAATCTAGCAATTGTTGAGATGCTTGTAACTCTGCTGATAGTTAGTGTTAAAGAAAGATAAATCTAGAATCGTATACTCCACTTAAGTTCTGTCATTACTGTTGGTCTAATGGTCTTTGTTGCTGCATAAAAGAGATGTCTGGAAGGACTTTTTTTTTGGTCAGTTGGGAGGATAATATTCGCTGAAAGGACAATATTTGCTAATAGGAATGCCTGAAGATTTGAAGTGCATATTTAAGAATGGGAATTATACAAGATCTCCTTTAAGATCCATCAAATTCCATTGAATTCAGTATGACTGTATGATAGGCTTAAATTATCTCTATGATAATTTAAGCCTATCATCTCACACTGTATGATAGATTAGGCTTAAATCATCTCACACACACGGACACACACACACACGCACACTGTATGATAGGCTTAAATTATCTCACACACACCACAGACACACAGACGCACAGACACAGAGAGAGAGAGAGAGAGTAAAATAGAAGCCTTTTCCATTACTAAAAAAATATTTTGAAAATACCATTTCTCCTGAAACAAAATACAACTTTACGACTAGTTAGACTTCTAGGATTGAGCCATTATCCGTGTTAAGCGGGTCGGGTTTATGTACAGTTGGGAAGGGTTACTTGTGTATTGATGTACATATATATTGGGCTTGAGTTCCTCAATGAAGAGCATTCTCATTCTCTCCAAACCCTAGCCGTCATCTTCTAACATGGTATCAGAGTTCTAGGGTTCTCTTGCTGCGACGGTGACGACGACGACAGTTCCCTCTGGCTCTGATCTCCTCCGGCCTGATCTCTTTCGGCAGCTCCCCTTCGGCACTCGCATCCCCCTCTCGGCCCTCTCCCTCCACCCGCCGCCCCCCCTGGCTCTCTCCCTCCACTCGCAACCCCCCCCCCCCTTCCCCCGACACTATTGCTGATTGCTAGCAATAGTGTCCGGGGGCAACTCTCTGTTCTGTGACAACCGAAGTGCTATCTAGATTGCTAGCAACCCGGTTTTCCACGAGCGGACCAAACACATCGAGGTTGACTGCCATTATGTTTGCTAGGAGTTTCTCGTCCACACCATCTGTTTGCCATTCATTCCCTCGACGGAGTAGACTGCTGATTTTCTCACAAAGTCCCTTACTATTGCTTGTTTTCGTTATTTTATCAGCAAACTCTCGGTACATGATCCATTGTGAGTTTGAGGGGGAGTGGTAATGTATATATCGGGTCGGGTTTATGTACAGTCGGCTGGGGTTACTTGTGTATTGATGTACATATATATTGGTCTTAAGTCCCTCAATGCAGAGCATTCTCATTCTCTCCAAACCCTAGCCGTCATCTCCAAACAGCCCGTGACAACGACCTTTTCACCCTCTTTTTTAAAAAAAAATTAACTCAAGAAGCCGCTATCATCAGTCGTGGCACTATAAGAAAGTTGCCAATCAAATAGCGTCTTTCAAAAATTTATTTTCAATTAGAATCATCAATTGAAGCAACGATTTTTGTTCAAAAATCAGAGCCACTATCATGGGCAATTGCGTTCTCAACCAGTTTAAAAAAAAGAAAGGGAGAAAGCTATTGTCCCTGACAAAGGTTTTATTATGGAACCTAAGCGGACAATACATTTATAATAAGTTTCGGATAAAAGTTAATTTCAAAATAGTTTTTTTGATTAAATTATTTAGAAAACATTTCGTAAGATAGTGTGTTTTTTTGTCTTGAACTATTTTTCTACTCGTTTACTATTTCCCAAAAACATTCTAATTCATTTGTATTTTTATTCTTTTTAAAAGCAATAATATCCCCTTAATTGCGTGAAATCCAATAAACCAAAATTGCTGACATGTCTTGGTTTGTCCATGAACCAAGAGCTTTACTATCAACATCAAACCCCAACAATTAAACTTGCTTTTTTGAAATTATTAATAGCACTAGGACTTCTTTTCGTTTAGTTCTTTGATATCGATTATGGAAGACCAAAAATCCAAACTTCTTTCATATATAAAGAAGTAATGCATATAATTCATCAAGACTATGAGAACGGTGAGCTAAGCCATTGTGTAGGTAATGACTAGTACAAAATTTCTTGTAGTTACCTCATATGTCTTAAGGTATCATGCATGTTAGGGTTCAACTCATGATGTTGGGCCCTAGCCGCCCCACTTACTTTGGTTCATGAGAGGAAAGAAAGGAGAGCCATGTCCCAGGTAGGCATAGATACTAGATCGTGTAGGGAAGTAAGAGTTGGGACTTGGGAACTCCCTCTCTCTATATAACGTGCAACAAGGGGGTTGTGGAAGAGCATGCCATAGATAGGGATGCAACTCGAGCGGGTTGGGTCGAGTTGGGAGTCAACCCAAGCCCAACCCAAGTACTAAAACCCCCAACCATAACCCAACCTCCAACCCGAGATGCCCAGCCCAAGCCCAACCCAAGCAAAAATTTCTATGCTCAGGTTGGACTCGGGTTAACCCGAGTTGGTAAGACGGGTCGGGTTGTGCAGGTTTGGGTATACTTATTGTTTAAAATTTTATCCTTTGAAAATCAAAATCTAAAAATAACTTATACTTGCTAACACTACCATACAACTTTTTTTTTGTATTTCTATTCATGCAATTTACTAGATCATTAGATAATATCTTTATTTGATAAAAAAGAAGCAAACTAATAATATGGGACTTGGTGAAACGGATGACTGTGACTACGACCCCTCAACATATGAGTACTCGGGATGGTTGTGATGGTTACCTATATATCACAAACTTATAGATATACAAAGGTACTTGGGTTCGGATTGGATCGGGTTGCCTGACCCTCAACCCGAGCTGACCCAAATTCAACTTGGGTTGTATTTTTTTAATCCTAACCCAACTCAATCTTCAAATACATCAACCTAAACCCACCCAAAATTCGGGATGGGTCGGTTCCAACCTGCCCAAGTTGCATCGCTAGCCACAAACATACCACATAGAAATAGAAAGAGAGAGGCTGGCGCGGGGAGTGGCAGCCATCTCGAACGTATGGCACTAGATTGAAACGAAACAACAACAACGACAAGAATCACATATGATGTGATGCCGACATCACGATTTCAAAGTCGGACGATGCTAAGTCGTATAGGCCGGTTCGACTCAGTTTTCTATTGGTCTGAACCGAGTCAACGACCGATACCAATATTAAATGTTCTAAAAGGCGTTAGGTGCTAGTTGAGCGGTAGGGGGCCTTCTTTTAGAATTATCAAAATCGGTATCAGCCCGTACTGACGGATACCCAACTTGGTTGAGTTGATTCGGTTTGGTCCGAACTGATACCGAGTTTTAAAACTTTGGCTGGCAGCATGGCATGAGGTCGAGCCATCGACGAGTAACGGATCGTGACACTAGGCACCAAGGCACTGGGTGTGGAGCAGAGCCACTAACGGGCAGCGGACAAAGGCATTGGCAGGTGACCGACCATGGTGCTGACGAGCATGGATACAATCACGAGCATGACCATATCGTGATAACCGGAGTGTCATATAGATTGCCAGCAACCTGGTTTTCCACGAGAGGACGAAGCACATCCAGCTCGATTGCTACTTCTCCCTATGAAAAGCTGATCGCTGACTTCTTTACGAAGTCACACCTAGCTCTGCGCTTCCAGTTCCTATTTAGCAAACTCATGGTGCATGATCCACCTTGAGTTAAAGAGAGAGAGAGATACTTGCATGTATTAGGATATACATCATTCTATTGTGTATGAGACTCATACCCACTTTCTTATATATTGGGATCTTGCCCTAATGAGAGTAGTCATTCCTTCTCCCCAAGCCCGAGCCTTCTCTCTCTTTCTCTCTCTCTCTCTCTCTCTCTCCCTCCCTCCTAGGGTTATTGGTGACAGTCTCACATCAAACCCTTCTATGCGGAATCCAATTTTTCTTTCACTACAGCCTTCATGGTTTATGTGTAATTTACATGTGTTTATATGCATGGGAAAGAATATGAATGATATGAACGAAGTAAACTTGAAACATAAGACTTTACACTTACTTCAAAGTGCTGGATCCTAAAACAGTGTTTTAATTAATACTAAAATGGCCAAATTGATCATACTTGCCTTTTATATGTGACAGATGCTGCATTGGAATGCAAAATTATTCTGGATATCATTGAATGTGCGTGGCCTAATGGTATGCCTGAAGGAATTGAAGATGAATCCAAGTTGAAGGAGACGTTTCACAAAGCTGTAGAGTTGCTTCCTAAGCTCTGGAAACAAGCTGGTTTTCTTGAGGAAGCTATTACTGCTTATCGTCGAGCTCTTATCAAGCCTTGGAATTTGGATCCTAAAAGATCGGCTAGCATGCAGAAAGACTTGGCAGTGGCTCTATTGTATAGTGGTGCTGAAGTGATGCCGCCTCTACAGTTGCAACAACTATGGGGCTCTGTGATTCCTAGGAGTAACATAGAGGAAGCAATTTTGCTATTGGTTATACTTCTGAGACAGGTAGCTTTTCAGGAAATAAGTTGGGACCCTGAGATCATGGACCATCTCACCTTTGCACTTCCATTATCAGGACAATATGAATTATTGGCTAGTCAGGTAGAACAGATGTTGCCCGGTATCTATAGCAGGATTGAAAGATGGTATATTCTTGCACTTTGTTATGGTGCTGCAGGCCTGGATGATGTTGCACTCAACATTTTAAGGAAAGTTTTGGGCCATTCAGAAAGGAAGCACGAACCCCATCTTCCGTCACTTTTATTAGGGGCAAAGCTGTGTTGTAAAAATCCAATGCGTGCTTGTGAAGGCGTAAACTTTGCTTTGAAGGTGTCCGAATTCGCTAACGATCAAGGAAAGCACTTCATGGGTGTTGCCAGTCACTTGCTCGGTGTTTGCTATGGATCTTGTATTAGATCTTCCATCTCGGATTCACAAAGATCAAGATTTCAGAATGAAGCGTTGAAATCATTGAAGTACGCTGCGTCTATTGAAAAAGATGATCCTGAGATGATATATCACCTTGGGATGGAGAATGCAATGCAACAAAACCTGATTGCAGCTTTAGAAAATGTGACAAGGTATCTTGACATGGTGGCTGGAAGCTCAGTCAGTGGTTGGAAACTATTAGCCCTTATAGTATCTGCCCAGAAAAACTTGAAAGATGCGGAAGGGATAGTTGATCTCGCTATACATGAGACTGGTGAAGATGGTCAATTGGAATTATTTAGGTTGAAAGCATTACTCCAAGCTGCTCAGAAACAGCCCAATCTGGCAATAGATACGTACCGAATTTTACTTGCCATGATTCATGGACAGAGGGAACTTCAAACATGGAAAACTGTGACTGAGGTGGGTATTTAGTTTATTTAAATAATTTTGTAATAATGACTCATCTGATATGATGTATGGCATTTAATCCTCTTTTTCTTTTATTGTTCTCTATTGCACCACATTTGTCTATCAATCTGCTCTTTTAATAGGTTGAACGGCACAGAGTTCTGGAAATGGAAGCTTGGTTGGATTTGACATTGATTTATGCAAATCTTAAGTCATGGGCTGATTCACGCATTTGTTTGGATAAAGCCAAAGTTGTCGGATATTTTATTCCGGAAGGGTGGCATGTAACAGGTTGATCTTCTTAACATAACATCTTGATGTTGAAGATGGTTTTTAAATTCCTATGCTCCTTAGTAAAAGTTACCTGCTGTTTAGATATTGTGGTCAACATCAATCGATGAGGACATCTATACCAATCCATTTAGCTCAATCTTTTTAGATACTTCATGTGTTTGTGTTTGAAAGTCGCAAAATTATCGAAAATGCTATGGATTTGATACACCCATATAGATTGATCTATTCACATTTATGTTATATGCTTTACATTATATATGACTTAAGGAGAATATATACAGTTAGAAAAATATCAAATATAGAGCCATATGCAAACAACTTAATACTCCTTAAACTTGATAATAAAGCAGAAGAATGTGATAGGAATGAGAAGCACTATTAGTGGCCTTGATCAAGGGTTTGAATAAGTGATATAACATTTTTTCTCCTGCTTTGTTGTGGCGGGCCTCCCTCTCATCTTAGTGGCTAGCTTTCCTTCCTTTGGGGTTATTAAAAATCAGGACATTTCTCTCACTCCATGGCGAGTTTCAATCCTTGGTCTATCTTGTGCCGGCGCATTAATAGGTGATGTACTGACCACTATGGTGGTCCCTCAATGCTAGCACTTGGGAGTTAGGACTCCCTCTCTTTCTCATTGTATTTCAATGATCTAGAGCATTTCCAGTTAGAAGATTTATAGGGAATGGAACTTGGTAAGGAATTCACAAGCTAAAGGCTAGGTGGGAGGTAAAGTAATGGCTTGATCCCATCATGGGAAGTGGTGATTAACAAGTCAATTTTGTTATAATTTTTGCATCTATATTAATTGGTATGAGAATGCTGCCAAATATCTTGGACATGATGAGTGCAAATATGTGCATTGGCACATCTCAAGATGAAGAGAAGAAATAAGGGAAGGAAGGGCCATACAGGTCCAAGGAAAGAATCAGTCAGCTATGCTGGAAGAAGAGCAAGGGACTGGCTTTCCAAAGAACCTAAACATGAAGGCAGGCCCCTCTTTTTATACTAGGAATCATATTCATAAGGAGTCCAAAAGACTCCAAATCCAAGTGAAACTGTGAAAGTGCTCAAATTCACTTTTGTGCAACTCCAAATTAATGTAAAAGTGGGCTTTTCTCCTTCAAATTTATAGAAATCTAGGAGTCTGATTGGAAGTAAATTAGTAAGCAGCCACTTGCCTAAGTCAATTAGCAGGCAAGCCCCCATGCCCCTCTTTTCATTTGGACTACTATGGTAGTTCTAGTGAAAAGGGAAACCCATCCCCTTCTTGCCTAGATTCGGGAAGCCAAAACCATATAGAAGTTGTTTCACTTGGGTTACGACACTCCTCTAAGTAGAAACTCTAGTGTAGCAATTATTATCAGCAAGTACTAGTAACTTAAGTGGGGATCCTTGTACTACAAGAAGGGCCTATAGCCAACAGATTTCATCAACCTAATCCTTATTTCATCTTATTTGCTTCAGACCTTTGTTGTGATTGCCTTGGTGAGATGCCACATTTCCTTCATGTGATGCATTAGAAACAGTAATATATGATACCCTAGTGCCTGCTAGTATGATAAGGGGAATTAAGCAACCAAATTTAATTAATAATATAGAAATTAAGGCTCTTGCGACTCGCATCAATAGTATTTGAAATTAGAGAATAACCAATTATGATGACATGATGAGTGTAGGCAGTGAGTATCCGACCCTCCAAAATACTGGAGCGTTGACGACTGTTTGGGAGTTGGAAAACTCACGGGGCCCGGGGACTCATTGAATCATTGTAAAGCACGTTAAGATAAAAGTAATGAAAACTTGCGCAAATCGATACGATTGAGAAACCCTAGGCTATCTTTGCAAATCCAACCCATTGCACATGTCTCACGTGACTAAAGTCGTGTTATGGACTGTTGAGTCTTCAGATGTTCTTGAATACGATGTGATGCACTTGGCTGATCTTATACAGCCGCACTATCACAACTCACCAAAACAGAGTTATATGTAATTTCTCACATAATTGTTTGAATACACAAATTAAGCCAACAAAGATAAGACCCCGAAAGCAATAACATATGCGGCCGCATAATTCCAATAATATTTCTTCTGTAAATCCCATCCCACATATTATTCTTCCTACACACTTCATCCATCATTCTCTCCCCCTCCACATTATACCCCCTTTAATTTTCTTCTCTTCGTCATCTTCGGCATGACGACTTCATCCAGAATGCTTGGTTACTGTAGAAAGTTCTTCCACTACTGCAACTTCGACATCATCAAAGTAATCGAGTATGACATTTTTGTCGCCAAATCTGACTTCCCAAAAGAACTCAAGAGCAAGATAGATCAAATCATCGAAAAGCTCTACACTTGTGACTCTCCTCAGAGAAAACTGGTCGAACCAGTCATTTGATCAAATGAAAATAAGGTTAGCAACGAGAGTATCTAAAAGCAGCTCTCCCCTACCCCTTACTCAACAAAAAGTGACCCTCCCCTCTTTTGTACTCACCCCCCACTCCCACTCAGTAGAAAGTAACCCCCCTCCATCCTACTTAGCAGGATGGGAAGTCCCCTCTCTTACTCAGTAGAAAGTGATTCCCCTGGCTCCCTCTTACTCAGCAGAACAAAGATTCATATCTTTGAGCAAAGTTAGAGCCCACGAAGAGAAACTTTATAAAAATTACCAGGAGGTAGATGCAACTAAAAAATAGCGAACAATACAAGTATTGGAACTGCATAATATACCGGCAAAGAAGGTCTATATTAAAAGACGTCATATTCAACAGAAATCTAAAAGCAACATTAAGGACTGACCCAGCTGGGCGAAAGGATTATGCTAGTTATACCCATAGTCACCAAGTTCGGGTTCGGTAATAAGTCGGCGAGGGTAAAACTTGAAAAAGTTTGGCGAAAATCGAAAAGTTTGAAAACAAAAGGGTAAAAATCGAGAGAAAAAACGGATTTGGGTTAGCGAGGGTGAAATTTAGAAAAAATTCGGCAAGTTCGGGGCCTTCAAAAGTAACCTACTTTTAACCAACTAAAACATTTCTAACGCAGCTTATATAAAGATAATAGATCAACAATAATAAATTAATTAAGTTAATCATACAACTATGTAAATGCAAGTAAGCAACTTTCAAAAGTAACCTACTTTTAAACAACTAAAACATTTCTAACGCGGCTTATATAAAGATAATAGATCAACAATAATAAATCAATTAAGTTAATCATACAACTATGTAAATGCAAGTAAGCAACAACCTGACAAAGTAGCATACTAAGTTACTAACGTCATGCTAAGTTGATAATGACATCCTAAAAGAAAATATTACAAAACTTAGGATATCCATTGCCCAATAGTCACTAATCAAAATAGAATAGAAAATAAAAACTAAGTATCCATCATGTCATCTAGAGCATCCAATGCCAAAGTTGCATCATCCTCTCTTGCTTCATTCTCTTCATCCTTCATAAATTCAATGTCATCGGACTCATCAATGGAAGAAAGTTCAATTTGAATGTCATCGGACTCATCATTGATATAGTCACAAAGTTCGGCAAAAAAACACGTTTTTTTACAATAAAAACGACAAAAAAAGTGGCGAATTTCGTAACCTGTAGAAACCAGGAAAAAAACGGTAACAAATTCGTTGCCCATTAAATCTCGTTTTAAACACTTTTTTTTCAAAAAAACACCGAACTTTGTGAATATAACTTTTTTTATTGTATTGTAATTTTTTTATGCATATTGTAAAATGTTAAAACTTTTTAAGGTCAATGAAGTTCATTTTTCTTCCCAGTTCAAATAATTATTAAAGTTATAACTTAATGATAAATAATAAGTCAAATAAGTGTAGTTTAACCTAAATTTGGTATAACAATTTGGCATAATAGGGATGTGAGACCGCACAATCGCATATGCAATCTGCTTATGCCATTGTGTGGTCACACATCGCATTTGACAACACTGAGACGTCTGTCCCTTTGCCATCTTGCTGGACCTGGCCGCCCAAATTACTTTTTACATCAAATAGGAAGGTTGGCATTGCCACATGTTGACCTACGGAATGGTTAGGTGCATGACGAGAGTGTGCATATTTCACCACCCACGGAAATGGTTGCAGGATGAATTGACAGAATTGACCGGGATGATTTAAGCATGTACATGGAAGTTCTTGAGAGGCCTCAATAATGAGAGGGACTTGGATTTGCATCCAAATGTTCAAAATAGGAGAAAGGACCTCGGCTACCATGTGAGAAATGATTTGTAAAGGTTGACAGTATAATAGAACAGCATGAATGGGAATGATATGCCAAGTTAAGAATAATGGTTGTTGGTTGTTGTGATGATCATGGATTTTTTTTCCCATTTATGTTTTGGATTAAGTTACAATGAGTTCCAAGGATTTTTATGTGTGACCTTAGTAGTTTCATGATTAGGTTCATGTATTATGTCTCTAGGGTAGATTTCCTCTCGAGTCACCTACAATTTCGGTTATTACCATAGTGGGCTTATCATACTCTTCATGACAGCATCATGTTTTACCTTCTCGAGTAGTTGGAGCATCTTATTCACTTGCATTCCAGTTCATAAACTTCAAAACTGTTCCCTTCAATATATTTACCGGTTTCCTGCAGGTATGCTGTTGGAAGCTCAATCATTACACAAGGAGGCCCTGGCGGCCTTCACAGCCTCGCTCTCGATCGATCCCGACTACGTTCCGAGCATGGTTTCCATGTCGGAAGTTCTCAGGGCACTCGGAGGGAATTCGCTGCAGATCACAAAAAGCTTCTTGATGAGCTCCCTGCGCCTGGAACCCACGAATCACAAAGCGTGGTTGAGCCTCGGATTCATCTCCAAGACCGAGGGCTACCTGCGTCACGCTGCGGATTGTTTCCAGGCAGCGTACGAGTTCAGCCAGTCATCTCCTGTGCAGAACTTCATGTGGGCATAGAAGGTCCTCAAGTGGGGTAATAGAATACTAATGTTGATCCAAGAAGGGAGCTGCATCCTTTGTAAAATACAGTTGGAGAAGCTACAAAAAAATGGAGTTCAAGGAAAAGTAATAACATTTTTGTATATCGAAAATTCCTTGTTCCACTTTCGATTATCAGTATCTGAACGCAGCTGCGATTGCATTTCAGCAGCAAGGCATCCGCTTCTATCTCCGGGTGGCTGTAGGTTTGATCTCAAAGTTCTCTTCGCATTGTTGTGGGACTTTCAAGTGAGGCAATCAATCTAAACAGGGAATCTCTCTTGGCCTTTGCAAGTTCAGAACCCTGATCTATCTGGTGCCTGATGCACTAATAGGTGATGTACTGACCACTAAGCTAATTTCCACAATTTTTTTAGGGTTTTTTTACAAATCAACTCCCTACAATCTTCTCTATTAACATATAAACTCCTATCAAAGTGATATTTACATATAAACCCATCAATTTATTCAAACATTGCATATTGACCCCTGCAGTTAGCTGACATCCAAAACGAGAGAATATTTTCGATTTCATCCTTGATATTTTACCTAAACTCGGTAAATACCCCTCCAATGTGAGAATTCTGTGGATTAGGTCTAAGTTAGATTTGGGTTTTGTCTGTGTTTGTTTTGGATTAAGTCCATGTTCAATAAAGATACGTCATTTTAAGTAATTAAAACCATGGGTAAATTGAATATTTCCTCTTTAGATTAATAAAATAACAGCTGAATGAAGGAACATTTTAGAAATATTCCTTTTCATTTTGGATGCCAACTAACTATAGGGATCGATATGTAAATATTGGATGATTACAGGGGTTTATATGTAAACAAAGAAGATTACAGTGGTCGATTTATAAAAAACACTTTTTAAAAAAAGTTTTTAACCCTTGAAACCTTATATTTACATATCGAACCTCCAAAACATATAAAATTGTGCTTATTCACGCCTCCGGTTAGCTACCGTCTCAAAAGGGGGAGTATACTCAGAATATTCCTATGTTGGTCATTAGGTGCAAATGAGGAGGGTTATTGGACCTGTTGGACGACCGTGGATTGTTTTCAGACGACCGTGGAGGGCTGGATGAGCATCGAGAGGAGACAGGAGTGTTGTTAGGGTTAGGGTACTTGCACTAGAAATAATTGAAATTATCTAATGCAGGTGGTAAGTCACCCTTTGACACTTGGTAAACTGGTTATTTGGATCTCAGGTTAGCCGCTCACCATGTTTAAGTCACTTTCTATTGACGAATAGTAACAAAGGGGTGAAGATGGATTAATATATTTTGGAGGATCGAAATGCAGAGGTTAATACACAATTAGGTTAGTTTGTAAGGGTGGGCTCTCTCTGAAAAAAACAAAAAGTTCGACCATGAATAACTCCTGCTGGCTGGCTGGGACTTGAGAGGCCCCAATAAGTTGTCTATTTTCATACTAATGCATTGGGCACGTGCAACAGTTGATGATCCATAGCCCCTTTTACACATACACAAATTAAAAATAGCTATTTTAGTATAAGGTATGAACACATAAAATAATGATAGAGGTATAAGGGTATTTTGGTAATTTTGTAGGGCCACAAATTTTGTGTGTGTGTAATATATAGGGCAACAATGGAAAGTGCATGGTTTCCTTTGGGTGGCAGGGTGCATGGCCTTCCCGAGCTCCTCAGCTGTAGAGGTGGAGATTCGCCAGTTTGTGGGTGGGGTTACGCTATGTTGCCCTCCATTGGCCGCTCCATCCACTACATGTAGAAGGGGATTCGTTGGTGGCCCGAGGAGTTCTGAAAAACAGAAAGTGGGAATGTGGTTTGAAATATTCGATCCCTGATCTATTTGTCGGGTCTACTATTTATAGAGGTTCGGGAATATCAAGGGTTTTGATAAATATCCGGAAGGATTTACTAGACCCCGAATAGTACTCATGGGCCCCAGCAGGGCTGCGGCTCCCACAGTCATCTCCATGGGCCCCAGACAGAGCTGCGGATCCCACTATTATCTTCGTGGGCCCTAGGCAGGGCTGCGGGTCCCACTGTTGTCTCTGTGGGCCCCAAGCAGGGCAGCAGGTCCCATTGTCATCGCCGTGGGCCCCAAGCAGGGCGGCGGGTCCTATTGTCATCTTCGTGGACCCCAAGCAGGGTTGCGGTCCCCATGGTCGTCTCTGTGGGCCCCAGGCAGGATTGCGGGTTCCACTGTCGTCTCCGTGGGCCCGAGGCAAGGCTGCAAGTCCCACTGTCGGGTATTAGCCAAATTTTGCACCCACATCTAGTGCTTAATATGCAACTAGACTAGTTTGTGGGGGTTAATTTGCAAAAAATCCTAAAAAAATCAAATGATGAGTTTGGAGAAATTACAACCCCTCACCCTCCTAGAAAGAGGATGACTTGGTGAAAAGCCATTTTCATAAGATTCTTTTAGGCTCTAGTCCGGACAATGTTTTGGTTTGAGCTCAAACTTATCACAAAAATATATTTTTACATTAAACCCCTGTTGACAAGTTCAACCTTTATCAAATGACTAAAATGCCCCTTCTATTACCCTTCTATAGCAACCGAATTTATACTCTGCTAATCCGAATTGATACTCCAGAATCTGCTACAATGATCCTGGGTTATCAATTCGGTTGCTGCTCTCAAATCAGTAGCTACACTATAGCTGCTATAGTGATATCAATGTAGTTGCACTATAAACGCTACAGTGATATCAATGTAGCAACCAAATTTATACTCTACTAAACTGAACTTATACTCCATTTGAGATGCTACAGTAAAATCTACGTAGTATCAAATTTTTACTCCAAAATAATTACTGCTACAATGAAATCACTGTAGTAGCTTTAGTGTTTTAGGTTTACTACTAGGATTTCACTGTACAACGTATGTGAAAAAAAAATTTACATCGATTTGTTCTCACTGTACAGCTGCTATAGGGGCAAAATTGCCATTTAAAAATAAGGAAGCGAGGGACTTAATGCTCTATGCAAAATACAGAGAGGTTTATCAAACTACACGGTTAGTTAGAGGGGTCTTAGAATAATTATCCAGAGAGAGAGAGAGAGAGAGAGAGAGAGAGAGAGATTTGGCATATGTTTGAAAACAGAATTATATTATGGGAAATTTTATTCACATCCCAAAATTGATGAACTTATCTTGTTTCCCACCCCACTTTTTAATTAATGATAAGTTTGCCCTCCCCATACCCCACCAGCTTCCCCTCTTCACACCCCACCTGCTTCCTCTCCTCCTCCTCCATTGTCGGAGTAGCTACTGCTTCCCTCTTCTCTCGTCAAAGACACCATCACCTCCCATTCCCTCCTCCTTACCCATCGTTAGAGCCCTTGTCACTCCCTTTCTCACTCCCAGCGGGACTAGGGGAGGCGACATTGGCTTCGATAATGTGGAAGGAGTAGGACGAGGAAAGACGGTGACGGCTCCGGAAATGAAAGAAAACTTCAAAGAAGGAGGGGTGGCTGGTAGGATATGAGATAGGGTAAGGGATGGAGGTTGGGTGTGCAATAAGGTAAGTGGAGGGCATAGTTGCCATCCAATACGGGTAAAGGGAGGGGAAACCAGAGTAAAACGGGTACATTAAAAAATATCAAAAAAATAAGAATAAATTATACTTTGCCCCCTGAAGTTTAGCTCAAGAACACTCAACTCCCATGTAGTTAATTTATTCCAAATCGCTCCCTATAGCTTGAAATGTTAGACCAATACCCCTATTGTCAATAACTTGCTTTTCCTCATCTGGTAATTTTCACCCTATCAAAACTGAATTGAAGGGGCAAAATGTAGTTTTTTAACAATACAAGGATTAATTGTTTGTTTGTTTGTTTTTTTTTTTTGAGATCGGCAGGTGTCCCGAAACCTTTCGGGTAATGGCCCACTTCAGGCTCGGACTAATCCCTCCGGGAGTGAAGCCCGACTCACTCGACAATTCCCACTTCACTCCTGGATAAATCGAGGGAAAGAAGAGTTGAACCCACAACCTCATCACCAAAGCATCAGTTGCTTTGCCAACTCTCCTATCCCCTTGTGGGTAGGGTTAATTGTTTTTGCGCTAACCTTCAAGGGGGGGCGGGGGTAAATTGTAATTTACCCAAAAAAATCACAATTAATCTAATGCAATTAACAAGAAAATTTATGAACCACAAAATTCAGAGATTTTTGTAACTCGGCCCTCTCAATAGATTAATTTACATAAATAAACAAAACTACAAAAAAAAAAGAGAGAAAAAAGAAAAAGATTACATCATTATCTTCATCCTCGCCGATGAGGGCCTGCACCGGCCGAGAGGTCGGTACGCCGTCTCTTCAAAGGGCGAGGTCCAAAATCTGAGCTTCGGTATCGGTCCAGACTCGAATTTCTATTGGTAGGAGTATTTTTTTTTTTAAAAAAAAATCATTAATTACCTCCTTCAATCATCATCATCCTCCTCTCTTGAGATTCGATCTTGGGGATTGCAATTCCTGCACGCCACCCATCCTCTTGACCTGCGGCGTCGATGGCGCGAGCACCAAATCCCCGCCCGCCCTCCTCCCGGTCTCTTTCTTCTTATCCTTCGTCATCCGCATGGGCTTCCTCCCGTCCCCGCCCTTCATGGTGGGCACCAGGTACCACCACACCGAGGTGCAGCATATGGCGAACGTCCTCCCGAACATCGCCAAGCACAGCAGTATGACCACCATCACCACCGGCCAGTAGTAACCCGGCCTCCACCTCCTCCAGCCCCCCTTTGCCGCTGCCCTCCGCTCCGACGCCGCCGGCTCCCCCCCGGCAGCTTCCTTTGCTCCGGCGACGGGTGGATCCGATTGTGCCGGCGGGGGCAGCGCCGGCGGCGGCGGCGGCTTCTTGGCCTTCGACGACGATGGCGCTGCGGCGTCTTGCTTTGGGGGCTCACGCAGCTTGATGATGACCGGGATCCAGTCCTGGGTGTTGGTGTACATGAACCGGACCATGGCGACGCCCTGCGAGCCGGCCTTGGCCATGATTTGCTCCTTTCTCCCCTCGAGCTCGGACAGCACGGTGGAGAACTTGTCGAGCCCCCTCGTCGAGTAGGGGTTCTTGCTGCCGCCGCCCTGCTTCTTCTTGGATCCCTTCGCCGCCGGCGACGGCGGAGTCGACGGATCCTCGTCGACGTGCTTCAAGCTTCCGGTACCGCAGAACATGGCTAGCTTGCTGTGGCTGTCTACTGTGAATCTACAGAAAACTGAGTCTCTTATGATAAGGAATGGAGATTATATGCATCTCTTTCTCTCTCTCTCTCTAACTCTCTCTCCCTAAAACTTTCTCTCTCTCTCTAAAATTTACATGAAGACTTGATCAAAGATGGGCAGGAGGAGGCGGTCAAGCAAAGCAGGGATGCGGCTTGTAGTGCAGAAGCTTCTAATTATCTTTATGGATTTCCTTCCAGCTGTTGACTCAGTTGGTCATTGGCTGCTATGTGTGGTTCTGAACTGGTAGGCCGGGTTGGACCTGTAGCCGTGTTGGGATCATCGGCTTGAGCTGGCTTGACCATCGGCTCCGACAGTTGAATCTGAGTAGGGGTGGCGATGGACTCCGAAAACCTGAAAACCCGACCCAACAAATCGGGTATCGGTACAGATTTTGTACCCGGAACACCGTATTTTTTTTTCTTTTTTTGGTAGAAAACATTACACTACAAAGATCACACCGGCACAAAAGATCACTATAATATCATTGTCTGCATTCGCGCATGACCCCGGGTATCCTTCATATCGTGCCCTGCTATCAATTGTAATGGCCTAGGAAAATCCTCATACCAAACTTGTGATTGTCTGGAGATTCTGCCTCTCGTAGCTAGCCAGTCTGCCACTGAGTTACTTTCTCGGAATATGTGAGAAATACGAACATGTCTCCGGAGCTGTATTAATGCGCGACAATCTTCTAAGATTGGATCAAGAGGCTAATTTGAAAGTAGAAGTTGGATTGTGGATAGCGAGTCGCATTCGATCCATAGGGACGCCAATGGAAAGCTTTTGAGACCCTCTTACAATTCCGCCCATAATCCCCAGCCTTCGGCCACCTGCACAGAAGACAAAGACAACGAGATAGCACCCATACACAAACTATTACCTTGAGAGTTTCTAAAGACAAACCCGGCGCCCACCCGATGGGAGTGGCATTCAAGAGCGCCATCGAAGTTTAGCTTGATTTCGGAAGTCTCAGGCGGCATCCATCTCACTATGACGTTAATGGATTCACTGGACTCCGTTCTGATACCTGTCGCTTTCGGTTGATGTGCATAGTGAAACTCTTTAAATTCCCACCAAATCTTCTTGACAGTAGCCTGAGGGGACTCATTAGCCAAGTCATAGATGGAATGGTTTCTCGCATTCCAGATATTCCAGATAACAAAGCATAAAATGGAGTTGGTGAATTGTTTAAGTCCTCTCTCAGAGGAAAAGTCATAATAAAGAAGGGATCGAAGCTTGCTCAAAGACTGTGGGGGAGGGACGGGGGCTATCAGATTGCGGAACACGGTATTTGGGTAGGGTATGGGTATAGGATACAGGATGACTCCAAACTCATCCAAACTCATTATCATATATCCAAATTCTAACCGAACTCATATCTCTGTCCAAACTCATACTCTACTAAAAGCACTGTAATAAGAAACCAAAAGAGCTTCTTAATATTACATTGTGGTACCTTGACTTTTTTCTCAAGCAATTGCATATATAAGGGAGAAAAAAGAAATTATACCCAATCCATACCCGAAATCCAAACAAAAACCCAAAACCCGATTGGGTATCGATCAGGCATGGACCCTCTTCTATCCGAATGGGTAAGGGCTGGGTATGGACTCTGACAGTCTGACTTACCCAAATGGGTGTTTGGTAGGAGTAGGGTCCAATCCGAACCCGACCGATTGCCACCCCTAGATCTGAGCACTTGATGGTAAAGCAGACCCCAAATTGCTAGCCGATAAGATATTATTTAGATGGACGTCTGCGTCTACAGTTAGGATGGCCGCAATGAACTAGACAGGGGGGATAGGATACATGGGTAGGTATACTTATAGGTATTAGAAGTTTATCATCATAAAATGACCGAAACACCCATACTGCTAACATTATTCAAACAGAGTAATAGCGTGTATTGATTTTAGGATAATTTTGACTTAACCCCCCCCCCCCCCCCCCCCCCCCCCCCCCCCCCCAATTTGACTTACCTTCAAAATTATTATATGATAATTAGCTAAAGGGGGGGAGGGGGGTATGCCTAAATATCATTTAGTTATGGGGGTGTAAGTTAAATTTTTAGGAGGTAAGTCTAATCTATATAACAAGGGACGTCGGTTTTCTGCTGACTAGACAAAATGGAACCGTTGACTAGGACAAGCTGACTAGACAAAAAAATTGCCTCTTTTTCCCATATCTCTCTCTCTCCGTCCGTCTCTCTCTCTCTCTCTCTCTCCACGATCTCTCTCTCTCTCTCTCTCTCCATATTTTCTCATCTTCTTAATTCTCTCCATTCTCTCTTAAATTATCTATCTATATAACATGGCACGACAGTTTGGTGCTGACTAGACAAAATGGCACAAAAGCTGACTAGACAAAATAAATGCTGAGAGCAGTGTGCGGCCGGGGTTAGTGTGCGGCTAACGTGCGGAGGAGTTGGGGGTGCACGGACCGTCCGATCGACGGATCCAACGATCGGGATTCACCCAACCATCGAAAATCGCTGTTACTGTGGCGGCCACAGTAACAACGATTTTCGGTGGTCCGGGTGAACTCCGGCCGTCCGATCGGCGTGAATCGAACGGCCCAAATTCTTTCCGCCCCGGTTTTGGTGGTTCGGATGAACCCCGGCCGTCCGATCGGCGTGAATCGAACGGCCCAAATACTTTCCGCCCGGTTAAAAGTTGTAGCCGTTCGATCGAATGATCGAACGGATGAGATCCCGTGGGAATCAATCGAATAAGACAAAAAGTAATGATAGTAATATAACATGGCACGGCGGTTTGGTGCTGACTAGACAAAATGGCACAAAAGCTGACTAGACAAAATAAATGCTGAGAGCAGTGTGCGGCCGGGGTTAGTGTGCGGCTAACGTGCGGCGGAGTCAGGGGTGCACGGACCGTCCGATCGACGGATCCAACGATCGGGATTCACCCAACCATCGAAAATCGATGTTACTGTGGCGGCCACAGTAACAACGATTTTCGGTGGTCCGGGTGAACTCCGGCCGTCCGATCGGCGTGAATCGAACGGCCCAAATTCTTTCCGCCCCGGTTTTGGTGGTTCGGATGAACCCCGGCCGTCCGATCGGCGTGAATCGAACGGCCCAAATACTTTCCGCCCGGTTAAAAGTTGTAGCCGTTCGATCGAATGATCGAACGGATGAGATCCCGTGGGAAACAATAGAATATGACAAAAAGTAATGATTACTATCATTACTTTTTGTCTTATTCGATTGATTCCCACGGGATCTCATCCGTTCGATCATTCGATCGAACGGCTACATCTTTTAACCGGGCGGAAAAGATTCGGACCGTTTGATTAAAGCCGATCGGACGTCTGGAGTTCACCCGGACCACCGAAAATCGTTGTTACTGTGGCGGCCACAGTACCAACGATTTTCGGTGGTCCGGGTGAACTCCGGCCGTCCGATCAGCGTGAATCTAACGGCCCAATTCCTTTCCGCCCGATTTTGGTGGTTCGGATGAACCCCGGTCGTCCGATCGGCGTGAATCGAACGGCCGATTTTGATCTATAGATTCGGTCCTCCCGGCCGTTTCAAATGGGATCTAACCCCACCAACCGTTGGGGCTCGGCCAGGACTTACTCCTCTTCGTCAACATTTTTTGAGAATTTCTCAAAAAAAAAAAACATTTTCTTCTCTAATTTACTGATATTTGTTTTCTTATTTCTCTTTTTTTCAAAAAGAAGAAAAATCTGGATCTTATTCTCTCAAGATCTTCCTTCTTCATGTTAATTATTTCGATCGCAACACTGTTATTTGATTTAACAACACACCCATTTCTCCATTAAAAATAGTGCAGGTTTGATCTGACACCGCACTGTTATTTTTGTGCGTGGTGGTAAGGATGGCGGGGAGCAACGGCAACAGCGAGTTCAGCTTCGCCAACGGCGGGGGGACGTGGTGTCGTGGAGCGAGCTGTTGCCGAAAGTTTTTTATTGCCGAAGGTGGTCAGCTGTGCTGTCGCCGTATACAACGTTGGGGGTGAGGGTGGTGATGCCCGGGGGGGTGTTTTGCCGCCAAAGGCGGCCCGCTGCAGTGCCGATAGGCACGGGCATGCACTATAAAATTAATAGGGGGTGCCTTACTAGTTACTAATTAGCATATAAGTTTCAAGAGGTAAGTCAAAACTATCCTTGATTTTATAAGGGTCTTTTTTTTTATTTAGCAAAGATAATTGTTTATAATAGGAATGATGTGTTGTTAGAGAGGGACCTTTTGTATAAGCTCTTTGTAGACCGCATCCGTCGCGTGCACGTAACAAACTTATGAATAACTCAGTTGATTTGTGTTGGTTCGATCATGACCGTCTCTGGTTGACTGATAATTAGATCCGACGGACTACAGATGTGCGTATCGACACAGACACCGATTGTTGGTCACTAATTCCTTGTATTCACGAGCTGTAAAGTTTACTTTTACATGTTTGTATTTAGTGAGTGAACTACAAGAAAATACTTTTACATCATGTTTTAAAAATTTACTTCAATTTTAAATGAACCTTTTTTAGAAAGAAGTAAAGTTAAGTAAAATTTTGAAAATTCATTTTATTCTATAAAAGGCCTGTTTCTCATTTTCTCTAACTAAAACACTATTTAACTTTACTGCTCGTGACTAGAAATGTGTGAGAAAGTGGGCTAGGTCCTGGGTGGTGACCTCGGTTCACCCATACAGATCTATAAAGCAATGCTATTGACGGCCATCCGGCATCCGGTTTTCCATCCAAATCGGGCCATCCTGACATGGCACCTGATCACAACAGTTCCTTTGCTGCAAGTGGGGCTGAGTGTGATTCACCTATAAGGTGGGTTAAATGGACGGCTGTTTTTGAGAGATGACTTTTAGTTGCATGACATGTTAATTTTGAAATACAGCTCAAGTCCCTCCTGAGTCCTGACGAATATATACGAATACTAGTAAGACACCCAGGCAATGCCCGGATGAACTTGATGCACGCCGCTTAGCATGGACGGCATCATAGCCGTCCTAAAAAAAAAAAGGTGCAATAAGAAGTAATTGTGATTCAATGCTCGGGTGATTCGCTTGTTAGAGAGAGAAAGTCATTGAATGTGTTTATCATCTTTAATAATAGGTTTTTAATAGGAATTATTTGAGAGCCATGTTCGCACACGGGAGAGGGATTCTTGCTCTTCAAAAGTAGTGGTCCATGTGTCACAACACGAGAAAGATGGCTCCATTTTAGTATTATACTATTAGATGTACTCTTTCTCAAGATGAATGTATACTCTTTCTGAAAGACAAATATATACATATAGGGACCTTAGCTAATATAGCAAATTATGATGTCATGTGGCTAATATTGCAAAATAGTTAAGAGCCTATACCTAATTTGTCATTTTTCATTTCTTTTGTTTTTTTTGTAGAATAGCTGAGAAGCATTATGCCTGTTAGATACTCTCAAGCTCCAAAAATCGGGTCGTATAGAGAGGGTCACAGTGGGTATATTACGCGCGCGTTAGGTGCCCCCTTTAGCGATGTGGGACTAATCGGTGGACTTCCTCAACACCCCCCCTCAAGCGGAGCACGCAGAGCGGGGCACAATTGGAAGGACCACACCCGGAGGGAGACGATGAACCCAACTCTGATACCATGTTAGATACCCTCACGTCCAGAGACTGAACTATGTATGGACCAAGGGGTGCCATGGCCCCCCCTCAATTATATTTTTTTAAAAATTATATTGTAAAAGATTTGAATTTTAGTATATAATTTTTTCTTTGTTTATGCTTTG
The DNA here is from genome assembly GCA_947650365.1 of Chamaelirium japonicum. Lineage (NCBI taxonomy): Eukaryota > Viridiplantae > Streptophyta > Magnoliopsida > Liliales > Melanthiaceae > Chamaelirium > Chamaelirium japonicum. Next base: position 29,704,285 of record OX393557.1, on the reverse strand, counting down.
GCCCCTCCCAATATAAAATCCATGCTCACGTCCCATAACTCGAATCGTAAGGGGAGGTCCACAGAGTGTATATTAAGAGGGCATTAGGTGCCCCCTTTATTGATGTGGGACTAATCAGTGGACTTCCTCAACAACTCCCATGTAAATAGCATGCAATCATTTTACAGGAGCTTGTTAATACAAATTTTCATTTGGGTTGGTGGAGATGAAAGCATCAATCCTAATTTCTAGGTCGTCATCATCATCGTCCAAATATTGTCCCATCAAGATAAGGAAGACTAGGTGTCAAACCTTGGTGAATGTGATAGACCCATGAGCCATGTGAAGAGTTTAATTATTTTGTTTTTTCGTGATCATTGCAACGCTCTAGAAGGTGTGCATCACCATGATTGAGATGTCGTCGGTTGAGACTTCTCTTACTTGTGAGTCTCCTCTTATCCTATTGCCCCCCCCCCCCCCCCCCCCCCTTTCTCAAGGGCAGTTCCTAGTTACCAAAAAAAAAAAGAAACTTAAATGTAGAGGCCCTACCACATAACACCATAGGAATACCTATCATCGTGCATCATACTGTAGATCCTTGACCATTGTCTTGTGGGGGGCACTACAATACGACGATTGTCAACCACAACCGTGAAAAACCAAGGGAAGTACCAACAGGAGAGTTGGCAAAGCAACTGATGTTTTGGTGATGAGGTTGTGGGTTCAACTCTTCCTCCCCTCGATTTATCCAGGAGTGAAGTGGGAATTGCCGAGTGGGTCGGGCTTCACTCCCGGAGGGATTAGTCCGAGCCTGAAGTGGGCCATTGCCCAAAAGGATTCGGGACACCCGCAATCTCAAAAAAAAAGAAAAAAAAAAGAAAAGAGAGGAGTCAGACTCATTAAATTGCGCTTGTAAATATGGCAACGCCTGCATAATTGTTGCCTAAGGGACTCCTAGAACTACTCTCTATTCTAAATAGCCAAATGGGTTTTTCAACATGTTAGTATTATAGTCCCACCTCGGTTGTGGTAACACAATCTGAATAGCACTTTTGTTGTCACAATGAAGAGCAGTGGGACCCGAGGTATCAACACCGAGATCTCGAAGAAGAAGACGCTGATCCTCCTCCGGCCCGGCGTGACAGGCGGTCACCCGCGTGACAGGAGGCCACGGCGCGGCGCTGCTCCCCTCCGGCCCGGCCGATCGCTGTCCGTCGACCTCGGCCTCGGCCCTGCACCGGAGCCAGTCCCCTGCGCCTTGTCGCCGATCACCGGCCCCGGCACCAGCCCTGCGCCCGGTCCCCGACCACCGGCGCCCGACACCAGCCCTGCGCCCGGAGCGGCACCAGCCCTGCGCCCGGCACCAGCCTTGGCCCCGATCACCGGCGCCCGGAGCGAGCCCTTCCGCTGCGCCCGTCTCCGGCCTCGCGCCGCTCCCCCCGGCACCGGAGCCGAACACGCGAGTCCGAACCGCACGGTGCTATCCCGCACCGTGCAAATATCCCGCACGGGACACGTATCCCGCACCGGACACGTATCCCGCACCAGCATCTATCCCGTACCGGACGAGTATCCCGCATCATCCCGCACCGTACGAGTATCAGTGCCTATCCCGCACCTGTGCCTATCCCGTACTGCTCTTCCTACCTGCGTTGCGCCCTGTAACTCATGGCCTTTTCTGATCAGGCCTCTGGAGTGTCCTCAGCCCAGTTCTCGGCAACACCTATCGAGCAAACAAGGGATTTTCTCCCAGTCTCTATAGACTTTCCTCTTGTGACAGTCGTGGATTGGACTGCGTGGTCGGCTACAGTCCAGAGTATTTTGGATGGCCGTGCCTTATACGGTCACCTCGACGGCTCAACTCCTGCTCCTACTGCAACCTCTACAGCAACTTCTGATTCTTGGAGTGTTCGTGACCGCCGCGTTCGTGCCTTTCTAGTTGCCTCGGTCGATCGCTCTCTTCGTGCAGATCTTGTCACTTTTTCTACTGCGGCAGAGCTCTGGGCCCACCTTACTGAGCGCTTTGTGGAACAAAGCGGGGCCCGCGAGTATCAGCTCTTATCTCAGGCCCAGTCTGCTCAGCAGGGGGAGCAGACCATTCAGCAGTTTCATAGCCTTATGCGCGGCTATTGGCGTGAGCTCCAGGCCTTGGAGCCCCCTCTGTTGGAGGTCTCTAGAGTCAGTGCCTCCTGGCGTGAGTTACAGCTTTTTCGGGAACGGCGACAACTTTACCAATTTCTGATGGCTCTTCGCCCCGAGTTCTCTCCTCTTGCGGGTCAGCTGATTCATCGAGATCCGCTTCCTCGTCTCGATGCTGTCATCGCTGAGCTTCTTGCCGAGGAGACACGTCTGCGCACCGTGGCTGCACGCCGGGCACCTGTACCCTCTAGCTTTGAGGGGGTTTTAGCGGCCACTCACCCCCCAAAAATTCCTCATTTTCGGGGTGGATCTCGTCCCGCCGGTCTGCCTGATACTCGGCGATGCACCCACTGTGGCAAGACGAGGCACACGATTGACTCCTGTTGGCTTCTCCACCCAGAAAAGCGTGCAAGCCCACCTCCCCGTAATCGACCTGCGGCTGCCGTTGCTAACACTACTATTCCTGCACCCACTTCTACCGCACCTACTACGACGGATCGCCTTCAGCGTCTCGAGATGCGTCTTGAGCAGCTCCTTCTACAGCCTACTGCTGGTCTTTCCGGGCCCCCCTCCGGTCTCTCTGCCTTCTCTGCCACCTCGGGTACCTTTGCACCTTGGATTATGGACTCTGGGGCCTCTCACCACATGACCCCTGACCACTCTATTCTTACTGCATGTTCTCCCGCCCACCGCATTCCTCCGATCCATACTGCAGATGGCTCTCTTCTAGCCATCTCGCAGACTGGGTCCATCACTTCAGGCTTTCTCTCTTTACCATTTGTTCTACATGCTCCTCAGCTTCGCATGAACCTGATTTCTATTAGCAACCTTTATGATTCCGGTCTGACAGTTGCTTTCTCTCCCTCTTTTTGTGTTGTGCAGGATTCATGCTCGGGACAGAGGATTGGTGCTGCTCGTAGGGTTGGTGGCCTATATCACCTGGAGTATCTTCATTTACCTCCTGTCTCTTCGTCGGTCGTCTGTAGTGCTGTTTCATTTGATGCCGACCTGTGGCATCGGAGGCTAGGTCATGTATCTGAACCTCGACTTAAAAGTCTTTTCCAATCTGGTGCTTTAGGTCGTGGTTCCTTCTCTCGTCTTTCTTTTTGCACCGGATGTCAGTTGGCTAAGCATTCTGCTAGCCCCTTTTCTACCAGTTTGTCTCGGTCTTGTAATCCGTTTGATCTAGTGCACTCAGATATTTGGGGTCCTGCCCCTCTTTCTTCTATGAATGGCTATTTTTACTATGTTAGCTTTATTGATGATTATTCTCGTTTTACATGGGTGTATCTCCTTCGTCAGCGTTCTGACATTTCCACCGTTTATCAGACCTTCACCACCATGGTTCATACCCAGTTTCATGCACGTATTAAAACTTTTAGGTCCGATTGTGCCCGCGAATATCTCTCTTCTACAATGCGGTCTATCCTTCAGTCTCATGGGACTCTTTTCCAACAATCATGTCCTCATACTCATGAGCAGAACGGTGTTGCAGAATGAAAGCATCGTCATATTCTTGAGACAGCTCGTGCTCAGCTTATCTCTTCGTGCGTTCCTCGCACCTTCTGGGCCGAGGCCATTTTGACCTCTGTCAACCTTATTAACATCACCCCTTCCTCTGTCCTCGCCGGTGTTTCGCCTCATGAGCGTCTCTATGGCACGACTCCTGATTACATCATGTTGCGTACTTTTGGGTGCACATGTTTTGTCCTCCTTCCTTCTCATGAGCGTAACAAATTGTCAGCTAGGTCCACTAAGTGTGTTCTCTTGGGCATCAGTTCTGAGCACAAGGGGTATCGTTGCTATGACCCCCTAGCTCGTCATCTTCGCATCTCTAGACATGTCACTTTTGTTGAACATGTTCCTTACTACTCTCCTGCGTCCCAGGATCTCTCCTTCCTTGAGATGCCTCCTTCTCTTTCACCTTCTCCTCCTTTCTTTGCTCCTTCTCCTGCTCCTGCTCTTGAGTCTTTACCTCCTGCTCCCGTCGTCGTCCCTACTACACGCTTGAGTTCTTCATCTCCCGCGGATCCCTCGTCTCCTATGTCTGGTTACCCTCCATCCGATATTCCCCCGGTCCCGTCTTCATCTGTCAATGACTCCTCTGGTACTCCGTCCACTTCGAGCAGCCCACCTCTACCGGATGCGGATCCTCACAGTCCTCCTCGCTACCCCCAGCGCGAGCATCGCCCTCCTGACCGCTTTGGCTACTCCCCTGATCGCTTTGGTTTTGCAGCTGTCACTTCCTACTCGCCTCAGTTCGTTACCTACCTTACTGCCCTTCATACAGACAGAGAGCCTAGGTCTTATAGCGAGGCATTGCAGTACCCTGTGTGGCAGCAGGCTATGGCTGAGGAGTTTCAGGCTTTTGCGCAGACTCAGACCTGGGACGTTGTGCCTCTACCTCCTGGTATCGCGCCCATCAGCTGTAAATGGGTCTTCAAGATCAAGCATCGCCCAGATGGTTCTATTGACCGGTACAAAGCCCGTCTTGTTGCTCGCGGTTTCACTCAGGAGTATGGGATTGATTATGATGAGACGTTTGCTCCAGTAGCTCAGATGACCACTATTCGGACTCTTCTTGCTGTTGCTGCGGCTAAGGGTTGGCCCCTATTACAGATGGACGTGAAGAATGCTTTTCTTCACGGTGATCTCTCTGAGGTTGTCTATATGCAGCCTCCTCCGGGCCTCAGCACACCTCCTCAGCATGTATGTCGTCTTCGTCGAGCTATCTATGGCCTCAAACAGGCTCCTCGTGCCTGGTTTGAGCGTTTCCGTCGGGCGGTTACTGAAATCGGCTTTGTAGAGAGTTTTCAAGACCACTCTATGTTTGTGCGGACTTCCCCCCATGGCCGGGCCATTCTCCTTCTCTATGTCGATGACATGATTCTTACTGGTGATGACACACGTGCCATAGCCTCCCTTCAGGAGCATCTTCGGAGCCAATTTCAGATGAAGGATCTGGGTCCTCTGCGTTATTTTCTTGGCCTGGAAGTTGCTAGGAGCTCTAGGGGGATTCTGCTTTCTCAGCAGAAGTACACAGCTGACATTCTTGCTCGGGCTGCACTATCTGATTGTCGTACAGTCGACACTCCTCTTGAACTTCATGTGAAACTCCGCCCTACTGACGGTGAGCCCCTCTCAGATCCTACCAGGTACCGTGAGATAGTTGGTCAGCTCGTCTATCTCTGCATCACCAGACCGGATATTGCCCATGCTGTCAGTATTCTCAGCCAGTTTGTGGATACCCCTCACTCTGCTCACTACGCTGCTCTTCTTCGGACTCTTAGGTACCTTCGTGGCACTATCACTCGGTCGCTCTTCTTCTCGTCCTCCTCCTCTCTAGCTCTTCGTGCATACTCTGATGCCGACTGGGCAGGGGACCCGACTACTCGGCGCTCGACTACTGGTTACTGCCTTTTTCTTGGTGACTCTCTTATCTCCTGGAAGAGCAAGAAGCAGAAGGTGGTTTCTCTCTCTAGTACTGAGGCCGAGTTTCGTGCCATGGCCACTGCTACAAAGGAGATCGTTCATCTCCGTCGTCTTCTTCGAGATCTCGGTGTTGATACCTCGGGTCCCACTGCTCTTCATTGTGACAACAAAAGTGCTATTCAGATTGTCAGTAATCCGGTGTTTCATGAGCGGACCAAGCACATTGAACTAGATTGCTATTTCTCCAGAGAACAGTATGAGGCTGGGACCATCTCTTTGCCTTATGTCTCTTCGACGGAGCAGATTGCTGACTTATTACGAAGTGTCATCCATCTCCTCGCTTCTGGTTTCTTATTCGCAAACTCTCAGTGGTTGACCCACCGTGAGTTTGAGGGGGGGTGTTAGTATTATAGTCCCACCTCGGTTGTGGTAACACAATGATGTCCGTTCTCCCTCTATATATAGAGAGCTGGTCCTATGTAATGTGTGAATAGAAGAGATAACATAAGGAGTTTTTCTCCCCAAAACCTTCTCTCTTTCCTCTATTTGTAACACAACAAATTGGGAGTCGCTTTTTGGAGCCATCTCCCAGGACTCCTCAAGCTAGTCCATATTTTCTATTTTTTAATTTTTTTTTATAATCTTTTAAAAAGGTCACGGTGTACTGAGTAATATTTACCATGTAGTGAGGCCCAACGATAGCAGTCTCCGTTTGTCAAAAGTGTTGAGCAGAGTAGAGAACTATCAAAGTAGGGAAGCTTGCAGGAGTTGGTTGAAGCTGCTTTTTTTTCCCTCGCCACTTTTGGAGATGCTCTCAGTCGATAAGTCGAACATGTAGCCACTGCTAGGGCATTAGAGCGACTACCGGTCCGGACAAGATTTGGGTGGATCGGGGATAGGTGGACCGTAACAATTATCGGATTAACGTATACCAAGTTAGGCCAACCCGGTCTACATGGGCCTAAACCTTAGTAAGCTCCCAAAAAACCGATTAAGTCTGGGTGTAGTTATGTAAATCCAAACGAATGTTTTAAAAACGTAACTAGAAATTGAGCCGAAAAGATTCCCGTTCCGGTCCAATAGATTCAAAAAACGAATATGCTCGGAATATCCCCTCCAAATAGATGCCATTTAATTCGAGGGGTCGATTTGCATTGTTAAATACTAGTGCATACCCGTGCCTGTTGGCACTGCAGCGAGCCGCCGAGTCGGTACTGGAGCGGGCCGCCTTCGACAGCAACACACCTGAACACCTTCGGCAATAAAAACACTTTTGACAACAACACCGACATTGATAGAGACACCTATTTCCTCACCCGTGCCGATTGGCACGAAGCGGACGCCTTCGGCGAGACCAATTCCCTCTCCCCCTATAATCGATCAATCACAATTGTCTCTGTTCGAATGGATTCCTCGAGATCGACCTGATAGTTTGGGGCAACCAAAATTTCAGCAGGTAGATTTATAGTCATTGATGCAAACAACGATCATAGGATGAACAGTCAGGTTTAGTGCAGTTTAAATGGGCCGGGATTTTAGAGGTTTAGTACAATTTAAATGGGTTATGATTTGAAACCAATGGGAGGGAGTTGGTTGACGGGGAAATAGAGATTGTGCGTTGATTTTTGAATGAATGGTTAGACCTATTCGGTTCATTTTTGTCCAGTCAGCTTATCCTAGTCAGCTTGTTGGTTCCATTTTGTCTAGTCAGCACAAAACCGACGTCCCTTGTTATATAGACAGAACCCAAATCCTCTGTCTCATATCTCTGCTCCATCGTCTGCCCCCCAAGTCATAGTCATCTGATGCATCCATACCTGACCAGTGCATCACACTCAGTCCTAACTAACAGGCAAAGAAACGGCTCTGATTAGCCCAACGACATAGGCATCATCTTGTACTTGATCACTACTGTCCCTTTGCTTGTTGGTTGGGGTGAGTGCGATGCACCGGTTGGGTTTGGGTACAACGGACGGATGTGAATTAGGGGGCAGAAGATTTGGGTTCTTAAATATATATATATATATATATATATATATATATATATATATATATATATATATAGAGAGAGAGAGAGAGAGAGAGAGAGAGAGAGAGAGAATACGGGGTATGAGCTGACAGCCCATTTGGGCATTTGGGCTGTCAGCTCACAGCCCTCCGATCGTGATCAGCGGCCGTCCATTTAAAATATAAAAAAAAATACCGAATCTCTCCCTCTCCCTTGAAAGATTGGTAAAACAATGAAGAAGAAGAAGAACTATTGAACAAAAGAGACGTTCAGATTATCAGATATCTGACGTCCAAACCATTAATATAGAATGTTTCGTTACAGAGGATGAGTTGGTTACACAACTGTTATCCTCAGTTACATATGTCAACTGTTATCATCAGTTATCACAACGGACCAATATCTCAACCGTTATCTTATCACCCCCCCTCAAGCGATGGGTCAGTATGGACCATTAGCTTGTCATGGAGAAGTCGAAAGCGAGACGTAGAGAGAGCTTTGGTAAAAATGTCAGCAACTTGATCAAATGTTGAAATATGACGGGCTCGGAGCATCTTGTTGACAACTTTCTCTCAAATGAAGTGATAATCGACTTCGATGTGCTTCGTTGTGGCATGAAACACCGGATTAGAAGCCAGTGATATGGCAGAAATATTGTCACACCAAATGAGAGGTAGATCGGGGAGATGGAAACGAAGCTCCTGTAAAAGCATTAGCACCCAAGAGATGTTAGCTGCAGCAGATACCAGGCTCCGATATTCTGATTCTGTGGAAGAACGAGCAACGGTGGTCTGTTTTTTTGCTGACCAGGAGATAAGATTAGGCCCGAGCATAAGACAAACACCAGAGGTTGACCTTCGATCAGTTGCATCCCCGGCCCAGTCCGCATCTGAGTATGCCCGTAATGTGAGTGGACCGCGAGAGAACTGGAGACCATAATCAAGAGTACCACGAACATAGCGGAGGATGCGTTTCAGAGCCGTAAAATGAGCATCAGTTGGTGCATGCATATACTGACATATGGAGTTGACAGCAAAGGACAGATCTGATTAAGTTATTGTCAGATACTGTAGCATCCCAGCAAGGCGACGATAGAATGTAGGCTCCGAGAAAGGTATGGACGAAGTTAATGCTTTCATAGTGGAGACTGGTGTAGACGATGGCTTGCAGTTGAACATGCCTGCCTGATGTAGAATGTCAATAGCATACTGACGTTGATGTAGAAGCAGTCCTTTTGAATTTGGAATAATAGAGACTCCCAAGAAATGATGTAGTGGTCCCAGGTCTTTAAGAGCAAATTGGTGACCCATTTGCTGAATAAGGGAAGATAGAAACTTTGGATCACTTCCTGTCAATAAGATATCATCAACATACAACAGTAAAATAGTAATCCCGATGGAGTCACGCCGAATAAAGAGAGAGGAGTCATTGTGGCTGCTTCGAAACCCTTGAGAGATAAGAAATTTGGAAAATTCCTTGAACCACGCACGTGGAGCCTGTTTCAAACCATAAATTGCTTTACGGAGCTTGCAGACATGGTCGGGTAGAGCCGGATCGACAAAGCCTTGTGGTTGCTGCATGAGGACGTACTCTGAGAGAGATCCATGCAAAAAGGCATTTGACACATCAAGTTGCTTAAGCTGCCAGCCAAACTGGAGGGCAAGAGAGAGAATAATACGAATGGTAGGTTGCTTAACCACCGGACTGAAGGTGTCATGGTAGTCAACACCTTCTTGTTAATGAAAGCCCTTCGCTATTAGGCGAGCTTTGTACCTCGAGACAGAACCATCTGGATTGCGTTTAATCTTAAAGATCCAGCGACAACCAATGATGTTGCTAGAACTCGGGGGTGGAACAAGTGTCCAGGTTCCTTGCTCTTGAAGAGTCTGGAATTCAGCAGACATGGCTGCACGCCAATGTGGATGTTTCACCGCCTCAGAGTAACTAGACGGTTCAGATTCAATAGTAGAGGAGGCAGAGGTGGCTAGCAGTCTTGTTGGTAGCTTAAGTTTGGAGATCCCTGATTTGGAACGGGTAACCATCGGGTGAGATGGAGGCGGAGGAGCCGACGGAGCGGACACCGGGGAACCACGAGAGGGCAGGATGGGGGTAGGCATGGCTGAAGGCGCAGGAGCGGAATGCAAAGGGAAGATACCACGACGTTGAGGTACTGTGGAGAGTTTGCTGCGAGGCCGTGTAGGCGGATGAGGCAACAAGGAGACAAGCGGTGGTGGCGAAGGGAGGGGACTGGAATTCACGGCAGAAGTATCTGAAACAGGCCTGTGGGGACTATCCACCGGGGAAGTAGGCGGAGGCACCGGTAGAGAAGGAGGAGAGGGCGACATTCGTTGGGTACCGACTAAAGAGGAGAAGACGAGGGGGGGTAAAATGCCTGGTAGGGTGAGATTGAAGGGAAAGTGCAGGTAGGCAGTGAGGAGCCATTATTGTAGAAGGGAAAGACGTTCTCATGAAAGACAATATGGCGAGACACATAAACACGGCCAGTGCCGATATCGAGGCAGCGATAGCCTTTGGAGCGAGAGCAATAGCCAAGGAAAGCACACCGTATGGAGCGTGCATCTAATTTATTTGTCTTGTAGGGACGTAACCAAGGAAAGCAAAGGGATCCAAACACGCGCAAGGTAGTATAATCCGGTGTGCGATGAAACAGAATATCATATGGGGATTTATGAGAGATAACAGGGGAAGGCATACGATTAATAAGGTAGGTGGCTGTGCAAACAACATCAACCCAATAGATTAGGGTCATCGATGCATGTTGAAGCAGGGTGACAGCGGTCTCAATGAGGTGCCGATGTTTGTGTTCCGCAACCCTATTTTATTCCGGGGTGTAGGGACAAGAGACCTGATGAAAGATACCATGAGTAGCAAGCGCAGAGGCAAAAGCATGATTGATATATTCTCCACCACCATCAGTGTGAAAAGTTTTAATTTTGAGATCACGAAGATTTTCAACCAGATTTTTAAAAAAGAGAAAAATATGAAGAGCATCAGATTTATCCTTTAAAGGAAACAACCAGGTAAAACGAGAATAATCATCGATGAAAATCATATAATATCGATAGCCAGAGGTGGTTACAATAGAAGAAGGTCCCCAGATGTCCGAATGGACTAACTCAAGAGGACGAGAAATAGTAGAACGAGATAATGGAAACGAGAGTTTATGACTCTTTCCAAGATTACAAGCAACACAACGAGAAACTAAAGGCGAAAGGCGAGGAACACAGTTGCCGTACTGAAGTTGGCGAAGAACAGCTGCTGACGGATGGCCTAAACGAGCATGCCACGTGGAAGTATTGTCGGTCGAAGCAGAGAGGGCAACACAAGAGGAGGACGAGGGAGAGGAGTGGAGCTCATGAAATGGGTACAGTCCATGCTTACTGCACCCGCAAAAAAGCATCCTCCTCGTGATCTTGTCCTGAACAAAAAATGCATCCGAATTGAATATAAGATTGCAGTTATTGTCATGACAAAATTTATGCACAGAGATGAGATTGGAAGATATGTGATGTGATCCGACTTGGGCCCAAGCCCGTTGGCTCACCCGAAGGCCCATCCTAACCTGCCATGGATGGATAAGGCAGGATATCTCTTATGATATCTTTTAGAATTTTTTTTATTTGAGATCTTTATTTTAGGCAAGTTGTTATGATACTTATTGGCTTTTAAATTTGTTGTCATTTTTATCTTTTCTTTTAGCCTATTTAAAGGCCCCCATTGTAACCATTGGAGACAGATTATTATGAATGAAAATTGATGGCGGATGCCTTCGTTGGCTCATGGATTTGAGTCCCCACCTTGTATCCTGATGGATTTCAGGCCCCCTCTCATCTAAGCTTCTAGTCTTTTCTTCTCTGTCACGGTTCTTACCCCCTCCGCCACTTCCTCTCGGTGATTCCTTATCACTAGTTATCCCGTTACAAAGAAAATACAAAAAAAAAAGATAGCATCGTCTTCATCAACCGCTCTTGGACGACGCGCGCTTGCATCAATATGTTAGGAATATGGAGAATATGACGTAAATGGAAAGAGGCCGATGAAGTTGGAAGCACGCCATCACCAGTGTGGGAAATAGGAAGAGACTGACCATTGCCCACAGTGACAGTGTCCATACCGTGATAAGGCTGGGTGTGGAGGCTGAGGTTAGAGAAGTCGGAGGTGACATGGTTGCTCGCACCCGTGTCGGCATACCATGTAGCAGAAGAGGGGCCAGGGGTCGAGGCAAGCAGAGCAGCAGAAGAGGCCGGCGAAGCCCGTGGTGTAGCAGGAGACCCGTAGTTGTAGTTACCACGATGCCAATAATCCGGAGCAAGATGGCCATGTTTCCCGCAGACCTGGCAAACTGGAGGAGAAGCACCAAGGATGCCACGTCCACCGTCAGGAGACCGACCACCAAAAGAGGTGCGGTTGTCATTAAAGGAATGACCACCATCTTGGAAGTTGCTGCGACCGCGAAGAAAATCACGACCCCCACGGCCGCCGCGGCCTCCACGACCACTGCGGCCACCACGCCAACCACGGCCGCCACGAGTAACAGTGAGGGCAGCAGCAACAGGGATCGGATCCGGAGAAACAGGCTGCAAATCCATGTTCATCTCCTCAGTCATTAGAAGAGCAATAAAGTCATCCATCGTCAGGGACCCGGGACGTGTACGGATGACAGTTTTGAAGGCATTGTAGGTAGAAGGCAAACCATTTAAGGCATGAAGAATAAGATCTTCATCAGATAAGCAAGCGCCAACAGCAGCAAGATTATCAGCAATAAGTTTGATATTTTGAAGATAGTCAGAGATGGTGGAAGATCCTTTCTTAAGTTGTTAGATCTGAGATTTCAGTTGCATAATATTGGAGCGGTTCGAAGAAAGAAACCGCTTCTCGAGTGCAGCCCAGATAGCACACACGTTTGATAAGGAAACAACAGATTGAATGACAGGTGAAGAAAGAGTAAGCAAGCAGGGCAGCGAGTAGTTGTTGATCAGAATGGGTCCATTCAAGGTAAGCAGGATTCGGGGAAGTGTGGCCTTGAGCGTCAACAAGGGTGGCCAAGGGCGGAGGTTGGGTGAGAAGATAGTCAACTTGGTATGCCCGAAGTGTAGTGGTGACCTGAGCACGCCATAAAAGGTAATTGGACGTGTTGTCCTTGTTGATCGTAAGCTTGATTGTGATGAGAGAGGCAAGGTTACGAATAAGGTGAAAGATTGGAGAAGAGGAGATCATCGTGGACAAAGAAGAGTTGGTGGTGGGTGTTTCGGATGTGGAGGATTCCATTAATGAGAGATGAACAGTGGTCCAAAAAACTCTCAAGCCTGCTCTGATACCATGAAAGATTGGTAAAACAATGAAGAAGAATAAGAACTATTGAAACAAAAGAGACGTTCAGATTATCAGATATCTGACGTCCAACCCATTAATATAGAATGTTTCGTTACAGAGGATGAGTTGGTTACACAACTGTTATCCTCAGTTACATATGTCAACTGTTATCATCAGTTATCACAACGGACCAATATCTCAATCGTTATCTTAACAACTGTTATCATCAGTTATCACAACGGACCAATATCTCAACCGTTATCTTATCATCCCTCTCTCTCGCACCGAACCTCTCTCTCGCATCGGCACCGGATCCGGCCGGGGACGGTGCACAGCCACCGGGGTAGGATCCGGCCGGAGGGACGGCGAGCAGGGCCGGGGGACTGGCGCGCAGGGCCGGAGGCGGTCAGAGGGGACCGGGGTTGGAGGGGGCGCAACTGCCAGGGTCGGAGGGGGCCGGGCCGGAGCCCCGCGCAGCTGCCGGGGTCGGAGGGGACTGGGGTCGGAGGCGGGCGCAACTGCCGGGATCGGAGGGGACCGGGGTCGGAGGGGGCCGGGCCGGAGGCGGGCGCAGCTGCCGGGGGCGCCGGAGGGGACCGGGGGCGCACGGGTCAGCTGCCGCTCGCGAGAGAGAGGGAGAGGGAGAGATTCGGCGCCGGAGGGGGAGCCCGCTGCTGCTGGAAATCGAGAGACAGAGAGGAAGGAGTCGGGCCGGAGGTCGGGGTGGTGACGCCGGAGGGAGGGAGCCAGAGCCGGAGCCGGACGGTGTGCTACTGCTGCTCGAGCTCGAGCGAGAGAGAGAGAGAGAGAGAGAGAGAGAGAGAGAGAGAGAGAGAGAGAGAGAGAGAGAGAGAGAGGGGTGGGGGGGGACAACTGTGTTAACAGCTGTAATAGCTGTTAACACAATTGGATTTTTTTTTAGACGGTCTGATCAAGGCAATCGGACGGCTATCGATGACAGCTTATTTGAGCAAATGGGCTGTCAGCTCATACCCCTTATTATATATATATATATATATATATATATATATATATATATAGGGGTGGGATCCGTTGACAACCCAAAATGGGAGGTAAATTTACCTCTCATTTACAACTCGCCATAATCGTTGGTTAGAGGTTTTTGAATTTTCTGATTTTTTGCGAGGATGATCAACATGGCAAGTTGATCATCCTCACAAAAAATCATCAAATTCTGAAACTTATACGGGCGTCAAATGTGTAATTCAAATTAACGGTTCAAATAGACGGTTCACAAACATTTGGTTCAATCGGCGCCCTTAGAAGTTTCAGATTTTGTTGATTTTTTGTGAGGATGATCATTATGGCAAGCTGATCATCCTCACAAAAAATTAACAAAATCTGAAACTTTTAAGGGCGCCGATTGAATCAAACGTTTCTGAACCGTCTATTTGAACCGTTAATTTAAATAACACGTTTGACGCCCTTATAAGTTTCCGAATTTGCTGATTTTTTGTGAGGATGATCAACTTGCCATGTTGATCATCCTCACAAAAAATCAGCAAATTCGGAAACCTCTATCCACCGATTGAATCAAGTTAAAAATGAGAGGTAAATTTACCTCCCATTTTGGGTTGTCAACGGATCCCAGCCCATATATATATATATATATATATATATATATATATATATATATATATATATATATATAAGGATCAGATGACCCAGCAAATTTTGACCCATTAATAACCCAGCACCCTTTGATGCACTTAGAGGTTATAGAATGGGCTGATTTTTTGTAGACATGTCGTCTATGGTATGTTGATCATCCTCACAAAAAATCAGCCCATTCTAAAACCTCTAGGTGCATCAAATGCGCTCTTCAAATCAACGGTTTTTTACTGTCAATTTTAACCTGATTTGAAGATCTTATTTGATGCACCTAGAGGTTTTAGAATGGGCTGATTTTTTGTGAGGATGATCAACATATCATAAACAACATGTCTACAAAAAAAGCAGTCCATTCTAAAACCTGTAGGTGCCTCAAAGGGTGCTGGGTTATTTGCTGGGTCAAATTTTGCTGGGTCATCCGATCCTGACCCATATATATATATATATATATATATATATATATATATATATATATATATATATATATATATATATATATATATATATATATATATATAAAATAAGGGACGACGGTTGTGGGGGGGACAAATGAACTGAGACAAAGGAACGGCTCAGATTTATCTAGAGGAGGGGGATAAACTTGGAGACTCGATCACAGTCGTCCATTTTTTAGCCCCACAGCCTTAAATCAGCCTCTTAAATCCCATCAGACTTCTTAAATCCCCCCCACTCTCTCGAGAGCCCTCGGTGCCCCTATCTGATCCATCGGTCCGTTCGAACCCAGCCTATCTGCAGCCCCGTCCGTCCGATCGAACAACCCCCATCCGCAGCTCCCCTCTTAAATCCATCGATTGCTGCCTACCTCAGTGTCCACAGCTCTCTTGACCGCGCCTCCCTCCGTCCCTCGGAAATTCGTGCGCGCCCGTCGTCCCTCGAAAAATCGCGACAGATCAACAATGACCCCCCCCCTTTCGTTGTAGATCTCCCCCCCTCCCCCCCCAAGTCGTTGCAGATCGAGAGAGCCTCCCCTCCCTTCGTTGCAGATCGAGATCCCCCCCCTTCCCTTTGTTGCAAGACTGAGAGGGGGCAGATCAAGTGATGGCCGGCGAGCCCAAGCTTCCCGGTGGCCGCACTCAGTCGTGGCCTGAACCCCAGCCCCGTCCGGCAGGTACTCCTCCCCCAATCTCTTGCTCCGGCCGGCCCGCAGGCACGCCGACTGGTGAATCACACTCGGTTGTGGCCTGAGCCCCGGCCGATAGGTGTTGTTGATCGGTGAATGGCACTCAGCCTCGGCTGGCAAGCGCTGCCTAACCCCTCTTAAATCGCCGACCTAACCCGTTCCCCATCCCTCTCTCTCTAAATCCCGTTCCCCATCCCTCTCTCGAAATCGCGCACATCCGATCCCGCCCCTTCCTCGCGGCCTCTCCTTCAGGTGCGATCCCCTTTCTCTGTCATTTTTCGTTTCTTTCTTTGATTTCTTCATCTTGTCTTTCTTTTTGTTGTGTATGTATGTTGCTGTTATCAGTTTTTGTTTTTTCCTTTTTTTTTTTTTTTCATTTCTTGCCCCAATCTCTTGCTCCGGTAGGCCCGCAGGCACGCCGACTGGTGAATCACACTCAGTCGTGGCCTGAGCCCCGGCCGACAGGTGCTGTTGATCGGTGAATGGCACTCAGCCTCGGCCGGCAAGCGCTGCCTAACCCCTCTTAAATCGCCGACCTAACCCGTTCCCCATCCCTCTCTCTCTAAATCCCGTTCCCCATCCCTCTCTCGAAATCGCGCACATCCGATCCCGCCCCTTCCTCGCGGTTCAGGTGTGATCCCCTTTCTCTGTCATTTTTCTTTTCTTTCTTTGATTTCTTCATCTTCTCTTTCTTTTTGTTGTGTGTGTATGTTGCTGTTGTCAGTTTTTGTTTTTTCCTTTTTTTTTTCATTTCTTCTTTTTTCTTTTTGATTTCTTCTTCTTTTTTTAATGTTTGTTGTCAAATCCTCTATTTTTCAGCAACTTGATCTGTTTTTCCTTATTTCTTCAAGCAACTTGATCTGTTTTTCCAGAGAAAAAAAAATCTATGTTTTTTTCTCAGAAGAATTCCTTTCCGTGGAGGAATTTAATGTGCCCGAGTTTTCCTGCTTTTTTTTTTCATTTTTTTAATATGGCTGTTTAATATCAAATCCTCTGTTTTTCATAAAACATTCCTTTGTTTCTTCTTCATTTTTTATGTCTGTTGCCAAAGTCTCTTTCCTTTCTCAAGCAACTTGATCTTCTCTTCAATGTTTGGTGAGAGCAAGAATTCCTTTCTGTGGAGGAATTGAATTTGCCCCAATACTCTGTTTTTTGGAAAAACATCCCTTCATTTTTTTTTCATCTTCTTTCTTTTTTTTTGTTGTGTGTGTGTTGCTGTTATCAGTTTTTGGGTTTACCTGTTTTTTTTTTTTCATTTCTTCTTCTTTCCTTTTGATCTCTTTATTTTTTATGTCTGTTGTCAAATCCTCTGTTTTTCAGCAACTTGATCTGATTTTCAGAAGAAAAAAAAATTCTATGTTCATTATTTTGAGAGTGATAACCATTAGTTTAGATCAGAGTTAAACATCTGTTTGCTTTTGAGAGTGATAGTCATTAGTTAAAAAAATTCTATGTTCATTATTTTGAGGGTGATTGTCGTCATTTCAATTTTATACGACTTACCCCCTTGAAGTTTAGCTCAAAAACACTTAACCCCCCATAGATTATTTTGTTCCAAATTGCACCCTAAAGTTGGAAATGTTAGCACAATATCCCCTTTTGTCAACTACTTAATTACCTCATTTGGTAATTTTTATCTGATAAAAACTGAATTGAAGGGGGCAAAATGTATTTTATAAACTACAGGGGGTTTAAGTGTTTTTAAGCCAATCTTCTGGGGGGCAAAGTGTAATTTACTTTTTTAAAAATATGCCCCACCAGTTGTACAGGCGGTTAAAGGGTAAATTAAGTAGTTGAGAAATGAGACTACAGGGGGTTAAGTGTTTTTGAGCTAAACTTCAAGGGAACAAAGTGTAATTTACCCTATACCTTTACCCACCTGTATAACAGGTGGCTCAAAAACATTTAACCCCCTTGTAGTTTATTTTGTTCCAAATTACATCCTATAGTTTGAAATGTTAGCACAATACCCTCTTTTGTGAAGTACTTAATTTCCTTATTTGGTAATTTTTTTCTTATAAAAACTGAATTGAAGGGGGCAAAATGTAGTTTTAAACTATAGGGGGGTTAAGTGTTTATAAGCCAATCTTCATGGGGGCAAAGTATAATTTACTCATTTTGAGCTAATCAATTTTTTCGTCTGTACAAATAGGGCGATTTTTTTTAAAATTTTTTAAAGAGGGTTACCTGCATGTACAACAAGTTAGGCAATTTTTTTTTTAAAAAATAAGTTACCTGCCTGTACAATTGGCGGTGTTAAAAAAAAAAAAAAACTAAAGGATCGCCTATACAATAGGCGGGTAAGGTCGTTTTCAACAATTTAAGAAGTTTTGTACGGTATTTTTATAAATATATTATTTTTTATGCCTTTTTTAAGAAATTGCTGATTAATCTAATTTATGTGGTCCATACTCAGTCATGGATTCAATAATACATAATATGTTATTAGTCATAAAATAAAGAAAAAATTCATTCTATTTGTAGGTATGTTATTTTTGTATTTTTTGAAATTTGTCTGAGGTGTTTGCAGCCGGCCGGACACGCCCTTTTGCACAATACCCCATTTTGTCAACTACTTAATTTCCTCATTTGGTAATTTTTATCTGATAAAAACTGAATTGAAGGGGGGCAAAATGTAGTTTATAAACTACATGGGTGTTAAGTGTTTTTAAGCCAATCTTCAGAGGGGCTAATTGTAATTTACCCTTTAAAAAAATTGGCCCGCCTGTTGTAGTGGCTGGTAAAGGGTAAATTACACTTTGCTCCCTTGAAGTTTAGCTCATAAACACTTGACTCCTTTGTAATTTATTTTGTTCCAAATTGTATCTTAAAGTTTGAAATGTTAGCACAATAACCCATTTTGTCAACTACTTAATTTTCTCATTTGGTAATTTTTATATGATAAAAACTGAATTTAAGGGGGCAAAATGTATTTTATAAACTACAGGTGGGTTAAGCGTTTTTGAGCCAATTTTCAGGGGGAAAAGTGTAATTTAAGATTGAGTACTTACCTTAATAAATTCACTTTTGTCTTAAATTAAGTTAATAAATTTAAGATTGGTACTTACTATCAGAATTAGTATGAGATTATGATGTGTTTCACTTCCACTTTATTTGAAATTTAGATATTGCATAGCTTTTTGTTTTTTTTTGGAAAGGAGATATTGAAGAGTTGGGACATGGAATGTACCATATTATTCTATACCACCAAATGAATTTAATTTTGAATTCTCATCGTGTGACTCAGTTGCCTCTCTTTTGGAGGGAACACAGTTGAACTATTAGTGAATTTTTGAGATATTATTGAGTCATGTGAAAATAATTTTGCTTCCCTGTGAAAAATTTATTTTAAGGGCCATTTGGATTCTATTCTTTCTTCATGTTTGATGCATTTCTTCCTCTTCTTTGTCGAGGAGTGAGTCCTCTTACCACCTATTAACTAGAAATCACTCATTTCAGTCTCCTTATCTGCATTGTCCGCAGCTTACGAGTCGAGAGTAAGAACAAAAGCTACAATTGTAGCATTCGAGTTCTCCCTTCGTATAATAAAATTCGGATAGAATATGTGGGGTTGTATGTGTGATCCCGCACACCATGTAACAGTGTGGTTGCCAATGTGCATGAATGGATTAGTGTGTGCGAATAGATATTTTATTTTGTGTTTTGATGCTCTCTCTCACTTTCTCTCCCCCCCCCCCCCCCCCACACACACACTCCTTCTCTCTCTATTTTAACATCAGTTTTTTTTTTGTAGGGTTCTTCCTCCACAGCCCGAGTGCAACAAACCTGATTACCACAGAGAGAGAGAGAGAGAGAGAGAGAGAGAAAGAGAGAGAGAGAGAGAGAGAGAGAGAGAGAGAGAGAGAGAGAGAGAGAGAGAGAGAGAGAGAGTAGGCAGCCGATCTCCTCCTCTTCTTCTCCCTTTGCATGTGAGGACCCCGCCGAGGAGAGATCGAGGTAAGGTACCCTTCCCCTTCTTCTTCATCTTTTATTATTTTATTTTATTTTATTGATTTTTGAATGTCCTGCTACAGAGTTGTCAAAAAGGCCGCCTCCTTGATTTTCTGTAGGACCAATTATAGAATTACTTCAACATATGGGCATGGGTATCAAGTAACTCAAATTGTTTGAATTGTTGTTGCTAAGACTTTGCACGTAATGCTTTCTTTGAATTCTAAATAATCAAGCATTGGAAGTGTGAATTATAGATACATCTCTGCATTACGCCCTTAAAACTTTGTCACACTCTCGCCGAATGTGCATGCCGAAATTGGTGCAATTTGATTTCTTTGCACTGACTTTATAATATGTAGTAGCCATTTTTAATAATTTCTATTTTAGAACACATACTATCACAAGCTTTGATATGTTTTAGTTGCATTACATTGTTTTTTCTACTTTTTACTGCCTATATTCAGACTTAAATGAGAAATTCCATTGTTGGGTTAGTGTATGGTGGAAGGGAGTCACCCTCTCATGTGACCTGGCTAACCACTTAGTCACTTTATGAATTTTGGCATGTAACATATGGAAAGCAAAGATGATCTGATTTAAAGAATAGGATCAAATCTAATTAGGCTGCATGACTCGACATCATTCAAATTAGGCTACATGACTCTGATCACCTTTGGCGCGGGCTAAACGGAAATTTGTCCTTGCATAGGAGATAATAAGGATTAAATATTCACACACATACATTAAAGATGATATATCTGGTTGGAATTTCCTTTGGGTTCAACCAGTAACAGTTTTTTGTATAATTTTAATGGGAGCTTTGATCGTATCTTCTCCATTTCAGGCGATAATGGGATACAGTGGGCTTATGTCATTGTTCTTGAGGTGTGTTGCTCATATGACTCACATGAATTTATTTTACAACACTTTTAAATTCCATTTATGCCAAAGTAATCTAATCAACTTGAATAGCCTATCAAGTCTCCCATGATTTCTTGCTTCCAACTATGAATATTAGGCATGAACGAATGCTTAATTTACAGAAAAGCAATGGCTGAGATGTGAGGGCAGGACATTGAGGTATGGTGGCAAGTTGGAGGGAAGCAAGGTCGACGTCTCGCACGAGCTGTTAGATCTTTTGCTGAGGTGTACAGAAATGTCGCACCGTCCAGTCATCGTGAGGATATAACCTTTACCAGCTTCTTTGAAAACAATGCTTGATATCTGAAATCCAGTTGAGGGCCTCCACTAGATGTGGTGCACAATTGGTATGTATATATTTATTTTTACTGTTTTTATGTTCTTGCATTATGATTGTTGGAGATCATATTTGACCTTCTTTGCTCATCTATTTCGAACCAAATTGTTTGAAATGTATAATCAAATTATATATGGAATGTATCTGAATCGCACTCAGACCAAACCGATGAATTGTAGACCCGACTGGTGAATCCCCAAGGTGTTGAATTTGTATATAGTATTTATCTGTGCTAATGATTGCATCAAATAACTTTATTGCCGAGGTATTGAAGCCCCCGTATATTTGCACTAATTAATTGGCTCATTTCCTTTATAAAAATTTCACAATTAACACTTTGTATTAATTATATTTACTAATTTTAGGTAGTCACACAATTTTTGACATCCAAACTTGCAGGACAATGTCACAATAGATCGAACATGTCTTTTGATATCAACAGTGCAGGTAACATAAGCGACCCTTCGTCTAGCTATATTTTTTTTCTTGCCTCTGTTAATGCCTTTTCTTTGTGAATACAAGTTGTGCTTGCCCCTGTATTAGTAGGTGCTCGACTCACATTAAAGCCGAACACCTCCACAACTAAGTAAGCCTTCTCTCTCTCTCTCTGAAAACTTTACGCAGTTTTTATTTTTTGAATTGCTATTTTGTTGAATCGGGCACAATTTGTGATTCGCTCTATTTTTTTTCCTTTATAAATAGTATAGTTTGTCCTGTGATTGCATAAAAGCCAACCACCTCCATTTTGAATTGCAACTCAATTCTTTATATCTAAGTAAGTCTCCTCCTACTCTATAGAGAATGCATCCTTCTTGCTAATTCTTTGAACTCAGTAGGACAATTTGGCCGATTTTGTCTATGAAAAATAAAAATAATTGATAGTAGAAAACTAAACAATATATAGATTGAGTCAATGTTTCCACTAACTTTCGTGATTTTGCCTAGGGGAGAAGTCAGAAAAATCGAGAAAAAAATCAGAAAGAGTCGGAAAACAAACGGTAGAATTTTAGAACATATTAATATATAGATGTTACAATAGGTTTTTTGAGCAATAATTGACGGAATTAAAACGCAATAAATCGGGAATAAAACACGTAAATCGGAATAAAAATGTGAAAATCGTGACTTTTTCATAAAATCGTGACTTTTTTAAAAAATTGAAAAAGAGTCGCGTACATAACATTTAATGAATAAGTCGTGTTTTAATCGAGACTTATTAAAAAAATCGGAGTTTTTGGCAACAGAGATCATAACCATAAAATGCCATTCATATAACCTAATCAATACAAACACTGGTTGAGGAATTATACTTGACAATTTAAACATATTGCATTTCTGAACTCCATTGGTCAAATTTCGCATTGGTACTATTTTATATACAGATTGCACAGGATCAGGCAACCACACTCACTGCAACTGCCTCTATATACACGAAAACAGAAGTAAAACCTGTGCAGGATAAAGATAAGGCGTTGACAAATAGCAGGTCAATGAATGCTTTTTGAAAGAAAAGGTTTGTATAACCCCCCCCCCCTCCCCCCCCCCCCCCCCCCCCCCACCACATACACACACACAAAAAAGATGATGCTTACAATACATGGGTGAGGTGTGTCAATATAGCCGAATCGGATTGTCATGACTCATGAGTGGAAATACTACCGAGACTGATCACACGAATTTTCTCTTCTTCCTCGGAGTTCGCATTTTCGTTGCAATCCATGAGTCTCAATGGCTAGAAATGCTGGGGGGGTTTAGTGGTGGCAGTGATGACGATTCAAGATTTTCTTTATTCGCAGACTTGGGTTGTTGACTATGACCCCCTGCAACCTCCGCAATGTCAAGAATTGGATCATCTTCAGTGAGTTGAGTCACCCCAGGTTGATGATGCACAATTCACAAGAAAATAAAAAAGAAGAAAAAATATGAAAAATCCAAAAAGGGATGGTAACATTACTATGTTCATTGAAACTTAATATATTTGACTATTAAAGGAGATCTCATCAACGAATATACTTTACCATTAGAATAAAAATCTAAGGGTCACCAAATTCAGATAACAAGATTCAGACAAAGTGACCTTTAGAAAGCTAAGTATCACATATGTTGTTCTCCTTTAACTACTTGATTTCTTCTCCTCTTTTATAGGAGATCACACTTCACTCTTGGTGAGCCAAAGCTAGCTCTGTTCCCTACAAGCTAGAGTTCGTACATGCTGTTGATTTTCTCGAATGATTCGAGATGTTCGCAACTGAGTACTAAGTGTCTTTAATAAATGTCTTTAATAAATGTCTTTGTGATGAGCCGCAAATGAGTACTAAATGTCTTTAATAAATTGTTGGTTCTTTGATTTTTTTTTTTTTGCTTTTATGCATGCATTGTAGTATGAGATTGCTTAAATTTTATACTAATAAAAATGTTGTTTTCTATCTATGGAATTATCATTATGTACCTTGGAAATTCTGGGTATTCTCTAGGACTTTTGTCTTTGGTAACACTGAAAGAGATTGGATATTGATAGGCATTTGTTACTGTTAATATCCATTTTAGTTTTTGGTAGATCATGGATAATTAAAAAGAACCATTTGGCCAGTTTGTATGATGTTTACCTTTAGTTCGAATATATGTGCATTGATTGAATACTCAATGTTGTTGATACAAGTGACGATAAGCACTGTAATAGAACACCACTGATGGGAATATTCCCCAATTATTATCTTCAGTTTGGGATTATTATTCTGCTATTATTTGGTGCGTTACTTTTCTTACCTGTTATTTTAGTTTTAAGTTTAATTTTACTGTCCAGTGCATCAAGATGATCACGATGGAGATGCTGCCTTTTTGGTATTTTGTAAGAAGGGCTTTTTCTGGTTGGGAGTTGATGAGATGAGATTTCAAAATATGCTTTACAGATCTTTGTAAAAAATTTTATTTTTTTTTATGCATTCAAGGATGTGCTGTATATTGAAAGTGTAATTTTTTTTTAATGCATTCAAGGATCTGTTGTATATACAAGGATGCAAATTTTAATTTTAAGTATTAGAAATGTGGGTCATGTGCATATCTGAAGAGTACTGCAAATTTTTTTTGGAGGGGTTATTGCACAAAAATTTGTTTGGATCCAGTACTTAGTTCTTTGATTTTTTTCTTTGCTTTCATACATGCATTGTAGTCTGAGATTGCTTATGGGGTAAAGAATCTGTTATGTGTAGTAGTTGTACTGTTAGAGCAAAAAAATGTGTACATTTCGTTGTAAATGTTACACTTTGAGTTTATTATAGGTGTTTAAAGATTGCTTTAAGTTTTTAAATTCAAGTGGATAACAAAGGCATTGTAGTCTATGATGCTGCCCTCGAATTATTGTCGCCACCCTTGAATTATTATCACTTCCCTCGAAATATTGTCGACGTCCTCAAAATATTTTTCGTCTCTCTCTAAATTTTTTTCGTGCCCTCGGGCACGGGGTTTTCACTAGTATATATATAGGTCAGGATCGGATGACCCATCAAAATTTTGACCCATTAATAACTCAGCACCCTTTGAGGCACCTAGAGGTTTTAGAATGTGCTGATTTTTTGTAGACATGTTGTCTATGATATGTTGATCATCCTCACAAAAAATCAGCCCATTCTAAAACCTCTAGGGGCATCAAAGGGTGCTCTTCAAATCAACGGTTAAAATTGACAGTCAAAAACCGTTGATTTGAAGTGCGCATTTGATGCACCTAGAGGTTTTAGAATGGGCTGATTTTTTGTGAGGATGATCAACATACCATAGACAACATCCCTACAAAAAATCAGCCCATTCTATAACCTCTAAGTGCCTCAAAGGGTGCTGGTTATTAATGGGTCAAAATTTGTTGGGTCATCCGATCCTGACCATATATATATATATCCTAATTTTTAGGAGATTATATGCAAAATCCCTAAATTATATGTGGACCCACTTTACTTTAAACAGGTGAGCTTAAGGGCAACTTCAAGGGGCTCGCTTAGCCCCCTCCTTTCGCATGCTCGAGCGAGTGAAATGGTAAAAGAGTCCTCAGACGGCCTCCCTCAGCCCCTAGCTTAATCGAGCAAACATAATATCACTCGCCCGTTTGAGCGAGCGGTCCACCGCTCGCTATGCTGATCCCACGTGTCATCATCGCCATGTGTTAGTTGTAGAATCATTCGCAACCATTGGTTTAGGCAATCAGAGAGTTCAGTTTCATGGTACGTGACCATTTAAATCAACTGAGCGAATGCTACTGATGTGGCATAAAATGGCTTCCTCTACTGAGCAAATGCTGACCGGGATTGAGAATGCTAAGCGAGGCTCTTGGAGATGCTCTTAGGGATCTATCCGTGCTTAAGAAAATAAGATCAGATCTTCTCCAGTTGGCCCCGGTCGGTGGGCCCCACGTGCATCTTGGCCGCACAGTGAGACTGCCTGTGGCTGTGATGCAGACCGACTGAAGGAGATCTGAACAACTAAGATAACGAGTTCAACTCCTCTGTGTTTCGTCCTTGTCCTCAGTCCACTTTGTGGGGGCTAGCATCACAATTGTGCGATGGCATTACACCTGACAGGTACAACGCACAGACTGCAATTGCACCTCCATCGGACGGCTGTGATATCCTCTACGTCCCCAACGGAGCGAAACAAGGGAGGAGCCGAACCCTAACATAGCTAAACTCCCAGTGTCCAACTGTACGGTTCATACATGTGTAATGCAACATCCTGTGGAAAACAGAAACGAATTGGAAATTAAATAGTTGAAAGGGAGAGGAGAAATGCTATTCAGCCCGAAGGTTTTCACGCTCGGTACGGCTGACGTGGCAATATATAACTGGTGGCTAAATTTCACTAGCGATATTTAAATCTTTAACACCACCATTTGTACATCGCCATATCAATCGTAACGAGCAGATTGAGGAAAACCTTCAGATTGAATAGCTTTTCTCAAGGGAGAATATCTGAGCTCTTGGGAGGTGTTTTATATTTTATTTAAGGATGTGGCTATATGCAGCTCACTAAATACCAAAGGCAACTCTGGTCTTAAGGCAACACGTCTTTTTTTTTTAGCTGCCCCGTTTATGGAACCCCCCTACCGTTGTGCCTGTGCCACCAGCTCACGCC
Source organism: Chamaelirium japonicum (assembly GCA_947650365.1). Classification (NCBI taxonomy): domain Eukaryota; kingdom Viridiplantae; phylum Streptophyta; class Magnoliopsida; order Liliales; family Melanthiaceae; genus Chamaelirium; species Chamaelirium japonicum. The sequence continues at coordinate 29,678,290 of OX393557.1, read as the reverse complement.
ACTGCTTGCGGCCCACTACCCACCTGTTGCTGCCCAACATACATGTTGTCGCCATCTCCTTTTCTCCCCTTCTTTCTTCATGACCGAATGTACCTCCTTTGCATTTTGCTGAGGTGGACAAATGCATAATAGATACATTCAAATTGGTATGGGCGAATGCTACGATTTTAGGATGGACGAGAGGGGAAAGAAGAGAAGGTAGAAGGAAAAGAAAGGAAAGAAAAAGAAAAAGAATGGAGGAGGAGTTATGGTCCGTAGGGAGGAGGAAGAAGATGGTGGTGGATTGGCCGTAGCGGTCTGCACATAGCTAATGACGAGGTGGTAAAAATGGGCTGCCATTAGTAAAATAGTAAGGCTGAAACGGAAACACTTCGGATAATTTTTTTAATTTAAGTTAAGACTGCATTAGGTATTTCATGGGATGTAAGTAGTCCCACCCTTTACTTAAACAAGATAAAGTAAGGGGGACTAATGTCAGGAGTGGGTCCCACTCTCTATGTGTCTTGACAATTACTCCAGGCCAAAGCTTTGGAAGCATTGGGATGTGGCTTTGCTGACTTTGGCCACCATGCTCCCTTTGTTCTCCACCCCCCCCCCCCCCCCCCCCCCCCAATTATTTGTCATGCTTAGTATTACTATTATTATTTTTTAAGAAATTGCTTAGTATTATTTTTAGAGTCCGTCTTGACATTTCAGGCTCACCTCCATTATTCTTTGAGCATAGTTGGTCATTGAGAACGTGGGCTTCCTGCTATAAATAGTAATTTTGACTTATGTTTGCTATATTTATTCAGCACAGTAATTTTTTTTTTTTTTTCAGAAGGACTTGGTAAAAAAATTTTAGGAGATGCTTTTAAGCTTCAATCCCGACAATGTGTTGGTTGGAGCTCAAACCCCTCTCGAAAAGATACTTTTACAATAAGACCTGGCTTTTCCAACCCATATCAAATAACAAAATTGCCCCTTCCTGTAGCAACCAAATTGATATCATGCTAACAATTTTGGCGTATCATTTCAGATAGAGTATCATTCGATTGCAACAGTGAAATCATTGCAGCGGCTATGGTGAAATCATTGTAGCATTTCACCGTAGCAACCAAATTGATACTATAGAGTATCATTCGATCAGTTAGAGTGATTTTGGAGTAAATATTCGGGTAGGAGAGCATCAATTAAATTGCTACAGTGAAATCACTGGAACTGCTAGGATTCCATGAACATGACATCAGCAGCTAGGATTCGCACGTGCAAATAAGACAACAACGGCCTTGAGGGAAAGTTCGCTCCATGATTTCCATACCGGGAGTCGAACAGTGAAATCACTATAGCAAACCGAAATGATACTCTATTGCCCGAATTGATACTTTGGAATAATTACTGCTACAATGAAATTATTGATCACTGTAGCAGGTACAATGTTTTGGATCTATTAATGAGGATTTCATTATACAACGCATGTTTAAAAAATGTACAATAAAAAAACAGAGTGAGGGAGGGACTTAATGCTAAACGTAACAGATACAAAGGTATCATACTACAGGGGTAGTTAAAAGGGTCTTAACATATTATCTATAGATTAATCAATATTATGCATACAATAACATATTATCTATAGATTAATCAATATTATGCATCTATATAGTTTGGGTCTGTCAATTTTGCTTATATATGAAGGACATCTGATGATGGGATTATGTAGATTTTGGCTTGAAAAATCTATATAGTATAGAGCATCTATATAGTTTGGGTTATCGTACTACAAGTGCATAACACTCACTTCAGATTTCATACTTCTTCGAACAATTGCGATGTTGTCTGTGCCAAATGGCATGCATCAAGCTCATCCAGACATTGCCCGGGTTTTTTTACTAGTATATATACTAAAAGAGCCCTCTTTCCCGTGTAGTACCACGTGGACCTCTTTTGAAGACTCATAATCCTTCTCCGTGTGTGAAGACGATTCTCTTCATAAATCCTATTAAAAACCTATTATAAAGAAAGATAAATACCCATTAAATGACATTCAATGGTCATTTGACGTTTATAGGAAAATCATTAGTACTCTCTCTCTCAAATGAATCACACCCACTCATTCTAGATTGTACACTTCTTCGAACGACTGTAATGTTGTTTGTGCCAAGTGACGTGCATGAAGGTCATCCGAGCATTGCCTGGGTTTCTTACTAGTATAAATAGAAAAAAAGACTTTGTGATCAGTACCTAGTATGCTCGTGCAAATCCTGGCCATTGTTGTCATGCTCACGGGATTATGGAATTAATAAATAGTAGGCTTAGCAGTTGTTGCCTCCCCTATTTTGATCTCTGAACCTTTTTGAGCCTTTCCTCTAGCGCCTTGTTCTCAGACCGCCTGGCCGGTCCAAAAAAATAAAAAAAGAAAAAAAAAGTCATCAATCCCTATAACAAGTTCCAGCTTGCAAAAAGGACACAGACACATCCCATTTCACATCAAGTCCTTAGACAAGGAAAAGAGCAGTCAGATTGAATGTAAAAAACGTATGAGTATTCTTCCGTTCATACTTCATAGTAGGGAACGGCCTAGAGGGACTTAATGCTAACGGCAAACATCACCTGTCCTTAACCTTAAACGGAACTTGTTATAGGGATTGGTCACAGATTTTCTGTAAACAAAGTCTCAATTATAAAAATTTTGATATTTTTTTATAAAATTAATAAGATTTTGATGTAAGGATTTGTACGAGTTATTGAGATGAATCTCTCTTCCTTCTATTATTTCATTTGTCTTGCTGTGCTTATATCCATGTTTGCCCGGAATTAAAATTTTAAGAAATCGTTAAGGGAGATGATTGAGAGCAATCAAATCCTGTAATCATCGGTAAAGCTGATAATTATTTAAAGGTGGGAACAGCTGCGACCGGCCTTCAAATCGAAGGCACAACTTGTATGGAAGGAGTATGAAGTGAATACTCAGAAATACTATAAGTAAACTGTCCATGGACTGGAGTTAAAGCATGTACATGTGACAATCATGGAAGGTCATGTGCGAGTACAAACATGCATACCTGGAAGCATCTGAGACTAAATATGGTGCATATCGATATGCCTTAGCGCGTAAAGGTACAAATTCAGATCGTCTCTATTCCTGGGTGCCTCTATTCCCCTCTATTCGTTGCTCTGACCTACGGGATCGGGATTCAACAGTGCAAATCAATTTTCAACTGGGTTCCGTACATATGCAATGGTACATGTTGAAAACTAAAGGTTTAAATTTGTACCGTGCTGTGCGGAATAACTAACGAACATGAGAGAGTTACAAGTCATGCAATTACAGATTAACGTGATTCATCCGTTGGCAAACGGGCTACAGCACGGATACAACTTTCGGTGATTGTACACCACGCCCAAACACTCCGATCGGCAGATCATCGCCACGCCTTCGTGCTCTAGAGCAATGCCCCTCGAAGCCCCCCGCTGCAACCCAGCAACCAGAACATGTTACCTGCTTGTTTAGTAAATATTCAAGAATTTTGTGCTCTCTGTATTTCTTAAGTAGTCGTCCTGATTTTAGGATCAAACTTGTCGTAGGAAATGTGCACCATCTTGATCAGTGTTGGGAGAAGAGAAGGTGGTCCTTGATCAGTTGATCTCCTACAATGAGATTGTCGATCAACATGCACTCTTTGGTTGAATTCTCTTTCGTTTGATCTGCAACCGGATTGTTGGCATGAAAGTCTTCCATAACTTTCTCAGGCTCGATCTCGAGGTGTTCTCAATCATCTATTGAAGAGCCTTTAAACACCTGTTCTTCATCCATTAGAAATCTCCATGGAGTATCCTCAACCATTGATTTTTCTTCCGACAAATCCTTGGTCTTGAGCATGGAATCCCAAATCCCCAACATCCGGCCCTTCTTACTCCTCTCTACATTCTTGATAAAGTATGACCAACTACAGTCTGAATCGAATTGAAAATTCAGGAAGAAAGATTACTTGAGAACAAGACAGATATATTTCTACATGCTGCCCTAATTTCTGATAGAAGAATTTTGGGTGGAGATTCAAAGTGCTTCAACTAAAAACCTGACTGTCCCAAAAATCAACTAAAGGGTTCACAATCTAATGCAGCGACAATTAGAATAAAAATTGTATATTTGATTGCTTTGTATGAACTTTCAACGCAGAATTTAAAGACAATCATGATAGTGGAAGTTTGAAACCACATACACAAATTTCCATAGAAATACAAAGCATGGACAGCAAGTAAAGAATAATTCAAAATTTTCCACGTAAAAGAACCCATTTTTTACTTCTCTGATTTCAGTACGGCAGACCGTTCAAACATTAACCAGATCACTTAGGCATAATAAACCTGGTTTTTGCAGTACAGAACCAATCAAGCAAGATGGGATGGAAGTTGAAAGAATAATGGGGAGAGAGAGGGATTGAAAGAAAGAGAGAAAAAGATGAAAAGATAGGATAAGAAAATTTCAATCTTATTTCATCATAAAAAACAGTGTCCTCTTTACAAGCCCTCTTTTCTAATAAACCCTCTGAAATATACAACCTCAAAATAACTTATTTAAGCCAAGCAACATAGAGAAGGACAAAAAAAAAGTAATGCTTGTGTGAATGAGGAGGCTGGGAAAGCTCTCTTCCGCATGAAGAGAGATCCTACGGATTTCTTCTCTAGTTCGAACTATGTGGGCTCTGTTAATTGACTTTCCTCCAAATGCGACCCTTTTCACTGAGGTGGCAGATTAATTAAGTTCAGACCTAGGATTTTGCCTTGTCGATATATATTAATTCACTTCATCTCAACCTTCCAGTGAATTATACTATCTTCAAATCTTAACCATTTACTGTGACACTTTAAATCTAATCTAAGAACACCAGTGTTTTAAAACTCAGTAATCCGACTCAAAACTCGACCGAGTCGGATCGGATTGGTGGGAAATCGAGTTGGCTCGGTTATAGACTCTCTGTTGAGAGAACTCGGCCCAAAAGTCGTTCAAACCATCTGATTCGGTCTGTGTTTGGATGCGAGTTTTGAATGGGTGGCCAATTTTGTCTTTCACACACATATTATACCCCGACACGGGAGGTGTCTCCTCTCATACTCTCACCATCACGAGACTCCTCTCTGGCTCTCATCATCGCCCATGCCTCCTCTCCCCATCGCCACCTCCTTGGCATCCTTCCTTCCAATTGTGTCTCCTCTCAGGTTAAAAATTTCAAATTGATTCTTCATATCAGGTTTTAGTGTTCTAAAAAGTAGTCTCAGCGCCCACCTAGACGGCGCCTAGGAGCTAGAAGACCCCCCACTGCCCAGCCTAGCCCCTAGCCGGTGCAGAAAAACGGCACAGGTCGCTAGGAATGCCAAGTCGGGTCTAGGCGACTGGCCGCTTAGGCGGGCTTAGGCGCTACCCGCTAGAACATATATTGATGCTCTAATGTTGGTAATCATGAATTTATGGTTTGGATTGTACCAAAATCATAGCTATTATGATATTATCTCATAATATCATGCATGCTTTTGTTCTTGTTAATCTTGAGTTTATGGTTATGTAAATGATATTTGCTCTTTAAAATAATGGTTGGGATAATCTTGAATTTATAGTAATTTTAAAATATATATATTATATATAACATCAAAATAATAACTAAAATAATTTTTGAAAAAACTAAAACACTTGGGAGCCGCCTAGGCGGGGCTAGAACGCTCCCCCACCGCCCGACTAGTGCCTAGCACTTTTTAGAACATCGTCAGGTTTTCTGATTGCATGATTTGCGATGTCTACAAGCTGGTGTTTGATTGCAAGTATGATTGCATGATTGTGAGGTCACACAATCCTGCAATCATATGGTTTGCCCATCCTGTTGATTCTCACTTTAATCCAAAAAATTCTATGAAGGGCAACGAGCGATCATCCTACTAATTAAAAAAAACTAAGTGATGTGGCTCACAGCAATGTGAAGGCCTGCAAAGTGGTGGTTGTAGTCTTACTCTTGCAAATTAGTAAATAGAATTCCTCTGTATCAATTAATCTTCTTAAAGTGTTTTTGTTGTATACTGTTATGCCTCTTACTTTGTACCTCTTGAATTGTTTTATAATGTTATATACAATGTACTATATAGCATTCCTCTATATCGATTTCTCTTCCTCACTTATTGTGTTAAGTTGTATATTGTTGTATCTCCTTAATTGTTTTTTTTGCAAGTGTTATGAAATTTAATTATGTATTGTTTAATAGTTAGTGAACGTTTAATCTATGTTTATGATTTTATTTACTAGATGATTAATTATGAAAACGGTCAAGGACATTTTGCGTCGGATCTTGAGAATGTAAGGTGGAGTAAACTTCCTCCGAATGTAGTAATGCTAGATTGTATTAAATCTTACTTTAATATCAAGTTTATTTGAATAGATAGCATACCTATTGTTCTTATATTCTTTTACAGTTTCTTGGTGGGAGATTTTAGTATGGGAACTCCTATACTTCAAAAGATTGTCGTTCGAGTTTTGAGCCACATTGTTCGGCAATTGGATGCAAAAGGAATTTGAGTACCTTTGATCAAATACATACCAAGAAGAGGAACAAGGTGAAGCAGGAGAAGCTGAACAAATTGGTGTTCATACACTATAACTTGAGATTAAGGGAGCAGCAACTTAGAAGGCACACTTCATATTATGATCCAACTGTTCTTGACCATATCCTACTGGAGAGTCGTGATAAAGATTGGTTTGCTGAAGACGCACATGGTGGAGTTGGAGCAAGAGTTGATGATCTGGATGATGATAGTTGGTTGCATCACATTGGAGAGGGTTCTACTTCTACTCGTGGGAGAGAAACGAGGACTCTGTCGGACTTTGACTTGGATTTAGACAGTTGATTATCAGATATGATTTGGATTTTGGACAATTTATATTTTGCAGTGACTTATGTTATTTGGTAATAAACTCTTAATGGATGCTCACTTTTTATTTTCTTTTTATGCTTTAGTTACTTCATGGTTACCATTTTCTAGTTTAACAATATATATGTATTAGTAATAGATATAAAAATTATATTATATTTTTGAGTTTTGGGTGTAACTTCTCGGTCGAGTTTTGACCGAGTTTTCGGGTTTTAAAATACTAAATAACTTAAATCCAAATAGAAAATTACAGCAAAAAGAATAATCAAATTAGGTCTTGATTTAACCAAGACTCGGCATACCTAACAACCAGTCATGGATGATTTTAAATAACCAAGATCAAAAGGATTCAAACACGCCCAAACAACACCAACCATTATGGATCACCTGCACTACCAGTCAATGGTCATAACTTTAGAACTCTCCTACTGATCAGTCTGATCCTATTTCATCTTATAGTGAAGTTGGTGACCAGCGGCACTAACCTTACATGCTAGTGATTAGAAGGATACTGTGCCTAGCCAATTTTTCAAATAAGATCATTGGATAGCTAGAAGTCAGCTTAAAGTCCGACTTGCAGTTTTTGATGAGTTCATTATTGGTTTGGTTGAGGCTATCAATGTTTCACTAATTCTAATTAAGCAATCAAGGGTTAGAGTATGACTTTGGGTTAGTGAAAGAATCTTTGACTTAATTCACTTATCTTCGGCTTGACATGTTAACAAAGTAGGTGCCACACAATAACTAAATGTATAATCACATACTAGCCTTGAGAATCAAAGGGGGCACTATGAAGTGAATTGAGCTTGATCATAAGATTCATAACTGTTACATAGGAGTTTTTTATTTATTACATGATTACTCAAGGGTTATGCAGGAAATATAAGGTTGTATTACATTTGGGATGCAAAGACAATATTGGATAAGCGTTGTAATAACTAGTCTGAAAAACTAAATGTATATCACATACTAGTCTTGAGAATCAAAGGGGGCACTACGAAGTGAATTGAGCTTGATCATAACTGTTACATAGGAGTTTTTTTATTTATTCCATGATTACTCAAGGGTTATGCAGGAAATAGAAGGTTGTAATTACATTTGGGATGCAAAGACAATGCTGGATAAGCATATCCTTTTATTTACAAGTTTATGAATCGAAGCATTTCCTTAATAATTAACCGAGGCAGAGGCCTAGTCTTATAATATCGAACTAAACAAGACGGTAACATTCACGGAAAGGTAGATTCAGCTGCTGTTTCTCAAGCACTTGTTCAAACAGGAGAGTTTCAACTTAGAGTACAGATGTGCTAAACAGCTACCACCTTATCATAATAGATTATATGCGTGCTCAATTACCTAATTACCTTATGGATTTCTGAAAGAATATATACTTGAAAACCGACATAAATAGGCAAAATCCATTTATTTAAAGTTTTAAACAACAAACTTACGACTCCAAGGAATAGCACAGTGACTTATTCAATACACAACCATAGTTTTGTACATAGATAATCATAGAGAAGATTACAAACTAGAAACATTAAAGTAATATTCTATGGCGTCAAGAAGGCGCCCATCTACTGTGACATGTTTCAAGTCCACAATGAAGTTGTTTCGAAGGAAGCCGAAACAGAATGTCCCGCTCTCGTACTCCCATATCCTACCCTCCACGTTCCGAGGATCGCCAGAAGAACCCGTAAGGTCCGGAATCACCAAGTCGTAACTAGAATTGATGTGGAGAATGCGTGAGACAACTTCCCGCTCCCTGTCGCTCGAAACGACGAGCCGGATGTGATCGCGGGTACTATACAATTCCTGTTCTTTTCTAGAGAATGGTGGCTCAAGAAACGTAGTGTTGGAAGTCCAGAAAACAGGGGAGTAACCAGAGAAGGGTTCCATCACGTCGCCTACCCGCCGGCAGGTTATACCCCCGATGTCGTATGACACGAGATACAAATCCAGCCTCATGTCCTCACAAATACCCTATGGGAGGAAATGTTGTTCAAGATAATTGAACCTTTTGCAAGATAACAATGATACCATCTGTCTGTATGCGTGTTTTTGTATGTGTGTGGGCATAGGTATAAAGCACTAAAAATCAAAGCTTTGAAAGGTTAACAACAGGGGCAAAGGAGCAAGCACCTTCCATATGCCCTGTAAAGGCCGCGCCGGAGTCGGGCAGTAGTTGTCGATCTTCAGGAAATGCTCGGATTCCCATCTCCTCCTCCTCCCAAAACGATCCCTTTCCTTCTTCCGCTGCCTTCTGGAAGCCTTGTCGCCACCCGGGCTGGTCCGGTTCGCAAAGTACTGGTAGATCTCCGACGTCAGGTGGTCCGGGGGCGATGTGCCCTCGACGCCCACGGCCTCCTCTGGAGGCCCCGGATCGTCCCCGCTGACGTCCGAGAAGAAGCTCCGGTTCTCCTCCAACACGAAATGGTTGGAGCCCGTGAAGCTCAGGGTCACCGGAACCAAATCGGATTCGGCCGAGGATACGAGGAAATCGCCTGGGGACTCGAAGCGGCATCCCGGGTGGAGGTAGCAGACCAGGTCTCCGGCGGGGGAGAGGCCCAACCAGAGGAAGGGGACCTTGAGGACGCCGTAGCTGCAAGGGTCGGGGGAGGGGGAGACGCGGGATCCGGTGATGAAGGAGGGGCCCCACTCGAAGAAGACGAGCGGGGGGGTCCCGGGGACGCCCTGGCCGATGCGGCGCCAGAATCCGATGAGATTCTCCCAGCGGTCGAGAGTTTTGTAGAGGCGGCGGAGGGGGACGCGGCCGCCGGAGGCCCAGCGGCGGACGAGGGTCCTGGATCCCCACCGGCGGTCGCACATGGCGAGCCAGAGGTCGGAGGCGCCGCAGAGGGAGGCGGAGCGGCGGGAGGTGCAGGCGAAGGAGGAGACCTCGGCGGGTGTGAGGAAGGAGAGGATGTTGAGCTGCACGTCGTCCGGGAAGTCGGTGAACGACAACGTCAGAAGCGGCGGCGACGCCATTTTGCTAGAATCGGGGCGGGAGCCGGAGCCGGAGCCGGAGCCGGCGGCGGGGGCGGGGGCGGGGGCGGCGGCGGAGGGGGATGGACTAGTATTTACGGGGAGGAAACCGGCTATCAGAAATGAAACGAAGGCGTTTTCTCTTTCGTAGCTGTACAAGATACTACGGATATTCCTTTGGTTCTGCAGCAATGCTGACAGCCTGACACATATTCGATACAAAACCAGACGAGAAGATGTGGCGTCATCGTGTGTCCGATTCGTGTGTCCCGTGTGTGTGTGTTTTTTTTTTTTTACACGGATGGATTTTTCCGTAAATACAGTAAGAAACTCCAGCAATGCCCAGATGAGCTTGATGTACATCACAGTAGTCCAAAAAAATAGACAATCTAAAATGAGTGTGATTCACTCGTTGGGGTGATATTTAGTGCTAATGATTTTCCTAAGTAATATTAAATTACTACTAAATACTATTGAATAAGTATCTATCATATTTATAGTAAGATTTTAATAGGATTTATAAGAGGCGTGTTCACATGGAAGAAGGATTCTAGCTCTTCAAAAGAGGTTTACGTGTCACAACACATGATAGAGGGTGTCGTGCCAATTTGATTTGGAGTTCCTGTAACAAGTCCAACATCAAGGCAACTAGGGATGGCAACAGTACGGTTTTGGGCAAAATCGAAACCGCACCGCGATGGTTTACCATTATGTAAAACTTAAACTGCACCATACGGTGCGGTGCACCGTTGTTTATCATTATAAAGACCTAGACGGTGCAGTTTTATACGGTTTTAGTCAACACCGAAACCGCACCGCTACACCGATACCGAAAACCGAAACCGCACCGCGACGGTTTTATATTTTGACAAACCAAAACCACACCATGGGGTATGGTTTACTGTGGTTTTCAGTTTTAAATCACACCGCTACCATCCCTAAGGGCAACAGATGAAGAGATTTCAGGAGAATGATACAAAAATCGAAAGACTTAAAATAATTGCCTTGAACCATGATCCACAGAATCACTGGTTCGGGGTCAATGCATCGACACCTGTACCCTCTCGTTTGATCACCCAGTCCTGATGATAGGAGCCCCTAGGGTTCTCCCAGTGGCCTGTAGATCTCAACAATCCGGAACCATCCAAAGGGACGGAAATAACAGGTTCTCCGGGGCGACTAGGGCTTTATACAAAAATCCCAAGTCATTCAGTGGGCCTAGACATGAATCTTCTACCAAAAGACATTGAAAAGAGCCGAGAACGCTGGTGAACAAGCAAAGATTTGAGATAGGCAACTCCCACTCCCCAAAGAATCAATGTGAATCACAACTCCCAAAGCATCTTGGAACATTTAGTACAGATCTCAGCAACTTATTTATTTATTTATTTTAATTTATTTTTTGGCCTAAAACTATAATCTCCATTGTTCCTAATTCACAGCACAGATACAAAGCCTACAGATACAGCAAGTGCGAAACTGAAGTTTTATCAGTTATGTGGCGGCGGCGGCCTCCCCTGCTATGTGCGCCCTCAGGAGCTGAGCTGCGAGGATCAGGAGCTCCGTCATCTCAAATCCAGCGACAGAAACAACATTGCCTTTCTCGCTCCTTGATCCCCCGGAAGGGTCGGCGGGATCATAAAGACTTTGATAAGTAATCGCATCCGTTGAGTCGGCGGACCAGCTGACCGGAAGAGAGCCCCTGAGGGCTGTCTTCACATGGTTTGACTCCTGGATTATGCTGCTCAGTGCTTCGGTTGGACCGTCAGTGGCGGCGGTTGACATGGCATCCTCTTGTGCCTACAACAGAGCGCAATCGTTTGCGATGATTATAACAAAAATTCGGATAAATTACATGAAACCCCCCCAAAACTAAAAAATCGGACAAAATACCCCCCCTGTATCACTTATCCCCCTCCATACAAGTTCAATATGTTCAAAAAATGGTAAATGGTCATGTTTTCTATCAATGGTTTACCCCTCTAGATAGTTCGGGGGTATTTTGTTTGATTTTTTATTTCAAGGGTGTAAGGTGAAACTGGGTAATAGTTCAGGGGGGTTTCATGTAAATTACCCCAAAAATTAAGGCAAGCAAGCTTGTGTCGGGTCTTGAGGCTCAAGGTTCTGAAGGGGGGGGGGGGGGGGGGGGGGGGGGGGGGGGGGGATTTTATAGTTATATATGAAGGAGCATATATTGGATCTCCAGTTGCCATTTTATGGGAGCAGATCATTTCGACAGATAAATTCAAAATATGAGTGTCAGCTAGCTTAGATGGTAAAGTCTCTTGTGGGTTGTACCAGATACCTGGGATTGAATCCCAATCTACACCGATCGATAGGGGGGGGTGCCTAAACCATGTCCGTCAGATGAGACGCTGAGAGGTTCTCCAAAAAAAAAAGGGGGACCTAGTGAGAGGTCCCTGACTAAGAGATCGGTTTAGCCTAAGGACTTTGAATGCTGTGGACGGAATTGCCCTTCACAGCATTTCAAATTTTCTTCTGAATTGCCACCGACTCAGTGAACCCCCCCTCCACCCCCCCCCCCCCCCCCCCCCTCTCGCCCCTCGTCACCGCCGCCGGACCTAACCGAACCCCGCCCCCCCCCCCCGCCGGACCAAACCAAACACCCCCCCCCTCCCCTCCCCCGCCGGACCTAACCGAACCCACCACCACCAACCCCCCCCCCCCAACCTAATCGAACCCCCCACCTCCCCCTCACCACCCCCCCGGCCGGATTTAATCTACAGGCCATGGGATGAACCCTAGGCCTACCGATCTCTTTGTTAGGGACCTAACCGCTGCCGCCTCCGCCACCCGCCGCAGCTGCTCGCGCCCGCCGCAGCTGCCGCCGGAGCTGCTCAATCCCACCACCCGCTGCAGCTGCCACTGCTCGGGAGAGAGGGGAGAAGAAAGGGGGGGGGGGGTTAGTTTCGGGATTATCTTGAAAAGGTAGGGACCTTAGGCTAAACTGATCTCTTATATATCCTTAGGCTAAACCGATCTCTTTATCAGGGACCTTACACACATTAGCCCAAAAAAAAAAAAGACAACTTCAAAAGGAATGGACTCCAATTCTGATTTTGGCTCCAATTCCGAGAGCTTCAATATTCGATAGTATCGGCAGTTTTCAATCTGAGTTTCAATGATACTAGTTTCAAAATTATTTAAAAATAAACAATATAAAAAATTCAGAAAAGGTAAAAAATAAAAAATCATGTAGTTCAACATAATATGCACTCTTTTATACTATACCATATTGTTTGGTGATAAAGTAACAACTATACTTGCTGTCTTTTACTTAAATATCAAACATAGATATTGATTAGTAACAAGTAATGACTAAAACCTATTCTCTAAATTTCATAAATTAATCCAACTTTCTTATTTAAGCTATAATTATAACTTATTCATCATAAGTTTGCATTGACGATTATTAAAGGCTAGAAATAGAGTTAAAGGCAAACAAGCTATACTCCAAAGGCTGGTGTAGAGCTGAGAGCCAATTCGAAATAACACGAAGGATCATTATATGAGATCATTCCTTGACCCATAACATATGTCGTCACATTATTTTGGCATAAATGATAATGAAAATTTATATGGTATTTCCTATTCATAAGTATTTGTAAATTTCACGTATCTGTCGTGATAAAAACAACTGACCAAAAATTCTGAGGCCGGAACCCCCTTCACTTAGGTCATACCAACGTCCAAAAGATGCTCAAAGGGTAGGTAAACCTTTTATCTTTTTTTTTTCTAAGAAATCCCTCTAGTGTCATGGGTGGGTGCGTGGGCGTTTCGGTCGAGACACCCACCAATTTATTAATAAAGTAAAAAAAAAAAATCATCTAAGCTTTTAACTAATAAAAGTAAGAGAAATAACAATAAACATTAATCCTTTGCTTGATCTCCCCAGCCACAACCCAACCAGTTCTCTGATGTGCCTAATAATCTCCTCTTCAGAACTAATCGTCTGCATGAAAACCCTAAGTTCTTGTCTGTACAAAAACGTCAGTAGGTGGCAATGACTAACATATTCCAGACTGATCTCATCCAAACCACGATCTACTTATTCCTCAATTAGATCCATAGGGATCTAAGACTTTGCGACCTACTTATGAAATGAATGTGTTCTTTAAAGAATATCCAAAGTACCAAATAAAGGAGCAATCGAGAAGGTGGGAAGAACTTTCTCAGCTTCTCCAGAGAGGTTTGGTCAATACGAAAGGCTTGAAAACTTTTCTTCTTACGATAGACCTTACAATCTTGTCATGGAGCGACAACCACATAAAAAATACACATCTTTAGTCGGGTTTGGGTTCTCAGTCTATTGGAAATGAGACATCTCACTCCTTCCGAGTTTATAAAGTTGTAATGTTAGCCACACGTATAGCCTATTTTGGTATATGAGCCTCACACAAGGACATATGTACTCTATATATATTGGCCCATTGGTCCTAATGAGAGCATGTTCATTCTCTCCCAAAATCCTAGCCGTCTCTCTCTCTCTCTCTCTCTCTCTCTCTCTCTCTCTCTCTCTCTCTCTCTTCTAAGGCTACTTCGTTACATGGTATCGGATCTCGTTCGCTCCTGACCTCGACCTTCCTCCTCCTTAGCGAGCCACAATCCCATTGTGACATGATCTCTCTCCTAGTGTGATTCCTGCACTCCGGTTGTGAATCCAAACCTGCAGTGGTACGATTCCCATTGTCCGGTTGCAAACCAGTGTTCTTGTGTGATTCCTTCAACACAGTGCTCCTGTGCTCCCGTGTGATTCCCGAGTAGCGCTCTCATGCATCGCTTCAACATCCCGTGCAATTCAACACTCCGGGACATGACGTGACTGATTTCATAAGTTGAGATTCAACAAAAGAGCATTGCATTCCTTTTGTGACATCATATCCATGTTGTGATTCAACACTCCATGTGAGGAGCCCATGATTTCTGTTGTGATGTCACATTCACAAGTTGTGATTCAACACAAAGCATTGCATTCCTGTTGTGACATCATATTCAAGTTACATTAGCAGATTGAACCAGAGTGTGCAAGGCTAAGAATCCTCATGGATAATTTCTTCAAGATTCTATCCTTTATAACTAAATCCACACCGTAAGTTGAACACCATTTAGTTGTTATCTGAAGAATCACTTGGGTTAGAGGTTAGAATATAGTGTACAATTCCAAGATCCAATGGATGACAAAGAAATTATACTAGGGGTCTTTATATCTCTATGCCGAATCCCGATTTCTCGAGAGAACAATGCTCCATCCACATTCATGTTCCAATCCAGTGGTGTCGATATTCGATCATGTTTCACCTTATCTAGAACCAGCTTTTCTAAAACATTAAGCCAACTAATCATATGAATAGCATCCACCTATTCCCAGTTTGCTTTGAAGAACAAGGCAGGGTGAACATTTGGTTGTCCCACTTCTTATCTACAAAATCAATAACATGTTCTTTATTGTGGATGAAATCTTTAACTTTTGTTCAACTTTTTCTCGAGCATCATAAACATAGCACATTGATGCTTTTTCATTGTCTTCCACAAATCGCAATACACTGATCAACGATTAGTGGTGCTAGCCGATGCAAGGGACACACTAGTCCAAAAAGAATACAAAATTACGGTTCTAGTAACCAGCTTACTATGTGAAGTATTTGACCATAAGCCATTGACAAAATCGAATGACTCGAAAAAATGATCTGAGCTTCTGGCATTTTATATAAACCGGTTGAAGCGTTAGAAATGTCGTCGCAAAACTAGTGACTATGAGGCGAAACAAATTCCCTTCTAGGGCCCACCTTATACTTAATAAAAGTGTATGATTGTACATAAAGACCATAAAATTTTTAGCTTTAGCAACAATACGAATACATAATTTACCTATTTCCTTTAAGATCAAATCTATACAATGTATAACCAAGGAACAAAAAATCGATATATTTCACGAAATATCGCAAAATATATCGGAAAAATGAAAACCCGATACAAAATACCACCTGCAATCTCGAGCAGAACTGAAAATGTCAAACTATCGAGCGATTTCGCGAAATACCACGATATTTCCACGAAATATTTCCATCTCCACAAAAGAGGACTGGGGGGCCTGGTTCTTAGCAGCTTATTTATATAGAATAACATTTAAGTAAATGTCGTTTTACTTAATTTTTACTTTAAGTTATTATATGTAAATAAGCAAATACCCCCCCATTTGATTTCAATAAAAATATCAAAAAAATCAAAAAACAAAGGAATCAAAAAGTAAACTTTCAATTTTAGTAGGAGAAAACAGTTTTTATGGATTTTTATAAAATCTACATGGTGAGAAAAGTGATTAAATCAACTCCTTTTTAGCTCAAAAAATTTCACAAGATGTAGAAGTACGAGTATATCTAGAAAACCATGGTCCGTCATAGGAAATTTTGAATGTATAAAAACTTTTCTATATAAAAACTCTTTTTTTCAGACTTAGTAAAAAAACAGTGTTTCACATTTCAGCATAATTTTTGCACAATTTCAAATTTGCATAACTTTCTTGTTTTAAGTCCGCTTTCAAAATCGTTTGAAACATTATTTTAACAATCAACTAATCTTTATTTCAAAAATATTTTTTATCCAAAAAAAATATTAAAAAACATTTGAAAAATATATATCAAAACCGAACAAAATAAGATTGCACAAGACTCATAGACTCAATACATTGAATATATGTTATGTGAAGCTCTACACCCCTAGATAGGGTACACATATTATTTGAGTGTTCCAAAGTGTGTATCTATACTTGGTTTATGACTATCCGGAGTTTCACTAAAAAATTCCATCAAAAAATCAATATTTCCACCATTTCTACAAAATTGCAATATTTCCACACTATCGAAATATTTCCACGAAATATTTCCATATCCAGAAGGTCAAAATTTCCAACGAAATGGAGATTTCGAACCTTGTGTATAACTCAACGTGTTCAAAAAATACACAATCGTTTCTCCTAAAGGAGGGTAGCCGCTACTTTGTGTAGTGTTGTGCTGTCTGTGAGCTGTGACAACTTGTATGGCTTACTTCTCTCCTGTTTTATCTATTGTTTGAAATAGGAGAGTAAATAAATACTTGGCCGTGTGTGAGTGTGCGCAGGAATGTTGGATTAGGCCTGTCAAAGGGAAGGGACATGGCAGGGTTAGGATCAAAATAGGGCAGGGTTAGGATCAAACCAGCTCGATCCTTTGTTCTTAGGGGCATGTCGTAGCCCGGCCCTTCAAGGGGTAGGGTCGGGCCGGGTAAGAGCTGAGCAAGGGCCAGGTTGATTTCATTAAGGTTGATTCCATCAAGATAAGGATTAATGACAACTGACAAGTTTATTTCGACTTTTAGGTCATCAAGACAAAGGTTAAATCATTTTTTGGCCTAAACTACTGGTGTACCACTACCTTTAGGCTTGAGGTAGTCATTTAAACCCCTTCTTTATCGGGCTTGAGACCGATATTATGACCTAAAAGTATTATAAGAATTATATAATACTTATAATAATTATAAATCTGGGTTTGAAAATTAATCAACAGGGCCACAATAAGTGGGTTGATTAGCCCCACTTAGCGATTGGTTTAGCCACTTAATAAGTATTATATATATATATATATATATATATATATATATATATATATATATATATATATATATATATATATATATATATATATATATATATATATATATATATAATAGATATTTATATGGAGGGCTAGGCATGGTAGGGTTGTAGATTTCCCTGGCCCGACCCGTATCATTGAGGGTTTATGAAAACTGGCCCAACCTAACCTCATGCCCTTAGAGGGAAGGGCTTCGAAGGGCTGGGTCAACCAAGGTACCATCTTCAAAGGGCCATATTGACAGGTCTAATATGGATTTAAGGAGCATTGTTTCAGTCAAACAATTAACAAGAAAGAAAATTAGTTTCCATGGGCAATAATCGATCCACCCATCAACCATCAAGGTGCATACATACTTTTCACGACTTGTATCTACTAGAAAAGATTGTGTGGTTTCTACCTTTGTTTTGGGCTCGTTGTAGGGTGATGATTTTTATGCCCAAACCAAATCGTCTGACAACTTCAACCATGGTTTTGAAGCTTTTTAGCCTAAAGGTATTGGAGAAATCCTGACTTAGTATGCCTATTTGGTTACCTAGTGCATTGTGCTTTTATTATCTTCCATTTTAAACCTACATTCTATTGAGATTTAGGTAGAGCCTTACCCTTTTCCATCTAGTTAACGACATAAGGGTGTGGTCTACAAAATCGGCCAATCGGACCATGAGCCCATGGACTCTTTGGTGGTGGAGGTGGTGGTTTAGAGCGTAGATGGGCCAACCCCTCCCCCATATTGTTGTGCCATTATGGCATCATCTGGTCTCCTCTGAGAGGTCTTATACATGTACTCCATGACCGCCCTTTGGATTTCAGTAATAGTGTCAGAGCATGATTTCACATTAGATCTGAAAGTATGGGCAAAGTGTTGCTTTCGTCGAGCAATATCACTAATGCTTTGAAGGCTGAACATATCATACACTTAATATTCTTCCGAGAAGAACTCTTAAGGTTCCCATACTTCCATCTTGAATCTTTAAACCTCTCGATTCTCGAGTTAAGAACCCATAAAATATATGATGTAGATGGCGGCGGTGTCTGCAATGTGAGAATACTACATCCACTAACTAATTAATACCCCGACTGTAGGTGAGGTGAGTGGCTTGGTGGTGGTTTGTTGTCGATTGGCACACTGCACAATGATGACTAGGTCCACTTGTCGGTACCACAACATCGCCTCCATGTCACCACCTCCTCATAGGTTTGGATTTTTGAGAGTTCAAGGAGGTGGATGAGAAGGAGTTGAGCTAAAAAAAAACTCAAGCGAGGAGAGAGCCTGGTCATTTTTTGGAGAGCTTATGATTGGAGATTAATAGACCTTAGGATTAAAATGCTTGGAGGGAGCTTTCAAAAGTTTAGAAGCGAGTAAGAAGAGGTACGAGATGACGTGGCTTGAGAGGTGGGTAGTGGTGGTGGAAGGGGCATATATAGGGTAGGGTCAAGGTATTGAAGATATGGCTCCAAACAAGCCACATACAACTCAAAGGTCCATGCGCGAAGAAACGGCGGAAGATGGAGTTTGAAGAAAGGCTTGGCCAGGTACGGTCGTGCGCACGACTGGCATCGGCAACTTTTTCAACGAGTAAACG
Organism: Chamaelirium japonicum; assembly: GCA_947650365.1. Classification (NCBI taxonomy): domain Eukaryota; kingdom Viridiplantae; phylum Streptophyta; class Magnoliopsida; order Liliales; family Melanthiaceae; genus Chamaelirium; species Chamaelirium japonicum. The sequence continues at coordinate 29,659,176 of OX393557.1, read as the reverse complement.
AGATCGAGTCATGTGCACGACTTCTCCAGGTCGTGCGCACGAGTCGGGTCGTGCGCACGACTCCTTCAAATTGTGCGCACGACATGTTACTGTAGCACAAGGTTGACACGATTTGGCCTGCGTTTTCTCGTGGGTTTCCTTCTACAAGTCTTGCATGAATGTATGCCTATATAAGGGCAGGTCTAAGACGAACTTAGGAATGAAGAGAAGCCATAAGAGAAGTCAATTGTCATCAAGGGAGAAAGAGAGCCATCTAAGCAAGCTTGCGGTTTCGATACGGATTTCTAATTTATTCGGATTTGAAGGTCGTGGGATCTATCTCTTGTGGAGGGATTCTCTTTGTGGGTATTGAGAGGGATTGGTGAGAGGCAAGATCTTGTACTTGTGTTACCTCCTCAATAGTGAATCATTGATCATCGTTGTCGCATATCTCGTGTGATTACTTTGTGTTTGTGCTTGTTCTTTATTTGTTTGTCTTCTCGGTGGTGGTGAGCTATCGTCTTCTCCATGGAAGTTTCTCGCACTCGGTGCTTCCCTCGCTTCTTTCGCTGCGCGAGGGCCTCGGATCACAACAAATTGGTATCAGAGCCCCTTGTTCATGATTCGGAGTCACTAAATCAATGTCGAAGAATTTGGAGATGACGACTCAAGGTTCGAACCTACGGTTCGAGATCGAGAAGTTTGATGGCCAAATCAACTTTGGCTTGTGGCAAATACAAGTCAGGAATAAGTTGATTCAAGGCGGATTGCACAAGGCTCTAAAGGACGTCAAGTCGGATAAAATGTCGGACAACGATTGGATTGAGTATGATTTGAAGACGGCGAGCGCAATTCGAATGTGTCTCTCGAAGATTGTATTGGCAAACATCTCCAGGGAAGACTCCGCGGCAAAACTGAGGGAGAAATTGGAGAGTTTGTACATGACCCGGTCTCTTACGAACCGGTGGTACCTGAAGCAGAAAATCTATGCTTTTCAGATAGCGGAAGGTACAAGGATTTCGAAACATATTTTGGCCTTCAATCAACTGACGGAAGATCTCCTTAATGTCGGTGAAGACATGAAGGAGACGAATCTCAAATAACGGAGAATTTATAATTAAAGGCCTAGTTATTTGCACGTATTTACATGCACGTAAAATTAGGCAATTAATAGATCGATGGAAATTAAGTGATTCCAATGACTAAGGTTGGCTTTTTTAATAATATTGTAGTTTCGATTGACTTAAAAAAGGATTTGAAATAAAATTTTCAGGCTTCAAAATATGTTGTCAATGGTGAGTTGATTAATGAGGTAGGATAGTTCTATTCAAGCTAGCAATTATATGTGAATGACTTCTTACTATCTTAGTTCTATACTAAGAAAGATCTCACCAATATATGTTGTGCATGTTGAATTGCGGGTGCGATGCGAAGAACAAATTGAAGTTTAAGGACGAGGAGGAACGATCCATAGTCGAAGTCCACGCCTCCAACGAACTTGCCAAAGAAGACGCAGTCATGATCAACTCCGAATCCACACCATGGGGTGATCACGCACTGAGGTGCTCTGAGAACTGTCGGGCTAGTAGATCGCCAGGTGTGCCAGCCGAGAACACCGAGGGGATGGATTTCTGTTTCAGTAGATGAGGTAGGTTGGGGTTGTGTGGTTGGACAGAACAGAGAAAGAGATAGGGGGGCTAGATTCGGGTTCCTATGCAACAAAACAGAGGGTGGGTGGTGGTGGTGTGGTGTCGCGACAGAGCAAGGATGGAATGGGGGCGACTGTTGGGTGTGACATGGACAAAGGAAGGAAGGGCAGGAGAGGAGGGATGGTGGTTAGCTATCGGTGCAGCAAGTAGAGGAGGGGAGATGGGCGGTGGTTGGTTGCCGATACAGTAAGAGGTGGAGGGGAGGTGGGGTTGAGTTGACTGCCGGTGCGGCTAGGACGATGGAGAGGCGGAGGGTTGGCAGGTGCTGGGTTTCGACCAATGGCAAAGGGGATAACGGTGGGAGCTGGGTTGTCTCCCGGGTTAGAGAGAAGAGGGATGGAGTGGGGTTGTGGCTGGTTTCAGCATAGCAGATAAGAGGGGAAGACAGGGGTTCTGCTGGTGCTCGATTGGGAGATCGACAATGTGAGATGGGATTGATGTGACCTCGAACCGATGGTGTCACGGCCTCACGCCAAGAAGGTCCCGCACCCTCTTACGTTCCTCTCATAGGAAACAAGCAGTATATTTTATTTTTTTAAAATAAATACCTAAATAATTAAAAATAAATACTAAAAAAAAATGACACTTCTTTAGGGAAATCAACTACTTTGAATCTGCAATCGCTCTCAAAAATAAGATCCGACGACTCCTTCGATGTAAAGTCTTCATCCGACTAATCCAACGGTGATAGTCGTCTTCGGAAAGATCCAACAGTGGAAACATACAGTCTAGACGATCCAATAGTGAAAACTCAGAATCTGTGTTATGGGTAAACTCAGATCCCCATCACTAGCCGTTGAAATTGTTCTGGCTGCACATGACTATGCATTGCACAATTCAACGTGTGATCGCATATTCCAAATTGTCATTGTGCGAGCACCACATATGCGCATATGTAGTCACATATAACAACAATGGTTGCAACATACTTGCCACAAGCCTTAGCAAACATGGCAAGGTAGCAACATCAGCCACATACTACAAGCTAGTAAAATCCACCTTGCTCAACCCATTGCTTTCTATGAACCCGACACATGAGATGGACCAATCATACGAACATTGCAGATCTTTAGTGTAGCTTGCAACATATTTTGTAACATGACGGTGAAGAAATTACCTTCAAAAGTGAAACACGAAGCCTGTGAATTGAAGAAGTAAGACGTTCCATATTTGCCATACTTTCCCGAAGAGCAGCATTTTCAACTTTCAACCTGCAATTCAATTTTAAATCTTACAATTATCAATAAGAATTGCAAATGCAAGAAAAATTATGCTAGTATTACATATGTGATCAGTCCATTGTACACTTCAAAATGCAAATGTATTTGTTTAAGTTCTCTAAAAAATGCAAATGTTGTAATGCATAAAAACCAAACGTAGAACATACAACAAGAAAAAAGAAGCATTAGTGATTGTCGAAAGTGGAACAGATGCATGCACAATACATTTTCAAAACAAACAGTATATCACAAAAGAAGAAAAGCAAGATTGGCATGTAAAGGTCGTAATGTGATGCGATGAGAAATCCAGCCCAGCAGATAAGGATTATAAGTTATTATCTATACCAGAACAAGATGAGAGCAGAGGATACAAAAAAACAAAATACTGAAACTTTTTTTTGGGAAGAGGACCTACATGTCCTGGTTAGAGCGATGCCAAAAAGTGCTATCACACCAAATAGACCACGATTCGAAGCCTGTCAACCACAGTAACACTTCTTTTTCTCACCAAAGACCGAGCCTTGTTTTTGCCTATAGGCGCACCACTTTATTTATACGCTACACGGCGTAAAGCAATGGGTGCAGTCTAAGATCTACGACATATCCAAAATTCAAGTGATGTCATAAACATTAAGGCATGATTTTCTATTATCTTTAGAAACCCCCAATTTTCAAAAGAAAGATTTGATAAGTTTAGCGACTGATCCCCAAATCTGGTATAAGAACATCAAATCTAGATAGATTTGATATTCTTATATCGTCATGTTATCAATTAAACAATTAGAAATAAATCAATTGAATGAAATCTAAGATTCTTCTTTTATTTTTTTTTTTGGGAAAGAAAGCATCAATCCGATTGAATGAACTATACAATTTTTTTTTTTTTTGTTGATTTGATCTTTCAAAATTTTAGATGACAGATCTACACCCAATGCAAGTTGGTTTAGGGCTATGGTTTTAGAGTTTAGGTAAACGGGAGTTTACAATTGGAGCAAAAATGCCTATTGGAAGTAGACAATCTTGAAGCACGAAGTTCATCCTTCTAGAAATAGAAAAACAGTCCTTGATGAAGTATCTCATGACGTAACAACAACTAAATAGACGACAAATATGGAAAACCAATAATAACTTCAAGACTCTTCACATTCATGAGTAACATCATTTCAAGATAAGTTACTGAATCACACCTTGCAAATTCCATGGAAGAGTAGGTTTTTTTATTGGTAGGATTGTTTCCATCAGTATTTTCATGAAAATCAGCTTCATGTTCACTAAAATCTTTTCCCATCCATTTCCTCAGATATGTTCCCTTCAACAGATTCTTTAGTTTTCCTTCTCTTTCATGAACAATAATAGTTCTTTCAGAACCATCAGCTAGGAAATTGCACTGTTTCAAACCATGGCTGCCGTTCCTGTAGATTAAAAGCACATAATAAAGACATTAGAGATCAGAGATTAACCAGAATATTCAAGAATGTAAAAGTTTCTATCAAGTAAAACATAGTACAGAAGTCCTAAGTATACTACAAAAAATTAGTCGGTAAATAGAAGTCACACTATACACCAGATTGACCATTCAATCCATCCAATAAAAGAAAATATTTATTGAAAGCACTGGTAACACCATGAAAACTTTTGAACCACAATTATTTTTCTTAGACATAAGGAAAAGTGACAAGAAATGGGAGGCCACAATAATAACAAAAAACAGAAGTATAGGAATCAACGGTTGACCATGAAAAGATTACGATTGAAGAGGACAGCAAAACGCACAAAGATATCGGACATCGGACAGCTACAAAGAAGTCAAGGCTCCCATATCCAAAGAGTTAAACTTAGCAATGTACTCAATGGCGCACTTGAAACCCAACTATATTTTATTGCTTTTCTCTATTGACCTAACTAGCTCTAGTGTTGGCTAGCAATTCAACTGCTAACTTGAGTAGCTCAGGCTCTATAAGGATTTTGCCATGGCATGTATTGCATTCTATTGAGAATTCTTCCTCAACTCTCAAAAAAAAAATGAAAAGAATAAATTGTTTTACAAGTTATTGGGTTTTTTTAGAACTTGTTTGGCGGTGCTACATACGCAGCTAGTAGGAATCGAACAAAAATCCATTTATTTGGATAAACCTTTAAAGGAGCTCGTTCAAGACTTACTCAAATGACTACTCAATAGAAAATATAAGATTTGGTTGCATGCAAAAGAGAAATTTTTGTTGTTTGTGGATTACTTGGATAAACGCAATAACTCGTGATAATAAGGTGCTCTATAATTATAACCAATTAATTCACAATATGTTCAAGAAGCAATTTCTTAATAGAGTTTTCTTATTGTTCCACGATAGGGTCCGTTCAAACAAGGATTGTACATTTTGGATAGGTGTTCTTGTTCATTTTCGTCATTATCTAATCTGGTCCCTTTTTCGAATACTTCTAGAACACGATATTCATTATCTTTTTCTAGAACTTTTGTTCGACTCATCGATTCATTTCTCAAGTTGTATACTTGTATTGTTGAATCAAATCTCAAACTGACTTAAATCTCAAACTGACTTAGATCTGTAACAACCATGGGCTCCAATGTCGAGACAACAATATCATCATTATCCACTGCCGCAAGTTCAATCTTTTTTATCCTCTCCCAAACTACAACTTGATCTGTCATGAATGGTTAGCATTTCCCACATGTGGAAATTAAAGTTCTTTCCAGCCTAACTCCCTACCGCACTATCGCACGTGGAGTTGCTTGGTTGGTTTATTAGGTGGGCCATCCGCCCGAGTAGCAAGGTCGATTTCTCCTTATGGACCTTATGTAGATAGGTGAATCAGAACTCGCGACTGATCCTACCGCTAGACGAGGACCCAATGCCTTCCTCCTTCCTTCTACTAATCTCTGCTTATCCATCAATGAAGCTCCATAGCCCTTGGTCGGGTATGCATTCAAATGGTATAGCAAAAAAGGTTCCGAATAAGAAAACGAAAGATTATTTATCCCCACCATTGGTCTATAAATGAGGGTGCTATTATACTCTTTCCGCTCTCGGCTTGATTCCTCTTTCCCTTCTCAGAGTAGAAAAGAAAGATGCGTCCTTAAACCCCAATTTAACTGCAATAAGATATAGTCTCCAAAAACCTATATGTTTCCGATTTTCTTATTATACTAAGCCTAAAGGATAAGTAAATTTTTAAGCAATAATTTCCTTTTTTTACCTACAAGGCATCCTAGAACTTGTTTATCACTTCATTTGTGATCATTCTCCAGAACTTTATGATAGAATGTTGGTTCAAAAAGAGATTACTGCAACACAAAGAACTTGTCGAGTCACTTGTTCATCTCTTGCTCAAACCTGACATTCTGTGTACAATCAAATTTGGTTCATCCGATCAACCTATGAACACCTCCAATTGGTGGAAGGTCCCTTTAACTCTAAGACTAATATGTAAATGGATAAAGGTAAAAGCCTTTTGATAGGCCCTTAGAGATCAATAGAGAAAGAAAATGATTCATGGCAGCAAAAACAGGATTGAAGAATGAACTTAAATTATGGAAACCACCATTAAAATATAAGGGGCTCTTCATTCTTCAGATCAGTATAAAATATAAGGGACTTAAATCATGGAAACCACCACTAAATTCCATAATTCAGATCAGTATAAATTTAAGGGGCTCTTCAATCACATATGAAGCCACCAATGCCTTATTCGAAGCTAAAAGTATTGATGGTTTAGAGATTGTCCCTTAGCAATTTTAACTTTATGTTCTGAACAATGTGAAACAACTGAACCGTTGAATATTAAGTTCGAACTTATAAGAGAGTACTTAAATTTAAACCATGTTAACAGAATGCTTTAGTTAAAGTTCTTGAAGAAGGGAGAAGATGTGGTAGAGATTCAAAGGTCTACAGGTATAAATTGATCATAACAAGATCAGAGCTCATTCTCTATGTGATTATATCCACGGGCAAAGATATTTAATTGCAGATCTAGTTATGTTGGTCAGTGAATTTCATGTATTGAATATATTCCTCAATTCATTTACACTAACAATCCTTATCCCATCTGGTATACATCAGTGATACTACAATTTTTTAAAAATTTCAAAAAACAAGAAAGGAAAAAAAAAGATGGAAGAATTTGATGTGATAGACTATACCAATATTAGATTATGGATATATAAAGGAAGCAACATCAAAACCAGAAAAAAAAAAAATTAATATTCTCAAAGGCATAAAACTATTAAAAAGGCTCATACTCCCATAGCAGCTGATAATCTCTCCTTAATTGTGCCATCTCCAATAGAGCTTTGACCTTTTCGTTTGTAACCTATACCAGACAAGAAAACAATTGCCAATCAAAATTATAATTGTTCAAAAAATGGAACTGATAATTGATTGAAATACATGTCAACACATGAAGTAGTTCAAGAACAGCAATACAAACTTACAGGTAACAGACAAAAAGTCTTATAAAACAAGGTAATAAGCAATAGAGTGCAAAGATCTTCACAAGGTGAGGCAAATGAAGAGCTGCAAATAGTCAGAAGATACAAAGTGAATCACTCTGACACTTGAAGCATTTTGGGGTTTATGCGTGTTAATGTAATGTAATGGGTCGGGTTTACTGTACATATATATTGGGCTTGAGTCCCTCAATGGAATCATTCAGTTCCTCTCCAAACCCTAGCCGTCGTCTCCTAACATGGTATCAGAGCGCTAGGGCGACGGCTGCACCTCCTCCGGTCTCCCTCCTTCCCGCCGGCCCCCCTTCCGGCCACCTGCACCGGCCCCCCCTTCCGGCCCCATCTCCTCCACCGGCCCCCCCCTTCCGGCCACCTGCACCGGCCCCCCCTTCCGGCCCCATCTCCTCCACCGGCCCCCCTTCCGGTCACCTGCAGCCCCCGCCTCCACCCCCGACCCCCTGCAGCCCCCCTCCTCCACCACCGACCCCCCTCAGCCCCTCCTCTACCCCCTTCCGGCCTCCGATACCCCCTGCAGCAGCCCCGCCTCCACTTCCGGCCACCGAAACCCCCTGCCGCCCCTCCTCCACCCCCCCCCGACCCCCTCTGAAGCCCCCCCGACACCCCCTGCCGCCCCCTCCTCCACCCCGACCCACCTTCCGGCCACCGATACCCCTGCAGCAGCCCCCGCCTCCACTTCCGGCCATCCGACAGCCCCCTTCCGATCCCCCTACAGCCCCTGCCCCCCCTTCCGACCCCCTCCCGAGCCCCCTACAGCCCTACAGCACCCCCCCAACACCCCCTGACGCCCTACTGCCTCCTCCATGGCCTCTCCAGCCGCATCGTCTGTCGTTGCGATCTCTCCACCGCTGAAGGCGGTCGCCTTTCAGTTGTCGTCGGCCAGCGACTGGCCTGACTGGTCCCTCACCGTCGAGGCCGCCCTCTCCAGTCGTGATTTGTGGGGTCACGTCACCGGCGAGGATCCTCCTCCCACTGACTACTCCGGCTCGTCATCAGTCACCAGCAGTGCTGCATCTTCTGCAGCGACTGCTACCACGGCCGTCACCGTTGCTGCTCTTACGTGGCGCCGCCACGATCAGGCCATCCGGGCGTACCTCCTGGACTCGGTTGCTCGTCCGCTCCTTGCTCCCATCGGCCGCCTTCCGACTGCGCGCGCGATGTGGGAGTATCTCCGGGACCGTTTTCTCCCGCGCGGCGGCGCCCGCCGGCATCAGCTCATCTGCGACTCGCAGTCTGCCCGTCAGGGGGAGCGTACCATTCAGGACTTCTTCAGTCAGATGAGTGCCTACTGGCATGAGCTGGACTCACTGATTCCGGAGCGGTGTGACTGCCCCCGCTCCCGGGACTTCCAGCGCTACCTCGACGAGGGCCACCTGCACCAGTTTCTGGCAGCACTTCGACCAGACTTTGCTCTCATAGCCGCCCAGCTCCTGCACCGTGAGCCCCTCCCTCGGCTCGAGGATGCCCTACTCGCCTTGGTCGACGAGGAGACCCGCCTTCAGACTCAGGGCGCTCGTGCTCCTCCACTTGCTCCTAGCTCCGACTCTGTCCTGGCAGCCGGGTTCTCCGATGAGGCTGTTTTCTGTCACTACTGCAAGGAGCCCGGCCACATGAAGCGCGAGTGCCCTACACGTCCTCCACGCAACCCCCGCTGGGGTCCGGATGAGAGATCCCCCCGCTGGTCTTCGACCTCTCGCGACGATCGACGCGGCGGTCGAGGTGGACGGGGCCGAGGACGTGGTTCGTCTTCCTTTCGCCACTTTGGTGGTGCAGCGGCTACTGCAGAGGCCTCGCCGCTCCCCACTGCTCCCACAGCTCCTTCGCCGCCTGAGCCGGACCGTCTTCAGCGCCTCGAGGAGCTCCTTCTCCGCCACATAGCCTCCACCGGCTCCGCGACTGCGCACGGCTTGTCTGCCACCTCTGGTACTACTGCTCCATGGATCTTCGATTCGGGTGCCTCCTGTCACCTTACTTTTGACTCCACTGTCCTCACGGACTGTTCTCCCACTACCACCCACCAGGAGGTTCGCACTGCGGATGGGACTCTCGTCCCTATTCCGCAATGTGGCTCCATCACCACCACCTCTGACCCTTCTGGTCGCCTGACCCTATCCCATGTCCATCATGCCCCTCGTCTTAATATTAATTTGATTTCCATCAGTTCTCTTTGCGACTCTGGCCTGACTGTCACCTTCACCCCTTCTGTTTGTGTTGTGCAGGATTCGCGGACGGGTCAGAGGATTGGGCTGGGCCGTAGGGCAGGAGGACTCTACCAGTTGGACCATCTCCATGTGTCTTCAGTTGCGTCTGTCATGTCTGTCACCTCTGATGCCGACCTGTGGCACAGAAGGTTAGGTCATATATCTAGTGATCGACTCAAAAGCGTATTCCGTTCGGGCGCTTTGGGTCGAGCGTCTTTCTCCCCCCTCTCTGTCTGTACGGGTTGTCGACTGGCAAAGCATCTAGCTCTTCCTTTTTCTGCTAGTACTTCCCAGTCTAATGCTTTATTTGATTTAGTTCATTCGGATATTTGGGGTCCTGCTCCTGTTGCATCTCTATCTGGTTATATGTATTATGTTTGTTTTATCGATGACTATTCTAGGTGCACCTGGGTCTATCTCATGCGTCATCGGTCTGAAATTCCCCACATCTTTAGGCGATTCACCACTATGATACACACCCAGTTTGGTCGGCGAATCAAGACCTTTCGGTCTGATTGTGCCAAGGAGTATCTCTCCTCTGAGATGCGTGAGCTTCTACAGTCTCACGGCACTCTTCACCAGCAGTCCTGTCCCCACACCCATGAGCAGAACGGCGTTGCCGAACGCAAGCATCGTCATGTCCTTGAGACTGCACGAGCCTTGCTTCTTTCTGCGTCTGTCCCTCACTCCTACTGGGCTGAAGCTGTCATGACGGCTGTCCACCTCATCAATATCACTCCGTCATCTGCTCTGTCCGGTGCCACCCCTCACGAGCGCCTTCACTCCAGCCCACCTGACTACTCTCTTCTTCGCACGTTTGGCTGCACGTGCTTCGTTCTTCTTCCTCCCCATGAGCGCACCAAACTTTCTGCGAGGTCTGTTAGGTGTGTTCACTTGGGGCTCAGTCGTGAGCATAAGGGGTATCGCTGCTATGATCCCTTAGCTCGTCGGATCCGTGTCTCCCGTCACGTCTCCTTTGTTGAGGATGTCCCGTATTTTGCTCCTGAGTCTCGGGATCTTTCCTTGCCTACTTCGTCATCCTCCTCGCCCTCCTCACATCTTCACATCCCTGTTCTACCCCCGGTTTCTGTTGCTCCATCCACGCCTACTACACCACCACCACCACCTCCTCAGTATCCTTCGCCACCACCACCACCACCTCCTCAGTCCCCCACGCCACCACCCCCACCACCTCCACCACCCATTACTCGTGTCTATGTACGTCGGTCTGCAGCTCCCCCTCCCGAATCGGTTCTCCCTGGTACTCCTTCGCCTGATGCTGCTGCTCCCTCCTCCCCGGTCGTGGATCCTGCTCCTGTTCGGCGCTACCCAGCGCGCGAACATCACCCTCCTGCCAGATACGACTACTCTCCTGACAGGTTTGGTTACTCTGCTTTTCCCACTGACTCTCCTGACTCTTCTGGCTTCTCTGCCAGTGCCTCCTATTCACCATCCTTTCAGGCCTTCCTTACTGCTCTTCACACTCACCGGGAGCCCCAATCGTACCGTGAGGCAGCATTACATCCAGAGTGGCGGCAGGCCATGTCAGTTGAGCTTGAGGCATTTCAGCGGACCCAGACCTGGGAGTTGGTGCCTTGTCCCCCCGGGGTGGTGCCTGTTAGCTGCAAGTGGATCTTCAAGGTCAAGACTCGACCTGACGGCTCCATTGAGCGGCACAAGGCTCGCCTCGTTGCTCGTGGCTTCTCCCAGGAGTATGGGATTGACTACGAGGAGACGTTTGCTCCAGTTGCTCGGATGACTACTGTGCGCACCCTCTTAGCTGTGGCAGCTGCTCGAGGGTGGCCTCTCCATCAGATGGATGTCACCAATGCATTTCTTCACGGTGATCTCTCCGAGGAAGTCTACATGGCTCCTCCTCCGGGCACTTCAGTTCCTCCAGGACACGTGTGTCGGTTGCGCCGGGCCATATATGGGCTCAAGCAGGCTCCTCGTGCCTGGTTTGAGCGCTTTCGCAGTGCAGTTCTGGCCGCCGGGTTTGTTGAGCGTCACTCCGACTATGCCCTGTTCACTCGCTCCTCCAGTCAGGGCATTGCAGTCCTTCTCCTCTACGTGGATGATATGATCATCACTGGGGATGACAGTGCCACCATCGCCTCTCTCCAGCGGCACCTCCAGAGTCAGTTTGAGATGAAAGACCTGGGCTCTCTTCGCTACTTTCTGGGTCTTGAGATTGCCAGGTCAGCTCGTGGTCTGTTGGTCTCCCAGCAGAAGTATATCTCCGACATTCTTACTGATGCTGCCCTCACTGACACACGTACTGCTGATACACCCATGGAGCTCAATTTGAAGCTTCTCGCTACCGATGGTGAGCCGCTCCAGGATGTCTCCCGCTACCAGAGGTTGGTTGGGATGCTTGTCTATCTCACCATGACCCGGCCAGACATTGCTCATGCTGTTGGCATTGTCAGTCAGTTTGTTCAGGCTCCACGGTCAGTACACTATGCAGCTGTTCTGCGGATTATCCGCTACCTCCGGGGCACCATCACCCGTTCACTCCTGTTTCCCTCCACCTCTCCGTTGGTACTGCGCGCCTACTCAGATGCAGATTGGGCAGGAGATGCAGACACTCGTCGATCTACTACAGGATACTGTGTGTTTCTGGGTGACTCCCTGATTTCCTGGCGCAGCAAGAAGCAGGAGTCTGTTGCTCGCTCCAGCACCGAAGCCGAATACAGGGCTATGGCTTCCACCACCGCCGAGATTGTCTGGCTTCGACGTCTTCTGCTTGACTTGGGAGTGGTGATATCCGGGCCGACCCCTCTCTTCTGTGACAACCGGAGTGCTATTCAGATTGCTAGCAATCCGGTCTTCCATGAGCGAACAAAGCATATTGAAGTTGACTGTCATTATGTTCGCCAGGCGTTTATCGATCACATCATCTCCCTGCCTTTCATTCCCTCATCGGAGCAGACTGCTGATTTTCTGACGAAGCCACTGACGACTGCTCGCTTCAGACATTTTCTAGGCAAACTCTCGGTTCATGATCCACCGTGAGTTTGAGGGGGAGTGTTAATGTAATGTAATGGGTCGGGTTTACTGTATAGTCGGGTCGGGTTTACTGTACATATATATTGGGCTTGAGTCCCTCAACGTCTCCTAACAATGCGCATCAATGAACATTAATGTCAAATTACGGTATCTGGAATTCTCTGTCTCAGACATCTCGGGCAACATGTGCAAAGTCAAGGGACACAGTAGCATATTTTCATAGTGTCTCCTTTCTAAGTACCTTCTGAAGTGGATTTCGGCAGAAACTCTGTCAGGTATTCTTTCTTATATTATGATTTGATCGGCTTCATATGACTTATTGGGCCAGAATGTAATCTAATAGATCTCATGAACCTTAACTACTTGTTTTGGAAAAAAGTCTATATTGTCTAGCACCTTCAAGTGCCCGGGCACTTGGTTTTGTCATTTGGGCCTGATTGTCATCGCCCTAGTAGTATAAATAAAGTCCAGAAGGGACAGCTAGGAGCGCAGTCGATCTTCTCTCCCTCCACTTTCTCTTCAATTTTTTCCCATTCTTATTATTCAATTGATTGAGTGAATGCTTAGAAAGATTTGGAGCAATTTTTCTAGGAATTAATAATCAGGTACCTTGTTGTACCCATCGAGGCTCCTTCACGTTATTTTGCCCGTTATTTCAACTGCAATTAGGGCTGTCATTCGAGACTTAGACACAACTGGAGCTTCATCAGGATCTGATCCGAGCACCGTACAGAACACAATGTGGACCTCTAGATTCAATGGGTAAGATCCAAAGGAATATTGTTTATATGTTTGGCCTGGGTCTTGCAGAAATTTACCTGACTTGACCAGATGTGACAAGGGCTATGTAGCACACCAAGTTTATTGAACCAACTCAAATCCAACACAATTATCAGTAATGTTAGGGACCAAGGGTGTTTAATGTTCTAACTTCGAGATTATAACTTTTTAATAGTAACATAATTTGATTCAATGATTGTTACATGTTGATGATGAATGACACATATGATTTTACGTATTCACATTTCAGTGATTTAGCATGACAATGATTACATGAATATTCTTTTTGGATAATAATGTTTGATTTCGGTTAAAAATTAGCTTGGGATATGCCTTCCCCATCCTCTCCCCCTTGGAGAGGAGTTGCTCAAAAAAAAAAAAGTTTGATTTCGGTTGTTTGATTAATTTCATATAAATTTTTTGATGGTATTATGCCTATTATTTGTTCAAATCCGCATATTATCCCATATATAAATTTTAAAATTTTAAAAAAAAAATTTTGCCTAGGCAGGCCTGACCACATAGGCATCGCTTGGCTGCCTTGACAACACTGAAATTAAGGAACCAGTCAATCATGTAGCAATTCCCTAGCAACTGTTAGTCACGCACCACCTTTAGTATATAATGAGAACATTATCAAATTAGAAACAGCTTTGGTTGAATGAATCCTTAAGAAAAGCTGTACATCAGGCAATGAAAGAATGATCCTTAATCTATTTAATATCAAATCTTGAAATACCAATAGCTCAATGTAATTAACCTTGCACCTCCCCATCTTGTTTTGAATTTTATGTCCTTTAATGAGGAGAGCAAGGGGTGTAAATTAAGGAAACCTACACAATCAACGAGAGCCTGGGTTCATTATTTAAAGATATTGTAGCAATGAAATCAAAAGATATCATGTGGATCATTATGTGACCATCAAGCAGAATCTTCATGCCAGATTATTCCAACTGTTTATATATTGCTATTTTAGTGACTACTGGATTAGAATATGTTGAGTTGAAAAGATTTCTGAGCCATCGATATTTCAAAAGACCCAAGGAAACCCAAATTTTTCGAGGAGTGATAAAGGATAGGGAAAATTACTTGTAACGTTTTCTAATTTGTCAAGACACTTTTCTCTGATTGATCCTCTAGATTGCTTTTACTTTAATAAACCGGTAAGGGTCTAGACAGGACCCCACGCCAACCCCCTTTTTTTCCCACCACGGCACAAGACAGAGTTCTCCAAAAAAATACAGGGAACATGATCTTCCTTTTTCAAGCAGATCAAAACATTCATCATTGATCAAAAAGGCAACTAAAAGACTATCTTCTTTTTGCAGAAAGTTAACAGAACCACCAAACCTTTTTCAATAAAACAAATGCAGTTAGCTATCTGAAGCAGAATACAGAATCCCAATCACCCAAGCAACCTAAGAAATTGAGTTATAAACAATAACCATCCAGAAAGGAGACCAAAGAGAGACACAACAAACACCAACACATTGCATGTTTCAGCAGATTCCAACAAAGTACTGACTTCTACGAATGACAGAATTGTGGCCATTTTTGAATATATGATTGATAATATCTGGTTTACTCAATATGAGAAAACCTAAGTAGGCACACCAGCCAGCAGAAGTTTATTGCCTAGTGTTGTCAACTAGGAAGGCAGTAGTAGGTTTTTGTTTCCTGTTTAAAGGTTGTTACAAGATTTAAGATTATGAAGAATATGATTCAAGTCATTTCTTCTGCTATCTGACAGCAATAGAACCACGGTCTGAACTCCATTCAGTAATACACTCCAGCAGTTATTTTAGCATATTACTCTCTAGGAATAGGGCATGTTTTTTTACCAGTAATAACCACTACATCCTCAAAACAAAAATCTAAAGCACATACTACTGAGAATTAACACAAGCGCCAATATTACATTTCTAAATAACAAACTTCAAAATGGCCTGAACAATTTGAAAAAGTTAAGGCAGTTGCATGACTAAGGAGAACAAATTGAAAGCACATGAACAAAGACATTCCAACTCTAGCGAGAACAAAAAATATAAGTTCAAAAATTTTCCAAAAGAAAAAATTATGCTTATTAAGTTATATAGAAAAATGTTCAAGATATCATACTTACGATTATACGTCCAATAAAGAAAATGGCAAACATACGCGCTTTTGTGCGCGCATGCATGGAATGAAACGTCGACAAATTTCCTACGAAAAGACCCAAATTTCTATCGTACCAAATTTCGGTTTGACATCACGAAATGTCAGCCGAAATAACAGACATTTGATCGAAATTTGACATTCCGTCTTTTTTCCAATGAAAGTTAATGAAAAATCCCATTTTTTAACAAAATATCCAATCTTTTTCCGTGAAAATACTCTCTTTTTCCGTTATTCTTTTTATATATATATATATATATATAATACCAAATTTTCAATCGAATTTTGATATAAATCTTTCAAAATATGACCGAAATCACATAAATTTCCACCAAAATCTTTCCTTAAGAAATACAAAACTTCCACCGACATTTGACCAAAATCCGACAATTTTTCTTCATTTGACTTACCAAAATCGACATTTTAAACCTGTGTGTAGAACGTAACTAATCATGCCTTCCTAGGCTGTCAAACTTCAAACCTTACTAATGAGACAATTATCACAAATAGAAGAAAATACAAATAGATGCCATGAATCAGTTCAGAAAGAGAAAATGTAGATGTAGACTACTCTCTAAAGAAGTTACTTGAGATAAATTCCTTTGAAGTTCCTCTATCTTTTCCTGAAGAGCTGCATTCACATCTTTATCCAATAGATATCTTTCTTCCTGCTGCGACAAAAGCAATAGTGCAGCAACCTAGCATAGAAGTAAGACATAATTAGATTAACTACAAATTGTTGTATTTTATAGCTTGTTCACATCAGAAAAAAATAGGAAAAAAATAGACGATCAGCAGGCGGCAGGAAATAACTGAAAACGGGATCAGTGTTAAACAACACAATAGAAGGCAAAGAGTGAACAAGACCTTCTCTTGCAATGCTTGTGCAAGGGCGTCTGATGCATCAGGTGTTCTGTTGCTAATAAAGCTTGCTGTAGGAAGACCACTCTTCTGCATCAGATATGAACTAAGAAATTTAATGGACAGATAAGAATAACAGTGATTAGAGAATAAGAAGCATTAAACCAACACTTACACCTGCTACACAAAAATAAAGCATCAAGCTCTCTAAGTTCCACTAAACAATCACTAGTACAACCAAACCTTATCTCATCTAGACTAGGTCAACTTTATGCAGTTTTCTTTACCATTTATTTCTATGAAGGACCAAAAGTCACTATAAATCACCCTTTTCAACTCCACTATTCTAATTCATTATATTCCTGTCTCCTCTTATCCAAACCTTCCATGACGCATGCTGCAAGAGAATGCATGTCATGGCAAGCGAAGGTTATAAGCAAAAACGAAACAAGGGTTCCAACACCAGTATGTTGTTCCCTCTAAATGCATTTCTCCAGATCAAATTCTTTTCTTTTTGCTAACCCATGAATTCGCTCAAAAAACAATGACACGTTGACGACAAGATACTCTCAATGTTTCCGAGGTATTCCTTTGGTAGCAGCTTCAAGAGATACTTGATGACAATGAAACTTACGACAAAAATGAGATTATACACACATCAGATAACAAAACCTCAAAAAGCTGATGCAAAAAAAGACAAGTAAAAAAGAATGTGGATGTCAAACTAATAATATACAAAGAAAGTAGGCAACTTCTTATACTAGACACTGATATTGAGAATTAATAAATAAAATGGTCCTGAAATTCCATCAATTCTACATCCCAATGTCATTAATTGGGCATCCTAGCCATTGCTATACTATATTCTATATATTTGCATAATTATAAGGTAGCATGTACTTTTCTAAAAACAGAATAGGAAGATGACGAATGAGCATATATAGGAAAGTTGGTGGCCCATTTGGTGTGTTAATGGGTGGATTGATTTGTTCAGTAGATCTGGTAGAGGGGTTTTTTGTTTACCAGTGCATAGGTGGTCTAAGTTCCTATGACTGAGTGGTTCTGGCCTCAGATGTGAAATACTTTCATTTCATTTAAGATGATAGACTTACATTATCAAGCATAGAGGCTGAATGAAAACCATTATCTATAAAATACACACTAGGCATCTGCTTGTTCTCTTTAATTCTTATAAATGTACATGGGCGGAAATAAGAAAAGAAATTAATTACAACATAGATATGTACAAAATGAAAAAGATAGACAATGCTGTTGTCTATATCACTTCCCCATATAAGTAGCACCAAAAGGGTATAAGACGTAAACACACACACACACACACACACACACAGATTATATAAAGAGAAAGGGGTACATTGGATGCGCACGTGGATGCGCATTCTCTCTTCAAGGGCACATTGGATGCACATTATTCTAGAATATATTGGAATTTCTCTGAATGAATTTTTAAGAAAAACTAAAGTGCTGATTTTTCCAATGCGCATGTTGGAGGCACAGTGCTTCTACGAGTGGCAGGTGCAACTATGCAAGATCGTCTCATCATGGGAAGCAGCGCCCTCTCCGCTAATGCTGGCTTCTTGTTGTCAGAGTCGCTTTCTTCAGAGGACTCGGCTTCGTCTTTGCCAGCTCCTTGCGGGATCTCATGGACTTCCACCAGGTAACAAGAGGTTATTATGGAGGTGGAGTCTTGAACAGCGTTGAGGAAGCGATCAAGAAAGAACTCCTACAATGTCACCAGTTCTGGAAGGATTTGTTGGAATAGATCGTTTCAATTAGCCGAGGGTACTTTGAGCGCCTCTCTTTAGAGTTTTGTTCTTTTGTAGATTCTTCTTTTGGAAAGTCTTCTTGTCACCCGATTTTGCTTGTAGTGGACAGGAAATGTCATTTTGTAGCTTGATCATCGTGGCCTTCTCCTTCAAGGCACAATAGTCCACGTATCTTCATCGGTAAGATATTCTTCACCAAGATGAAGGATCGGCGCTGCGATCAAAGGTTCATCTCTGAGCGGAAGGACTTGCTCCTCCAAGAGCTTCGTCAGTTCATCTTCCGAACCCCAACCAGTTGGCTTGATTTTTTCCATTGGAACCAAAGGAGGCATAGGGTAGAGGACATTGAAGTCAAACTTTCCTAATGATTGGCCCAACAGGCTGACTTCCGGATCTCCTTGCTCGTACCTTTCTTTGAGCGCTCGCTGGTATGCTTCGCTTAGAAGAGGCAGCGCTTACTAGAGTGGTGGCTGCCCCCGGGGTGTTGATGCTTCAATCCTAGGCAATAAGGGAATACGATGTCGTCTTCTACTCGGAGCTAGTTGTACTCGCTGTGGATTTGATTTCGCCGCCGGCCCTTGACGGATGATGCACAGCCTGGCTGAAGTCCGTTGTGTAGCAACCAATACAGGCGAGGAGTCGAAGGTGATTGGGCGCCATGTTTGCTGTGACGACATCATTGGACTCGATCTCAAACTTCCCTTGTTTGGCGAGAGACATGAAATTCTTTTTGAAGATGAAGCACTTCTCGATCGGTTGGCTGACCACCCGATGATATTTGCAGAAGAGTGAATCATTAACCCGATCTGTTTGTTTCGGCCACTTTGAAGGCGAGAATTCGATCATCTTTTCTTGCAGCAGTTGATCGAACATGGAGGAGACTTCAGAGTCCGGAAAGAAATACTCCTTGACCTCGAGCTCTGCAACTCATCCTCGGCGATCTTTGTTGTGGTGAAGGCGCTGGAATAGCCTTACCTTTGTCTATCTTGCCACCGATCTTGAGCGGTTTAGAAGATGAAGCGACGTCGGCGACGTTTACTCGCTTTAGTTTTGAACTCACCGGCTTGTCCTTCTTTTCCACCTTCGGAAGGTCTTTGCTCTTCGAGTCTCCAAGAGTGGCTAGACTAAGCTCCATGTCATGAGCTCGAGTAGCTAGGTCTTCGAAGGACCGGAGTTTGAGTCCTTTGAGGCTGTAGAGCAAGCCCCAGTGCATCCCCTAAGTGCACATCTCGATGGCCGAGTCTTCAGACGGACGATCTTACAAGTTTAGCGCAAGGTTTCTCCAACGATCGATGTAGTCGATCACTGGTTTGTCCTTCCTTTGCTTGACGGCAGCAAGTTCCACCATGCCGACGATGCGTTGGGTGCTGTAGAAGTGATTGAGAAACTCCCTCTCTATCTGATCCCAATTGTCGATGAATCCTGGAAGAAGGTCGACGTAACAGTCGAATGCATTCCCTTTGAGAGTGCGCACGAACTACTTCACCATCTCGTCGCCATATATACCGGCGGTGCAAGTCTCAACGAAGTGGGCGATATGTTTCCTGGGTTGCCCTTCCCATCGAAGTGTTAGAACTTTACCTACTGATACACGATAGGGAAGCGCAGTTGCTGGATTCTTCAGGTATAGGGCTTGAAGTACGCGGTCGTAACTGGAGGAAGCCCACCACCGTGAGACCAAACCATGTCAGCGACTAATGATTGTATTTGTTGGGCAGTCATAGCCGCAGCCGCCGGGGGTTACGTAGACACCGAGATTGTTGCTAGAGGGACAACTTATGCCGGGACTGGCCACGGAGATTGCATTGGAGTAGCCATCAGAGAAGCCACCGTTTGATGCACCACCGGATCGTCCCTTGCACTTAGCCTTTGGGGTAAGGTCTTGATATGACAATCATTTTCCTCTAACAGTCGAGTTATTTGCTCAATATGATCGCTTATCTTCATGACTTGGAGTTGAAGGGCAAATGGTGCGTGATGACAAAGAACATCTCGGTGTTGTGTACCGGCAACTTCGACATCATCGTCAATGACAAAATTATGACGAGATGTTTCTGTCTCCTAGCGAGTATGCACCTCCTGCACACGAGGTACAGGGCCAGCATCCCCTAAAGTAGGAATCGACTGGGCTTGGGGTTGGGGTTGGACCTCCCCAAATTTCTGGACTTGATTTCTAGGACTGAGCCTTGTTTCTTTATGTACTAAAGCCTCATCGGTGCCTTAGCGAGCATCTTCGATAGTGATTTCAGGTGTGAAGCAGCTTGATTACACCTAGTGTAGATGCGCACTACCGGGGGAGCATCATCCAGCGATGTGATGCCGACCTCCGGGTTTTCTAGGTCACCTTGCCGAGTGGTGGAGACTTGGCGATAGACTTGTTGAAAACTTAGAACAAATGTATCGTTGCTCGTTCTGGTCATGGCAGCACAAAAACATTTTAGGCAATTCCTTCAGAGAACGGAAGATCCAAGTCTTTTTGGAAACAGATGGATGAAAGGAGAAGACGATACCACCGGGCGTGACAGAAATCTGTTGGCACAAAAAGATGGTTTGTCTTTATTGCTAATAACCACACAAGATTACAGCCACTCCCGGGTCTTGGGGGTGGCAAGTCAGGGCAGTGAAGTTGTTATCAAGAAATTGTAGGAGAGATCCTCTGGAAGGTCCCTTTGATCCTTATCTCCATAGATCTCTATACGGAACTTCAGAGGTCGAGGAGTTTTGGTCATGCCTTTTCCCTTCCATGCTTCGAGTGTTTGTCGGATACGGGGCGTTGGCGTCGTTCCTCAATATTCGTGTCTCCCTTGACTCTTGCTCGACCTCGGTATCCTTGATCATCGATCTTCGGCTTCGATCTAGCTTTTGGTGTCTGGCTTTGGCTTCCGGCGTTTGGCATCAGCTTTGCTTTGGCATGGCTCTGGATTTGGCTCTTGCGCTTGAACGTAGAAGGAGAGAGGCTTGCAATGCTTTAGTTCTTCTGGGTTTTTTACCGTGTTGGATAGAGCATGCGTTGCTTTGCTCGTCATTCTTCATAGTTCATCGGCTTTAACGTTTGCGTGGCTTTGGCATGGGATTTGCTTTTGCTTCGCTTTTGCTTTTGCTTTTGCTTTGGCCTTGGCTTGATCTCGTCGTTTGATGACAGTGGTGAAGTCTCCGACTCTTCTTATTTTGTTGGCTTCCTCCTTTTGGGATGGAGCTTTGATGGCGACGGGTGTAGCGTTGGCTTTGGCTTTCTTCGGCGTTGAAGACGACAGGTGTGGCGCCGGCTTATGGCCTTCGTCTCCAAGCTTTCTTCTTTGTGAACGGAGCGGAGCCTTTGATCTTCAAGTGCAAAACTTCACGTTGATAATGACTTTTATGGACTAAGTTATTCCCGTGGGATGTGCTTGCCCGTTTCTCGTGAAGACTTCGGTCTTCGAGTGTAGAAGCCTCCTTCTTCTTTGTAGAGCCTCTACGTTCCTTCGTTTTCGACCCTTGAGCCTTCCCCCCTACCTCTCTAGGTGAAGGGGAGGGGTGGGAGAGATGTGGTAGGATCTTTTGAATCCCTTGAATCTCTTTCCATAACTACTCGGAATCTATCCTTCCTTTCTTTGAAAATTTGATCATATCTCTTTCATTTTTTGTATCAGGTGGTTATGGATTAGATTTAGGCTATATCTCCTGTTAATTCAAACCAAATTTACACTTTGATCAATGACGATCCGATCTTGTATTTTGACCATCGGATTGTGGGATCGGTACGGATCCATGCATGCGTAGACATCCGCACTACCACCCGTAGGCGTTTTTCCTATTTCTTCTTATTTTCTTTCTTTTTTGTTTTGGGAAGTTTGACATAAGTCCTTTTTGAGAGGTGACTCTTAGTTGCAACTTGCAGGACACGTTAATTTCAATATATAGCTCAAGTCCCTCCCGACGAATGTATATTCTTTCTAAAATGAATGTATAGTCTTTCTGAAGACGAATGTATACTTGTAGGGACCTTAGTTAATATAGCAAATTATGGTGTCCTACGGCTATTCTTGCAAAATAGTTAAGGATCTAGACTTAGTTAGCCGGGTTTTTTTTTACCAACACACCTCTCTAAGGGGAGGGGGCCGCGGTTTATGGAGGGGGCTGATGGGCCCCGGTTGTGGGTGGGCCCATCCGGCCCCCTTCCTGTCAGGTCCTAGCCACTTTGTACCGTGTCTTTATGTGTGGGTCGGGCCTCCTTGCGAGGCCTTTTTTCGTTGTCTACACCCGGGCCTAAATATAGTAGAACTAACACATTATATGGAATGCAATTTTAATAGAAATAGTAAGAATAGCAAAGCCCTATTATAAATTGATACAAGAAATACAACAATGTGATTAATTCAAAACATTGGATCTATTATACAACAAGATGAAGAGATCGAAGAGAATATATCGAACAAAACTTGAGTTAGCTTGTTGAAGTGGAGAGGGGCTTCACAAGTGGTATGTAATTTTACATCTCTTTTAAGACTTAAGGATAAACTTTACATGAGAGCGATAAGGATGAGAATGTTATAGGGTTCATTATGTTGGTTTATAAATAGGGCTCAAGTACACCAGATAAGGATAAAAGAGGTGAGGATGTTGAGGTGGATGAGTGGTAAAACAATGAGGGTAGGGTGAGGTATGAGGATATTAGAGGAAGCGTAAGAGTTACACCAATTGAGGTCAAATGATGGAAAACAAATTAAGATGGCAAAAGGTGTACTACGGAGAGCAGAGGTGATCCGAGTATTATAAAGTCAAGAAAGAGGGGAATTCCTAAAATAACATTGATGAAAATCATCATAAAAAACTATGAAAAAATAGGAGAATGAATGGAAAAGAAGGATATAAAGCCGATCTGATTTAGGGCACAAATAGCTTTGGTATATAGGGATTTATAAAATACTAATGGAAGGTAAGATCATGCGATCAGGGAGCAACCTCCAATGTTCCCCTAGACTATGTTATAGGGTTCATTATGTTGTTTCTGCAATTTAAGCTCATGCAATCAGGGAGCAACCTCCAATGTTCTCCTAAACTAGGAAAGAGTCTAGACAAAATGGGTAGAAGGCAAGATCTGCTAGGAATTGTATTCATCACTTTGACACAAATTATAACGCAACAGCTAAAACAAAACAACCTTCCGTGAGAAAAAAACTGACAATACAAACCAAATGTCAAAGAGGTCAACAAATAAAGAATGTGAAAAAAATACAGTTGGATATAAGGGCAACAGTTTTATAAGAGTTAAAATCAAATAATCAGCAAACGAACCTTAGCCAGAACATTAGATTCAACATCATTAGCAATGTGCACATCCCTGCATTCAGTGTCATCGGAATCTTCCCTCTGAGGTGCTTGCCGCGGTTCAGATTTTAACTCACTGTTCATGTGAATTTTACTCATCTTGTTCTGAGCCTCCATGAGCAACGAGTTCAGATTAGATGTTTCTTCTTCCAATAATTTTGCGACATCAAATCTCTGCTGACTATAAAAATCACGTAAAGTTGATAGCCCATTTTGAATCATGCCGTCCAACATATTCTGCATTCATAACCAAGGAATGAGATAGTAAACAAAATAAAAGTAATAAAATGTGTTAACTCCTTGAAGAAGCAAACTTCATACTTGCTTTTGTTCCAATGACCGCACATTTCTTTTTAAATGCTGTTCAATTTCAAGCCCCTATATGTCAGAATAAAATACAATGTTGATGATTAGATATACTAAAGCAACTTAAATACTCAACATACCATATAACTTGAATATCTAATGAATCATATTCTAATCTTTCCTCCCACAATTAATGGCATACCATTCGCATATTGTTTTGAAGCTTATCTATTTGCTTTCTCAGTGTCTCCAGTTCCTGTTCTAAAGAAGCCTGCAGGAATAAAAAAAAAAAATTTAGAATTATCAAGATACAAGAAGTCCATATTAAAAAAGATAAGAAAATAGAAAAAAGAAACCAAAGTGTAGGAAAAATGTAAAACAAAAAAAAATCACAGTTAAAGATTGAAAATAAAATAGTGGAAACAGAGCAAACAACATGGCTGAACACATTGTTCTTTCAAGTCCGTACAACCAGTGATATTTCAGCGATACTTGCTATACTGCTTTCAGTCTTACATAACAACTGATCAATCCTTGTATATTGAGGGCAACAACAGTCAATAAGCTTGAAGCAATTATAATTTTATCTTTCTGCTTGTTCTTTTAATTAGACCGGAGCAATACATTGGAAAACAAGGAAGAAATTAAACATAAAAAAGCAAAACTTTTCAATTTCATACTGATGAATGGGTAGTTTCAAAGAATATAACAGATCCGTTTTACCAGCCATGCAGTATTGCCAACCAGTTATACGAATATCATTTCAGAAAAATGAAATGTCTCCCTACATAGTCTCTAACTACAGAATCTGCAACACTATTTTTAGATGTTGATACCAAAATATACAGATGCCTAGAAATACATGTGAAGTCATCAATAGTGCTTTAAATGAAGTGCATGTCCAAAATGTTCATAGAAGAAGCATTTAGGAGTTATTTTGAGTAAACTTTGGCATTTTGTTAGTATGCCCATAGATAAACCATTGAATAAAAAGCCAAATAACTATTTTTCAGAATATCAAACATGAATAGTTTGATTGCATTACACTAAGATTGAGTAAGGGCCCAATGATAGGTCAAACTCAGTGTAGGAAAGCAGACTTACAGCTGTGTAGGCCAAACTTGTGGTGTGCTTTTAAGCCCTAGTTGAGATTAGCAAGCTTCATCAAAATGGGACTTGGGAGTTGGTTGAACTTCCACCCAGGACGAAAGCATTGAAGAATGGGTGTATGTGATCAAGTGGGAGGTTTCACAATAGGTATCAAACAAAGAATGTTCCAGAAGAGGCCTCATTATGTATGCCAAATGTTATGGTGAATGATGAGATTAAAAAGACATGTGCCTAGCGAAAAAAAAAATTCGTCATCCATCATCCAAGTCTTATCCCATTAAGATGGTGTCAACTATGGAGCACAACTCTAATTAAAAAGACTCCCAAAAAATTTTAAAAAATGGTATGAATAACAAGGAGTTTTAGCGAAATGCTCCAGACTATAAACTTCTATAGTCAAGCTAACCAAAAAGGAGAAAACAAAAAACAGTTAGTGGTACTATATCCAGGGATGGGTCGCGCTTCAAAATTAACGTTGGTCACTACGAGATCATGAAATAAGTAGTTTTCAGTTTCTTCACTCCATAATAAAGTTTCATTGGCAGATAGTCTTCCACAAAATTGAGGAAAGAGGGCACATTGAGAATTTTATAACTATTGCTTGCCAGTGGGCTAAATATTTCCATAAGTTGTCAAACCAGTGATTTGTATTCCGCATCAATCAGCTATTTGGCAAAAAAAAAAAAGTGTCAGTGCATAATTCTGCTCAGAAGATTAGTGAAGAATCAGGATGTTTGGCAAAATTGGGAGGAAAAAGATAGAAGGAACCACATTTGAATAAGCATACGGATGACCACCTTATGTTGCATGATTACAATATGATTTAATTAGCTTGTCTTACCAATTTAAAAAACTGCCAACATCTATATTCTTCCAGCGCATAACTATATATGCAATCTGAAGGCTTCAAATTTTTTTCACTTTTGGTTTGTTTGATTCAAAGGCCAAAACTATATTACTAATACGATATCTAGAGCAATATAGGTAGGTGGCAACAAGAAAAAATAACAAAATAATGGTTATGTGCAACCAAGTCCACTAGAGATGCAACTTCGAGGAACATGTATCTGGGTCAGAAAGTCTGGAAATAGGGGAAAGAACCTAAGAAGGCATGGCAGTAAGCAGTGAAAATTGATTGCTGATCCCCAATAAAAAGGACCGGTGAAGTGTTAAAGAGATGAGCTACTATATTTTAGAGCAAACCAGAGTCATGCTCCACGTATAGGCTTATGTAGACAAGCCCAAGCCAAGACACAAACTCATTTAGCAAACAAGACTAAAAGGAACTAGGTTGGGACCGTTGGGTATTGCTGAACTCAGTTCGACAAGTATGAGAACTAAAAATGTGACATTAAATGTGAATACTAAAATCACATAAATTATGATCCATGGTTATCACATAAATTATGATTCACGGTTATGACATAGTTTTAGCAGGAATATCTACTAATCAATCCTCAAGCACTTCTAATTAATTGAACTCATTTTTAGCCCATAGTTTTGGAAAATTCACTTCTTGAACCATGGGCTTAATTTGATCAAATGTGACTGCACTGAGCTTGAGCAAATCCCCTCTGGATTTCACTAAGCATGAGCCAAACCAATCAGCCCAACCCCAATGTGTATGACTCCACTAAAGCTACGCAAAGCATGTTTTGCGTAGCAAGTTGTCACACCTGAGCATGTATAAGAATGGCAAACAAAATTTTAATCCAGCCTGAATAGAATGCATGATAAGATAGAAAGCGAAGTAATGGTCTAAACTTCTTCCAAAATCTACAGAATAATCATGCATATTTATGAGCATCAGTTTTATCTGAAACTGTGGAAGAATAAAATAGCCTAGACCATATCAAAATCACAACAGTTCATAATGAACACAAGTCAGGTGATGAACAGATTGAACATTGTTCACTCAATCCATTTTTGCTTCATAAGTACTTTCGAAGGACAAATGCATAACAATTGTTTACTAGATTCAGATCAGGTGAAAAAAAGAAGATTGATATCATCAGGGAAACTTCTAGGTCAACTACTTTGTTAATCTAATTTAAGGAAGACGTTTGCAGTATCATCTATGTATTTCTAACTTCCATGTATTGCTTATTACAATCCGCATGTTCACTGGTTGCTTCATTAATTTAGTCATTAAACTGAAACAACAAAAAATATTTTTATGGGCAGTGCTAAACCATGACACCTGTGCATTGACAAAAATGCTGTGCCATCTTTTTATAATACAACCTATGATTTGTTCCCTCCGATTTTTCTGATAGAACCTTGTTTCTGATTGAGGTTCATATAAAATTTCAGAATCACTTCGAAGGGCACTAAAAGTTTGAGATGGAACCCCTAGAATCAATGCATGCCACTTTAGACATCTAGCCAAAATTCTGCTTGGAAGCAAACTTTAAACCTTGATCCAAGAGTTCATGCTTAAGGTGAAAGATTGGCTAAGATATAGAGTAAGATAGCTAACATCCATATGGAAATAAAGTATGGTGCACCTGATATGCAAACAAATATGTATCAACCATTCGTATTGAAAATGAAGTGAAATGTCTGGAGAGCTAAAAGCACAGACAAATATTGTATATTGGAAAGCACTATCTTACTTAACTTCAAACCATATCCAGATTATATATAGTATACCTAATAACATAGAAAAATAAAGGGGACAAAATTCACATAAATGATGAGGGATTTTAAGTTTACAATGTACTTAGATGTTGAAGTTACACTATCACTGTTGAAAATCCATTTGTCTGAAGGATCATCTAGAAGGCATGAACATTTGTCTTGCCATGTTTGACCTACATAGAACCCCGTATCTCTTTCCCGGACGTCGCAGAACTTGCTAATAACCTGAAAGAAAATAAAAAAATCAATCTTCCAAAGCAATCAACTTGAATGCTGCGAAACTCTGGAAAAGAATAGACAATAATTCTAAGAGAGGTTGACCATACTTGTTGAGAATGTCGAGAATATTGAAGATGAGGGCGTAGATAAACTATGAAAGTATGTATAAGGCATGAAAACAGGTGACTGGAAATCTACTAATCACATGGAGTCATTTTCTATTATTTGTTATACTATTCACATGTGAGAGCACTTTATCCAGGTAAACTAAATGGATTTAAGAACTGAAGTAAATGACCCTACTCGTGTTCATCTTCGCTACCGGTGCACATACCTCATGAATAATAAACCACACATAAGGACTATAAGCATATATCATATACTCAACCCTCATTGATGCTAGCCAACAGATTCAATTGCATCATTGACTGGGGGGAAGGAGACAGTTCCTAAAATGTACTAGCAAAAACCCAAAAAACATGCTTAATTAGTTATTTAAATACTCAAATATAAATCTAATCTAATAACAAATAGATAGGATAAGACTAGTTGTCAAACCTACTAATGTACACACTATAGTGAAGTCGATCTCTACATACTAGCATAAATATAATTCCTTTAATCAGGTGAAGGTGGAACCAAAGAAACAAAGGGGAAGAGAGGAGTTGATAAGAGACGATTGTAGCAGACGTGAGAGAGAACAGATGAAGTTCAGCTGATAGAAAAGAAAGATTCAAGGGAAGGAATGAGAGTCATGCATAGTCACTCACACCCAGTGGTAATATTATATGTGCACTAATATTGGCCCATGGCCCATCACGTATTGCTGGCCCAGTAATTGTACACTCACTACACCGTTCCACACACACACACACACCCCTCCTTTTTTTTTCTTTCAAGCTGGTGCATAATCATCCGGCATGCATAGCTTGCTTAAGATATCCTTAGGCTATATCAGGAAACTCCTTTGGTGAGGAAGTCTACCAGTTGATCTTCAATTCTCCTATATGGAACCGCTACCTTACCTGAGGCAAGTTTTTCCTTTATGACATGTCAAGTTGTCAACTTCAATATGATTGCTTCTGCATTTTGAACAGGATTATGAACAAAACTGCATAGGTAGTGTCACAGGATCCAAAAGTTCCTTGAGGAAGATCTTCACTCATAGCATCTCAAACACCTCATGGGCTATCATGGGGATCCAACAACTTGGTACATATTTCCTACAAAATCACCAAAATATGTCCTTTTTTTGGGAATCCAACATAGAAATTGTCAAAAGTTCAAATAATACCAAGTTTCGGTCTAACATAACGAAATATCGGCCGAAAGGTTTGACATTTGAGCAAAATCCGACATTTTCGTCCTTTTTGGAACAATTAAACTACAAAAATCCAAATTATTAAGTAAAAGATTCTACATTTTTCATGGAAAAGTTCCATCCTTTTCCTCCATTCCGATTTTTTATGACAGGCCGACATTTCATCAAATCAATCAAAATTTGACCAAAATTTGACAAATCTCCACCAAATATTTTTATAAAAATACAAAATTTGCACTGGCATTTGGTTGAAATCCAACAAAATTTCTTTTTGTTTTTCTGACCGGGCCAAATTGACATCGAAATCGACATATAAAACCCTGTGCACCATGACTCGAAATATCACCTCTACACTCGACCACGTCATAACGGTTTGTTTTTTGCTTCTCAGTGTCAATAGATTGCCACCAACCATCAAACAATACCCCGATGTGGACCTCCTTAGGGATGTAAAAATGACCCGTTGGCCACATCTCGGCCCGAACTGGTCCGAAAGTCAACAATATATATTCTATAATAGAAGTAGTAATATCACAACGATTACTAAGATTAATATGCGTCGTCCATAGCCAGATGGTCATGGTTTCGAACCTTGAGTGTAGCAGTATAATTTTTTATAGGGTAAATTTCACTTTGCCCACCTGAAGTTTAGCTCAAAAACACTTAACCCCCCTATAGGTAAAAAACTACATTTTACCCCCCTTCAATTCAGTTTTGATCAGAAAAAAATTGCAAAATGAGGAAATCAAGTAGTTGACAAAAGGAGGTATTGTGCTAACATTTCAAACTTTAGGGAGCGTTTCGGAACAAAATAAACTACAGGGGGGGTAAGTGTTTTTTAGCAAAACTTCAGGGGGGACAAGTGTAATTTACCCTTTATATGTTGATTTCAAAGGACCGTCTTAAGAAGCCAGCCCAAAATTGGCCCAGCTTGAACATGCTATGCTCGATACCCAACAGGGTCAGGCTCGGGCCGTTAACTTTAGCTCATGGCATGACCCGAGTACAGGGTCAAACCCGAACGGGCTAGTCCCTCATCGGGCCGACTTATACCCATAGACTTATCAGAAATGGATCCAATCCAATTTGTGTCAGTCTATGCCTCCTCTCTCAGGTGCGCATGGCACACAAAAAAATTCCTTTCCCAGAAGAGGATTTTAACTATTTAAGGATTTTGAAGACAACCTCCAGATGTGAGCTCCTTCAAGGGTGCATGAATAGACTCACGACACTCACAACATACGCAATGTCTAGGTGAGTGACGGACAGGTAAATGATACTCCCCACTAGTCTTTGATTTCTCCCAACATCATCTAAAGGCTAATCATGTTTCCTTGTTAGAAGATTAAGAGTATACTTTTGCTAAGAGATAAACGGATCCACTTTCTTGGATCAAGCAACTTGTATTGCCAGAAAATAATTTAGATGCACTAGATCCTTTACTTCAAATTCTTGAGCCAATAAAAACTTCAGCTTGATCTTCACTCCATCAAACCCAAACATCACCGTATCATCCTCAAACACAATAAAAATGGTGGTCCAACCATAGGCCTGTTTAATGAAAAGCGTGTGATGCATATGGCTTTGCATATATTGTTGCCTCAGTATTGGCCTTACTAAATCTTTCAAACCATGCCCGTAACAACTGTTTCAGCTCATAAAGTGACGACTTTAGCATGCACACCTTTCTCTAGATGTAGAAAATGTGACCCCATGTGGTGTTACTAGGTATGGGTGTCAAAATTCACCCGCTCGTCACCCACGTGGCTACACGGGTGATGAAAACCATGGACGTGTATAAGCTTTACATGTAGCAACACAGACAATGATCATAGAAATCCTAGGAAAAGAGGACCAAGTTTGGCTACATGATATTACAAGGATGGCTACACCTAGGAAACGGTGAGATCGGTCCTTGAATGATCACGTAGGTCTGACCTTTGTCAAACTGGTGACGTTAGGCTGATGTCAGTTAAGAGCTCAATAAAGCATAGTGCACAGAGCCTAGGCGATCACAGAGGTCCAACCTTTGGGCGACATTGTGATGCCATGAGGACGTCAGCAGAGAGCTCAGTTGCTAAGGAGCACAGTCCTTGGGCAATCACACAAGTCCAGCCCATGGGCGACCTGGTGGTGCTACTGGTGACGTCGTCATCATATCATCTATGAGCTTGGCTAAAAATGGGTGCCGCAAGCGCGGCCCAAGGCCAACCACGCAGGTTGAGTCTTTAAGCGACCTGGTGGTGCCCACGAGATCAACGAACTATTGGTGGAAGGTATGTTGGAGGTGGAAGGTATGTTGGAGGTGGAAGTACCATTGGAAGTAGTGTTACTGGAGGAAGATACTTCTTTGGATGTGTTGCTTAAAGCGGATACATTATAGGAGTCTCTACGGGTGGTGGAGGTACAGCTTGTGGGCGTGGCATTCTACGTTTGGCACGTCACCTAATTTGTTTCTTGGGTCATAGGTCATGGTCGTATGTCATCCAGACATTCTGAACAAGCTCGTATCTTTCTCGAAGCGTCTACCCTTCGGGGTCATGTCAAAACCATTGGATGAAAGGTTGACGATATGTCTTTACATGTTCCAACATATAGTAGCATCCTCGTGTCTCATACGGAGCAGATTGGCCATAAGAACGCTCATATGAAGGATGGTCCTTGAGGAATGACAAAGATGTAACCAATGAAAGAACATTGGGAAAGAATAGAAATAAGACCGGTTGTCGTGGTAGGACATGGCACAACCTAGCTTCATGGATGCAGAGTTTTTTTGAGTGTGTATGTCGTAGATGAAGGGCACGACTTTGGATGATGACGGTGTAATGAAAAGGCTATAGATTTGGATGGTGACGGTGGATAAAGGTGGCGGTGAAGGTGGTGATGGACTAGTGATGTGGTGGGCGAATTCGATAAGGACAATGGTTGTGTAGATGGAGATGGCTTGTCGAACGAACTATCCCGTTGTTATTCGTGGATCACTTACTGGGTCAGAACTAGAAGAAACCTCGCTCTGATACCACTTGATGCAGGGGGAAGCATGAGGAAGGAGATGATAAACGTCGACCTCAGATAAAAACTTAGAATCCACCAAAGATGTTCTTGAATCCACAAGAACAAAACTATTTTATCATAAAACTAAATAATACGTTGATTCAAGGATAATATCAAGTACAAGCATAGGTGGCCATTTATAGGCTTGACAAGATGAAAGGAAAAAAATAAAATAAATGCATACCATGAAAGGAAAATGAATAAATATTTTGTTGCGGATGAATACGGGTAGTGTTGGTATTTTTATTGTTGGCCATCGGATCTTGATCTTGGCTACCGGGTGGTCTTCATGAAGTGTCTCGGGTTGGGGCATCTAATCCTAGGTGTGGATAAATCCGAGAGATGTCGGTGTTTTTATTGGCGGCTATCAAATATTGATCCTTGGCTACCGATTGGTCTTCATGGAGTGTCTCGGATTGGGGCATCTAATTCTACATCAGTTGTCCATGAAACCAAGAGAGAACTTCATAACCTACAAAGTGCCAAAAAATAAGACCTATATTCGATAGATCATAATAAGTTAGTTTGATGGTGCTTTCTTAGTCATTAGAAATATGTTGATTCAAATAGAGAAAAAAAATGTATAATACAAGTGATGATTCAAATAACGATAGCAAAACCACTGGCGTGTTAGAAAGCTCAAAGAAGTGCTAAAGCCGGAGGGGAAATACTTGAAGGCCAGGTGCAACAACCAAGGTAAAAGGTTGTCGCAACTTAACTCCTGCATAGCTATTACCTTCATGCATAGGAGGATGTCTGCTGACAATAGGATTTTTCCCCTCTTAAATGCTTATAGGGAGGAGAGTCGAGCTGCAACAGAGCTAGTAGTTTTACAAGGATGCATTTTGATACAGTATGAAGTATAGATGCCCTGCTGAACTAGAGAACTAGTGCCCCTGGAAAGATCTGTGGTGTCATTTGAACGTATGACTTAGATGCCATATGGCTGCATCCTTAGTCCCAAAGTAACATAAAGGAAAGAAAGAGTGGATACTTATGCACTAAACAGCAACAATATAATTACTTCTATGACGTTTAACAGTATTACTAAATTCAGAACAAAAAAGAATAAGAACATGCAGCACAGATTGAAAATGACATCAGATTCTCCTACTTAAAACATTTCCAAATATAAAATTGTCATGCACT
Organism: Chamaelirium japonicum; assembly: GCA_947650365.1. Taxonomy (NCBI): domain Eukaryota; kingdom Viridiplantae; phylum Streptophyta; class Magnoliopsida; order Liliales; family Melanthiaceae; genus Chamaelirium; species Chamaelirium japonicum. Next base: position 29,625,890 of record OX393557.1, on the reverse strand, counting down.
GATATGGTTTATGCATTCAAACGGAAACAAAAATTAAAGGATTATGTATTGGCTAAGATGACATGACATTGTAAGTTAATGGTAAAGAAAGATCACATGTCTACCTTCTCAAACAATTCATTTTGCTCTTGTAGTTCCTTTAATTCCATCTGTAAGGCAACATTAAGTTTATTTTCACATTGGTATGCTGATTGGAGTTCCGCTAATCTGCCATATTTACGAACTTCTATGTCATACATAAATGTAAAATAATAGAAAGAGAGCCAATAAAGTAGAAGCAGGTACAGCATGAAGTTAGTTTTTATTTTTCTAGCGCATCAATCAAACCATAATAGATTACTAAAATAAGTAGCATCATTAGTTATTTGAAAAAAATTTACAGTGTCTCAATTAAGGTTCTTCAGCCATTAGTAAGAAGAAATGCCAAGAAGCAAACAACATGCGTCCAGGTATGTTGTTCATAGTCAAACATGCAAACACAAGTAGATAATACATAGAATGCAATTTATCAAAATACAAGTGGATTGCATATAGCAAAATGTTGTTATATACAAAATACAAAATGTTGTAATACAGTAGAAAACAAACTTTTCAACAAATCCTGCAGTTCAAATTTCTGATGATCCAAGTAACATAGAACAGAAACATTGCATCTATAGGTTTATGTCACAAATACTGCCCGTCGGAATTCCCAAACTTAAAAAAACAGTAAACCCTCTATTTAATAATTAATATCAACAATAAATTCATCTAATAACTAATATACTAAACGGAAGCCTGGGAGAGAGGGGCATCCGGAGGCTACAACGCGGCAGAGTTTCGAGTCCCTCTCTCTCCCCTATTTGAAGTTTACACAAATTGTGGTGGCACCTTTAATTTGGTGACCGTTGGATCAAAGTAACCCCACAACCAAATCCATTATCTATAGCTCAGCCCGGCCCATCTGTAACAACAGCAACCCACACAGCATCGGCATTGGCATCCAGCAGGAAAGAGAGTAGTGCAGTCATCTCTTAGACACCATGTACAAATGCAGTTGTCCCTCCCATTTCCTTGGAGTCCAATGGGAGAGGGATTTCCATCAAAATCGCTAGCTGCCATCGTCAGTTCCTAGGGATCGCTTGGGGTTAAGACTTAATAGTATCTATATCCATCAATTTCCTAGGGACCAAGTTAGTACCTTGGATAATAATCAATAATCTTCTATTATACAACAATCTTTTTGGGTATCAGCTATCAATTGAATGTTTCCATATACACATTTATGTATCTGCATATTGCATGTATAACTGTGCAAATCAAGGTGCAAAATGAAGAAAATATTTTCAAAATTTTCTAGGATCTCTACTTCGATTAGGATTCCTACTTCATATGGGATTTCTAGTAGGAATAGGATTCCTATTAGTAGAATCCTCCTTAAAAGAGGACTCTTTGACGAGTTAGGATTTTTACATAATGTAGGCCTCCTTAATTAGCTAGAATTCCAACTCAATTTAGGATTCCTAAATAAAATAGGATCCCTAGATACTTAAGGATTCTTGATGAAGTCACCTACGTTAGTATGAGTGTAAATTTATTTGTTTGTTTGTTTCTTTCTTTATTTTGTTGCAATTTTTTTGAGATTTTTTGTCATTTTTTAAAATAGGTTTAGGAGGGAAGTTTCAAGTCAATTCAGATAGGTTTTGGGTTGGTTTGAGAGTCTATATATGCACATGTAAGAGGAGCTATGACTTATCATTGAATTATGAAAAACAAATCATAAGACAATCCTGTTTTTTCAAGAGAAAGTGTGACTCCAACAACTTCAATGGTCTGATGCCTCGAATTGCCTTGGTAAAGTCTTGGTTCGATGATACAGCGTCATGGACACATAATGGCGAGACGTCTTGATGACCATTAGAAGTGAGAGCTTCAGATACTTGACTGTTTAGTTGTTTTTTGTCTGGACTTCTACTTCTGCATCTTTAAATTGCTTTCCACTTGCCTCTAGATATGCTTTTATTACTCCCTCATTCATACGAGTATATCCCACCATAAAAACCACCAACAGCCCTTATCCTCCAGAAATTCTATAAAAAATTTCTAAACAGCAAGACTTAGATAACCCAATAGATGCTACAAATACTCTTCTCCTCATAAAACCCTTTCCAACCCTCATGTTCATCCAAATCACCCTTCATCCCATTAGATCTCCTTTTTGACCATCTTCGTTGCTCAAAATCAGTTCAATCTCATTTTTGAGCATCGGTTTCAGAAAAGTGCATAGCTCCAAAATCCCTTCGAAGTCCCATTGTACCCAAAGCTCATAGCTACCACATCAATAGGGTATCAGAGTGTTCCCTCATTTCTTCTATCGCATCCGTTTGGTATCAAAGTTTCTGGTTTACTATCATATTCTATCATACTAGTCGATCCTATCCACGGTAAAAGTCAAATACATATTGAGATTACGACAATTCAATGAAGCAATCCCTAACTCACTAACACTAGAATTAAACCATAGGCCTACTTTCTATGACGCCAATACCTACTCTAGAACCATGATATACCTTCAGTGTAGATCATATTTATTTTACTAGATTAAATTAAACAATAAGAAATGTATTCAAGGACAATCTTGATGATGAAATTCTATCAAAGGCTGGATAGTAACTACTTTTGAAAGTCTCGTTGCAAGTCTGATCCACTGTTTCTGGACGCAAAATGCTAGCTTCACAAGGGACTTGAATATGATCGCATAAAGGGGTCTTTCTTTCCAATTAGTTCCATGCCATATAACAACAGAAAGAAGAAATGAAGAAGATATTGAACGCCTTGTGAACAAAGAGAGGGAAAGAGATGAAGAGATTCGAGAAAGAGAGACAGGTATACTAAGCGGACACAATTAGATAGGTCTGTTAGTGATAATGTATAGTATTGAGATACACATACCCGTAGATAGCCTGTATAGGATACCCCTTGTTTTTTCTTGTATAACTGACATATATATTTGGCCCTTGGTCTAATGAGAGGGATCACTTCTTCTCCCCAAAATCCCTAGCCTCTCTCTCTCTCTCCTTCTCTCTCTCTCTCTCTCTCTCTCTCTCTCTCTCTCTCTCTCTCTCTCTCTCTCTCTCTCTCTCTCTCTCCGTTCATGCTAGTGATTCCTTGTGACATGGTATAAGAGCGGACGATCCGCCTCTCCTCTATTGTCACAGCTCCTCCGGCCAGATCTTGCGAGATCCGACTCTGACCAGATCCGGCCGGCCGCCTCGAGCACCAGGTCCAGCCGCCACCAGATCATGCGAGATCCGGCCCTACGCAGCTCCGGCCAGCCACTTCGAGCACCAGGTCCGGCCGCTCCTACCTCCAGATCCGACCAGATCTGGCGCACAGCTCCGGCGATCTCCGAGTCCGGCCGCTCCTCCCTCCAGATCCGACCAGATCTGGCGCACAGCTCCGACAATCTCCGAGTCCAACCAGATCTGGCGCACAGCTCCGGCGATCTCTGAGCAGATCCGAACGGCGATCTCCGAGATCCGGCCGCTCCTCCCTCCAGATCTGACCAGATCTAGCGCACAGCTCCGACGATCTCCGAGTCTGACCAGATCTGGCGCACAGCTTCGGCGATCTCTGAGCAGATCCGATCGGCGATCTCCGAGATCCGGCCCTCTCGATCACGCAAGATCCGGCCGATGGATCATCTGAGGTCCGGTCACTCCTCCCTCCAGATCCGACCAAATCTGGCCAGATCCGACCAGATCTGACCAGCGAGATCCGAAGCCCTCTCTTGCCCTCTCTTGCCAGCCGCTCTGAGGTCTGGCCGCTCCTCCCTCCAGATTTGACCAAATCTGGCCCTCTCTTACGCCGGCGAACTCCAGCTCTGGCCCTCTCGATCGTCGCGAGTCGGAGACAGGGTGGTAGGAGTCTCCAAGAAGGTGAGGTCCTGAGCTGCAGAGGAGTAGTAAGGGGCATCCTCGCCTCCGTCGAGCTATCTACGGGCTCAAGCAAGCCTCTCGAGCTTGGTTTGAGTGTTTCCGACGAGCCGTCACCGAGATCGGCTACATTGAGAGCTCGCAGGACCACTCGCTTTTTGTGCGGTCATCTCCTCAGGGCAGGGCAATTCTCCTATTATATGTCGACGACATGATCATCACAGGTGATGACTCCACTGCCATCACTTCCCTTCAGCAATATCTTCGGCGCCGGTTCCACATGAAGGATTTAGGTCCTCTTCGCTACTTCCTTGGGCTAGAGATCGCCCACATGAGCGAGGGATTCTGCTATCCCAGCAGAAGTACACAGCTGACATCCTTAGCCGAGCTGCCCTTTCCGATGATCGCTCTGCTGTCACCAATGTTTTTAGACTCGGACTCGGAAAGCGACTCGTTATAACCCTTAGCGACGTGACTCGGAAGAGTCGACTCGTGGCGCGTAAGAGTCATAAACATAGTGACTCGTTGGATTAATATATATATAATATTAGATAAAATAGTAGAAATTTGGGAAAACTTAGAGATATATATTGCATTCATATGCCAAATAATATCACAAAATGCATCAACGTCATGCAACTATCAAAATATAATGGATAAAAACGACCGATAGAGTCAGAAACGAGTCTGACAGCTCTGGCCATGACTCGGACGAGTCATGGGACGAGTCAGACCATGACTCGTCCGAGTCAGACACGAGTCAGACCATGACTTGGACGAGTCAAGCAGCCTGCGAGTCACTGGTCCGAGTCGGGTCGAAATCGAGACCGAGTCGAGTCAAAACGAGTCAACTCGTCCGAGTCAGAACGAGTCTGAAAACACTGGCTGTCACCCCTCTCGAGCTTCACGTGAAGCTTCATCCCACCGATGGTGAGCCTCTCTCAGATCCTACTCAGTACCGACAGATCGTTGGTCAGTTGGTTTACCTCTGCATCACCAGGCCTGACATTGCTCATGCCGTTAGCATCATCAGCCAGTTTGTCGAAGCCCCTCGCTCTGCTCACTATGCTGCCCTTCTTCGGCTTCTCCGTTATCTCCGAGGCACTATCACCCGGTCGCTCTTCCTATCATCGACTTCTCCTCTGGTCCTACGTGCCTACTCGGATGCTGACTGGGCTGGTGATCCGACCACTCGTCGATCGACTACCGGCTATTGCCTATTTCTTGGAGATTCTCTTATCTCATGGCGCAGCAAGAAGCAGAGCGTTGTCTCTCTCTCCAATACTGAAGCAGAGTTTCGAGCCATGGCCTCTACTACCAAAGAGATCGTTCACTTGCGACAACTTCTTGGAGATCAAGGGGTTGAGATTTTTGAACCTACAGCCCTTCACTGTGATAATCGGAGTGCAATACAAATTGTCACCAACCCGGTCTTCCACGAGAGGATGAAGCACATCGAGCTCGATTGCTACTACTCTCACCAGGAGTATGAGGCCGGGACCACCTCTCTCCCCTTTGTTTCCTCTGGAGAACAGATTGCTGACTTCTTCACGAAGTCACACCCTGCTCCACGTTTTCAGTTTCTGCTTAGCAAACTCATGGTGCATGACCCACCTTGAGTTTGAGGGGGGCTGTTAGTGATAGTGTATAGTGTTGAGATACACATACCCGTAGATAGCTTGTATAGGATACCCCTTGTTTTTTCTTGTATAACTGACATATATATTTGGCCCTTGGCCTAATGAGAGGGATCACTTCTTCTCCCCAAAATCCCTAGCATCTCTCTCTCTCTCTCTCTCTCTCTCTCTCTCTCTCTCTCTCTCTCTCTCTCTCTCCGTTCATGCTAGTGATTCCTTGTGACAAGGTCATTAACCAGCATTCAGTGTACAACAATTCAGTTTTGAATTCTGATGATTCAGATCAAAATGGCCTTATCCGTACCGACCGAATTGTCTATAATCGAATAACATTTCATAAGCCATCGCATACCTGCAACATTTCTTCTGAAGCTTTGAAGCAAACTGAAAATGCCAAAAGGGGAACAGCACATGTACGGATGTACCAAGCTTGAGCCATTCTCTTGAAGCCAATACCTCCATCAAGCATTTTCTTAGATTTATGCCTATCAGGGTTCAAGGGTTCGACCGAAGTTTGAAAAGGTTCGTCAAAACGATTTGGATTTCGGCCAAACCGAACCAAAAAATCTGAAACCCCCCCCCCCCCCTCTCTCTCCCCTCCAACACACCCACACCTACCCACCCATAATTTCCCTTTATTTATTCTGGCTCATTCAAATCAAGGTCGTCTGAACTAGGAAATATTATTTCCTTATGGGGTCAGTAAGTCATGGGCAGTCATGGGGGTTTAGCTCAAGTTTTAAAACATGAAACGAAGGTGCTCAATTCACGAGATATTTGAGAGAAAAAGGACGGGCGGACCTGACCATCCAATGGCGTGCGTTGTGCAACTGCAGTGTTGATGCGAACCTGATGCACTCCAATTCATCCTCTGATCTGAACCCAAACACATATTCCCAAACTTTGGTGCCTATGACCCTTATTATGTCAGCGGATCATATGCAAATTACATTATAGACAAAAAAAAAATTATGTCTGGAAGACTCCCAATTTTGACTGTCTGGAAGACTCGTAATTTGACTAAGTTTGGAAAACTCTCGATTTTGGCAAATTCTACGTAACTCAAAATTTGACTATGTCTAGAAGATTCTAAATTTTGGCCAAGTCTGGGAGACTCAGTATTTGACTAAGTTTGGAAAAACATGAAACGAAGGTGCTCAATTCACGAGATATTTGAGAGAAAAAGGACGGGCGGACCTGACCATCCAATGGCGTGCGTTGTGCAACTGCAGTGTTGATGCGAACTTGATGCACACCAATTCATCCTCTGATCTGAACCCAAACACATATTCCCAAACTTTGGTGCCTATGACCCTTATTATGTCAGCGGATCATATGCAAATTACATTATAGACAAAAAAAAAATTAAGTCTGGAAGACTCCCAATTTTGACTGTCTGGAAGACTCGTAATTTGACTAAGTTTGGAAAACTCTCGATTTTGGCAAATTCTACGTAACTCAAAATTTGACTATGTCTAGAAGATTCTAAATTTTGGCCAAGTCTGGGAGACTCAGTATTTGACTAAGTTTGGAAGATTCCAAATTTTGGTTAAGTGGGAGACTAAGAATTTGACCAAGTCTGAAAGATTACAAAAAAAATTTAAGTCTGGACGACTTCAAGACTTCAAAATTTGTTAAGTCTAGAAGACTCTGAATTTGGCTAAGTCTGAAAGACTCTGAATTTGGCTAAGTCTAGAAAACTCCAAATTTGAAGTCCAGAAGATCCTAAAAATTGACCAAGTCTGGGAGACTTACGAGGCCAACTAAGTCTGGAAAGCCCCAAATTAGGCCAAGTCTAGGAAACTCCGAATTTGGCTATGGAGACCTAGGAGTTTGTCTTAAGCTTGAAAGACTCCAGGACTTTAAAATTGGTTAAGTTTGGAAGACTCCGAATTGGCTAAGTCTGGAAGACTCCGAATTTGGCTATATCTGGAAGATCCAGAAAATTGACTAAGTTTGGGGCATGGTTGTTAGTATCTTACGACACACGATATGATATGATACAGAAGAAAAACGATACGATACAGGTGGGAGAATTGGTTTTCACCGTATCATACGATATGTGATACACGATACGATACATACAATACGATAAAAGTGAGAGCTTTGGGCTTTGGATTGTTTTGAAACTTCTAAAATGGGTTTATAATTATTTTTTTTATAGTACCAAAAGGACTATACATGTTCATCTGAATTTAAAAAAAAACAATTTATAACCCTTTCTAACTTGGGTAAAGAGAGAAGGGATCCTCCGTTGTGTAAGACCTTGACTACAGTTCTCACATCCTCGTTGGGAACATTAATAATCATGGGCATTGACTCGGAAGTAGATAGAGTATTTCCCTTGTAATACTCCCCTTCAGATATATCCATTACGAAAAGGATCAGGATCTTGTCCGAAAATGTCCGCCTTACCACCCATGGGATGATGTTTGATCTAAGAAGCACTGATACGGGTACTGGGACACTGATATGACACGACACGGGTATGCCGACACAACAAATCCTTAAGGACACAGGTACGGGCCGTACAGCACAGGGACATGGCAAAATAATTTTTATTTTTTATTTTTAGTTTATATGAGTTTATAGTTCATATATATTTCAATAACCAAAAAATACCCCGTAGAAAACAACAACTAAATTGTGTTCATTGAAGTTTCTAACAAGACAAATTCACAATACTAACAATCCTTTAACAACTAAAAAAAACTAACACACAACTAACAATTAACTACTAACAAACAATATGTGAGTAGGTCTAATGTCTATGAATTATGATTTATTTGAAGAGCAATGAAACAAAAAATGTTCTTAAAAAACAAAAGAAAAAAACATAATGTGAATACAAACTGACGTGGCATTCAACTCCACGATCGGTGAAACCTGTAGGTGTAGGTCGTAAGCACGGTGCGCAGATCATGCTCATGATCCTTTCAAATGTGCTCACGATCTTCCCAGATGTGCTTACAATCCTCCTCGGGATCTTCCCATATGTGCTCAGGATCTTCCCATATGTGCTCAGGATCCTCCCATGTGTGCTCACGATCCTCCCAGGTGTGCTCACGATCTTCCTAGGGTTTTGGCGCTTGAAGAACCCGTGACTCCGTGAGAAAGATGAGATATGGCAGGAGTCTGAGAGAGAGAGAGAGAGAGAGAGAGAGAGAGATGGCTACCGTTGGAGCGAGGGGTTCATTACGCTAGCGAAAAGAAAAAACAAACCCAGCCGACTTTAAAAAAAAACAGGCTAGCGAAAAGAAAAAACAAACCCAACTGACATTAAAAAAAAACAGTTTGAGCTGAGTTGAGTTCGGGCGGGCCGTGTCTGACTAGTGTACGGGCCCAGAAAAACCTGGACACGTCCGAATCCATGTCAGATACGTGTCAGAGCCGTGTCCGACACGTGTCCAACACTGGCACGGCAGGTCTAGGGAAGTGTCTGTGCTTCATTGTGTTTGATCAAGTTATTAAAGGGAAAAAGAAAAAAAAAAGACTAGCATGAACAGTTGCACACTGGCACGGCAGGTCTAGGGAAGTGTCTGTGCTTCATTGTGTTTGATCAAGTTATTAAAGGGAAAAAGAAAAAAAAAAGACTAGCATGAACAGTTGAACATTGCACTTTGGGCCTTGATCGTGGGGGCTTTTAAGAGGTTTTTAATGGGTTTCACAAATCTTTGATCTTACTCTAGAACTGTAAGAATCCAGTGTCATTTGTTTTTAAAGTTTTTTAGCTATTGAGGGGGGCGGAGGCAAATACACACCACTTTTTCAAGCATTGAAGAGATTTGAAAAAAGTGTCATTGGAGACCCACAAAGAGTCATTAAAGGTGAAGTTCAAATTTCATTTTTTCGAGTGCCTCAAAGTGGTAAGAAATTTTTCCTATTTGATCCTTTGTATATGATTTCGTTAAATAGATCATACTTGTATATGGTTTTTTAAAATAGATGTATACCTATCTACTTTTTGTATAAACCCTAGGAAATGAAAAGGAATGTCTTACTCAAATACTCCTTAACTATCCATACTAAATGTTCTAGTATTTCCTATAAATTATTATGCACATATATATATACAAAAGTAACTATATCTTACGATACACGATACACAAAAAAGAAAAAATGACATATGATTTGACAACCTTGTCTGGGAGACTTAGGAGACCAACCATGGCCCCTCGTCCCTCCCTTGTCCCTAGAAAGACTTAGAATTTTGACTAAGTCTGGAAAGCCCAAAATTTGGAAGTATGGAGGCTCACGAGGTCGAATACAGGGACAGAATCGACCCAAAACCGGGGCAGAACTAGCCTGGCATTGGGGCCAAACTAGGTCCAAGAACTAGGGTTGGTCGTCCCCAGTGCCAAAAAAAAGAAATAAAGAAAATAAAGATGAGGAAGAAAATCGCTCACCTTTACACTCCAAATCCCAGGAAAACACCTTCAAAGCAATCCTAAATACAAGTCTAAGTTCGCACCAGCAAGACCAGCCGATCCAACAACTCAATCAAGAGAATGTCGAGCTCGAGTCTCAAGAAGCAGGCTCGGGATGACCCAGTTCAAGTGCAAAGGAAGTTACAACTACCGGGAAGTTACTCAAACCTCCCAGAGAGTTAATGAAGAAAATAACCTCTCCGGGAAGTTACACAAACCACCCAGGAAGTTATCATAAAGAGTAACTTCCCCGGGGAGTTGCAAAAAACCATCCAGAGGTAGCTATCGTAGGAAATAAATTCCTTTAAGAGTTATGGTACGTCAACCACTTGCTCCCCTATAAAAGAGAGCAAGAACAAAGAAGAGAGAACTTTTGCAGCACCTCTACCCACACAAAAACCAACTCAAGAGTCAAAGCACTTGGACATCGTTTCGCTCCGTGCACAACGTAGAAAGCTCGGAGAAAAGAAGCACCATCCAATTCCAGTTCCTGTTTCAAGTTTGGAGAACTCGAAGTGTGAAGAACAAAGCACCGCCAGTCCTAGCTGATAAAGCGGAAAACTCGGAAGGATCATGCACCACAACCCTCTTCTCTCTTTTAAAATTATCTAAGTCTTGCAAAACCCAGATACTTGTAAACTCTTCGAAACTCTAACTTTTCGACAAATCTCAACAAAGGAGATCGAGGATCAGATGATCAAGAGGATTTTCCGCACATTTCTTGATACTTTTTGTACTTTGCTCATCTGAGCAAGTTTGTAATTTAATTTGAGCAAATTTTGTTTATAACTACATGTCCCAACAAGGCTTCATCTAATGGGCAAAGGTGATGCTTTGTAAGCACCTATTTATCAGGATCCTGCCAACAATGAGAATTAACCTCCATGGGACTATTATCTCTTCTTTTATTAGCCCATTCTAAATCTTCAACAAGGAGAAATTTGCATAGATGCATCCTGGCAGGGACACCAGGCCATCGATCACTCGCGCTTATGGGCCTCGACACAGGTGGACGGCCCATCCAATGGGCCTATGGCTTAGAGGATGATAGGCCCAATTGTTTGGGAGTCCAGTTACACTCAGTGTTTTAAGTATCATTATCGTTGTCAATATTGCCAAGTTGCCCGAGGGAAAAATCGGGAATGTATCTTTATCGCCAAATATCACTAAAAATTAGAAAAAAGAGAAAAAAAGATGGCAAAATAAAGATTTTTTTAGAGGATTTTTCCATATATCCCTTTAGGATGTATAGATTCACCATTATAATCAATAACATACATAAAACAATCATTTACTCTAGAGGGCACTCAATTTAGGCTCTATAGACGAGTCTATGAACTATTCGACACTTTCTGTGAACTGTTAGAAACTTTGCAGTAAAATATGCAAATTAATCTAGAAAAGTAATACAAGCAATTTCTATAAATTTTATATTGATATAGTAAAATTTCATTAGGGTTCATTGGGTTTAAATAGATAAAACCCATGAATCCCAGTTAATTTCATGATAATCTGATGAATCACATTAAACTTGATGTGATTCATGTTTATCATCTATTCACGAAGATCTACTGAATAAATTTGAGAAATTAAAAAAAAATATTTAAAAAGTAAAAACATACCTCAACTTAGAACCCTGGAAGAAACCCTAAATCCGTGAAGGGAGGCTTCAAATCCACCAAACAACAAATGGAGGTTTAGATTGTGTTTAGAACCTAAATCAAACAAAAAAAAATGAAATGGGGAAAACGGGGGCAAAGGGCTCTTTGGGGCGATACTGGCAATAACAGAGCAATATTTCCCCTTTTGTCGGGAATCTTATAAAGGCTAGAAATCAATTTATCGCCGAACATGGCAATAAATTGGCGATATCTTGCGATATATCGACTTTTTTCCCAAACCAGGGGAATTTAGTCTGTTTTGATGTCGGAGCCTGACAATATAGCGATATATCACGATACATTAGGGGTGCAACTTGGGTCGGGTAAAACCGAGAACCGACCCAACTCGACCTAAATGGGTCGGGTTGGTTCGGGTATTTTGGTTAAATGGGTGTCGGTTCGGTTCTAAGTTTGGTGGACCCGACTAAATTCGGGTCGGTTCCAGGTTGAGGCTCGGGTTGACCCGACCCAACCCAAGAACCGAACTCAGATATATTAGTCCACATATATATGTCACAGGTTTGGACTTTTGGGCTCCATCACACTAGCACCCGAGTAAATGTTATTTGTTTGCTAACGTTGAACCAACTACCAAGAGAGTTCAACGAGTGGCTAAAGCCTAAAGCCCAACATGGACCTTTAGTTTGCTAGTAAATAATCGATAACCATTATGTTTTTAGACCAACTCCCAACCCGAGAACCGACCCGAACCAACCCGACCTTAGTGTGGGTTGGGTTGGTTCGGGTCTATACCCAAGTCAGGTTGGTTCGGGTTTCAATATGGTAGAACCAAACTAGTTCGGTTCGGTTCCGGGTTGGCTCAAACCCGAACCAACCCGACCCGAGTTGCACCCCTATGATACATTGCCGATATTTTAAACCATGGTTACACTTACCTTTACTTATCCTATTTATTAGGACATTTTTGGGAGTCTACTTATGTGTAATTTTTATACTTTAGTTTAGCTGTTTTAGTGATTTTTTGTCCCATCCTATACAGTCAAAGTCGGTAGTCAGCCCCTAGTCGGCCAAGGCTAGGCCTAATCGGGACTAGTCGGCCAAAAAAATTTCTAACCCCCACCCCGACCCTCCCTAAACTTACATGATATATGAACTAGCATAGATGTCAACAAATATATGAGACTAGTAGATCAATAACAATAAGTAACAATTACCAACTATGAAGTACAAAATATAAAGTCATCAACTATCAAATAAATTAGCATCAAGTAACCTACTAGCATAAATATAATCTCAAAGAAATTAACATCAAGTACCATAATGCCATACTCTTAGAAAAAGAACATAATGTCATAATCCAATCTATCTAGCAACTTCGACAAGTAGTAACATAAGTACATGATACACCCACCCCAAAAAAATACAAATAGTATTAGTCCTCTCCAACATCGATATCAAAATCAACATCCGATTTGTTTCCTTCAGCCTGTTCTCCACCTTCCTACTCCCTTCTAGCTCCAATGTCCTTCACATCCACATGTTCTTCATCCTGATCGTTGCCTTAGACAACTCCACACACTAGTCCGGTGACAGCAGCTCTCATAGCATTTTCAACTTATGCCCAAGTATGATCATCGCCTTCACGTACAAATTCTTGAAACTCTCACTATCGGTTGGAATGATCCAATCATCATTCGCATACACTTCCCTCAAAAAAACTGGATTATTATCTTTTTCGTTCTTATTGTCGGAGCCCAGTCAAGTTCCGCCCAGTCGTTAGTCGAGTCTAGTCGAGGACTAGTCAGGTTCCACCCAACTCTAAGGGCGTTTGGTCTAATCGGGTCAGCAAAATGATGATCGGGGACTTGTCTCGATTTTGATAGCATAGGTCCCATCTTGGTTAAGGACAAATTGTATTGTTGCTTGGAGTTTATTTAAAGATCCTAATACTCTCTTTATTGTATATGCAATGAATAAGATAAAATTCATGCTTATGCACTTCTTTCCTGTGAAAGGATGCAACCCATGCTCAGTGTGAAGCCTTACGGGCTCTAGGTGGTAAAGCCTAGGGTTTCACTTCCCCCTCTATCTCTTTCTTTGCAAGGGAATCCACAAAACTCCCCTTGACAGAGAAGACCGCTTGCCCCTCCTCCCTTTGTCCCTTTGATCTATGCCAAAACCCATGAGGCCGACTACTGAGCCGCCAGCCCCAAAGGGACCAACAGATAAGACCGCCAACCCCATGGGGTTAGCAGGGTCCCCCGCCGGCCCTGTTTAGCCCTGCCAAAACCATTCCCGGCCCTGCCCGACCTCCGTGAAAACCTGTCGGACATCCTGGAGCCCATCTAACTTCTTCGGATTTGATCGCAAGCACTTAAAGACCTTATGTTTGAATAGTACTCTTTATCTTTGCATGGGAATCAAGTGTCGATTGGATTGGCACTAATTATATTCATCTTTGGCTTGCAACCGCATAGATCTATTGACATATCCCCGGGTGGGATCGTTCCTTTGAAATAAGTTTCATTAGAATATGTTTCTTCGATTGATAAGTAGTTGGTTTTGATTAGGGCCTTCAACAATACATGAACTTTATTATTGAAAACAATTTTGAGCCTTGAAAACCTTTTGATTGAAATACTTTTGGGACTACTCGATCATAATAGTAAAAGTAGAACTTCCTTGGCCAACAGAGGCCTCTTGGCTTCCCGTTCACCCCTGTGAATTGCTTTGCGCTATAGGATTGCAGTTGCTACCCGAATCATTGAATAAATATCTGGTTTAAATATATTTATAATTGAAAGTGAACCATTATAATTCATATTGGACATTACTTCTAAGAATTTAATTGCTAATCTTTTAAAACTCCTCATATAAGCAACCAGCATTTCTGTCCTACATCACATCCATTCTCATAATCGACTCCACAATGAGGTGGCTTTCTTGGATCTTAAGAAACAACAGTGAGGCCATATCCACAAAAGTGAGTTTTTGTAAACAGGAAAATGTCCCAGTGTGATTTGCATCAGTGTCTGGCATGTGTCTCCCACAAGTACACATACACATTTAAAACTCAGCATATTATATTATATGCTGATCAAAACCTTATTTTGGTAACTTCGTGCTTTGAAGCACCTCAAAGATCATTGGAAGTTAGATTGCATGACATGTTACAGAATCAAAACTTTTATAAGAAGTTAAGCATATGTTTTGTAACTAATATCATACCTTGTATGAACTTGTATATAGCTTCTTTGATGATAATCTAAGAAATTGTGTAGATATGCACTCAGATGCTCTACGGTAGCTAGAATACCTATTTTCAGAATCGATTAACTCCTGGGACATGGCATCCACTTGCTCCTTAGCCTTCTCAGACTATGTAAAGAAATTGAGTAAATTAAAATCGTTAGGAAATGAATAAGTAAGAATTTAGGTTACAACCTCCATTAGAGAGTGATCCCGCTCGGAGAATGCAGCAGCAACACAACTCTGGAAGAACTTCACCTGTTTCTCTACTTCTTTATTCTACACCAGCAGAACAAAATTGACAACTCACAGACCTGCACGAGATAACTTCTTCCAAAGGTTTGAAGAGGTGATATAACAGAACATTTTAATATCTGGAAGCTCAACTACTAAATGAAACAATAAGAAAGAGCTATACAAGTTTCCATAGTTTTTTAAATTCAAAGCCATATGTTGTGGCATAGGAGTTTGGTATCGATCTGATGAAATCGATAACAATCACATTTCAATTGATTATCCAAAATGAAGAATTTAGCAACTACCCACAAGAGAATAGATTGGCCAAGTGAAAGAGGTGAAATTTTCAGCCAAATTGCTGGAATTTCAACAATAATCAGCAATAAACAATGCTTGCAATAAGAACTTTATTGAATAAAAACTTATTTCACCCATTACAACCCTCTTGATTAATCGAACACTAACGATACTAACCCTCCGGCATATCCACATAAAAATAGTACTAAAAAACTTAAAATATAACCCCAGAATTAAACTAGGATAGCACGCATAGCGGAATCTAGAAATTTTTCTACCATTACAGGATATTTTCACCGATTGTCTGGAATTTATTTGCACGTTTTTCAAGAAACTTTTTGTAGAAAACAGCAAACAAGGACATAGAGTCCAAACATGCACTCTTTATGTGCCTCAGCCCCATTGAGGTTTCTAAAAGTCAGTCACAGACTCACAGGAGGGAGTACCACCTCCCATATGGAAGCAGTCGGAGGACTCCTCTCCACCCGTGGGTGTGCTCCGAGGGTGAGGCATCCCCAAACTCCATACCCACAGGGAGAGGAGATTGCACCATATTTCATAAAACTTGGAACGAGGACCGCACACGTCGGTGTGAACAATATCACACAAACCATTCTTCCTTTGTGATTGCTTTTAGAAGGCTACTTGGTGATGCCTTCCAAACACGTAATCATTACATGAGCCAAGGGACATCGACCCAACATCAGAGAAGATCACCTCCTTCTTAGCTAGAACTTTCAAACCTTTCGCTCATATGTGCAAGCCATCGGTGCCACAGATTCAGAGTAGATCCATTCCCGGTCACATTCAAACCATCCTTGCACAACATCGTCGTCGTCTTGTACGAAATGCAACAAGATTCTTCCTTGGCTACGACCATTGAGCCTTTGGTGAGCCTCCAAGCTCCATCACCGAATTGGCTAACATACCTTTGTTGGTTCAAGGCAAGGCCGGACATGAAGTTGAGGCAAAGGTCGGGGACGTCTCGTACATCCTTCAATGTCAAAGTGCATCCTACATTGGTTTTGATGCTCACACAATGGATCTTCGAGAAACTGTTATTTCCCATCTTCACATTGCCAAAATCTCATGCCTTGTACGTAGTGAAAAGATCCCTCCATGGTTTAGCATTGTAGGAGGCTGCCATGTCCACCACCCATTTGATACCTGGATCGTCAATATGTAGACGTTCCTCATCATCAAACAAAACCACCACTCCATCTTCACTCGTGATAGTAGCGGTAGTCTCTTCCCTTTTATATGGGTCATTCCCCTCTTTCAACTCCTTCTTAAGCTTTTAGCAATATCTCTTTATGTGGCCTCCATGCCACAGTAATAGCATGTGAATTTACCTTTTAACTTGGACCATGCTTGAGATTTTTCACTCCCATGAGACTTTTGATTTTGCTCCTCCCTCTTGTCTCATTGACAAGTGCTTGTGGTTGATCGGTGCCTGCTGCCTTTCTCCTTTTATCCTTATTAAGGATACTACCCATAATTATGCTCATCATGAGCTTTCCATCCGGAATTGAGTTGCTCACGTACACCACCAGTGTCCCCCAGGTATCCGGGAGAAAACTGAGAAGGAGCAATGCTTCCAACACCATCTTTATGACCATCAATTGGTTAACAATGCTCTGAACCTCGTCCAGATGTTCAGTGATAGAACCCCCTTCCCGATACTTCATGTTAACAAGATTTCGAATCAAGAAAGCCTTGTTTCCGACGATCTTCCTTTCTAACAGCCCTTGAAGCTTGTTCCACAGAATGTGTGTCGGAGTCTATGTAGACACATGGCAGAAGGTACTGTCATCCAACTAGCAACCATTGCCTAATCGTTCAAAAGGTCTTCCGGTTCATCAGTTTCCATTGCTCCTCGGATAGATCCTTTGGCTTGGTTGCATCTCCCTCAATGGATGCATAGAGATCCTTGTAGTATAGGATGTCTTCCATCTTCGGCTTCTATATCAACTAGCTCGATGCGTTGAGGCTTACCATCTGAGTATTGTTGTTCTCCATCTTGAATCTAAACATATCGTGTCACAATCTTGCTCGAATACCACTATTACGGAAATTGAGCGATTTACTCGATAACAATCGATCTCAGGTACAAATAGGATGGGATCACAAAAAACACAATACAATCGAAAATAAACAATCACAGAGAGATACATGATTTAAGGTGGTTCACCCCAAACTGGGCTATGTCCATAGTCACAAAAATCGCCAAATAATTGAAAAAAACGCGTTTAAATCGCGCTCTACCCCCCTGCCGATTTATAGCCGATTTTACCCCCGAATTAAACGTGTCACAAAAATCGACGATTTTTTGCCCTTTTTTTCAAAAAATCATGATTAAAACGGACCGAATTGGTAACACAGTAATAACCCGTTATGTTGTCCCGCGGGTTATCATAACACCGGTCCACTACAAGGCACAGGGGTCGGGGTGCTCGGGATTTATTTCCGCTCGGGCCGCTCGGTTGCTCCTCTCTTTCGATGAGACGAGGCTAGGGTTCGCATGAGCGGCGGCCGGCGGCACCACCAAAGATCCTCTCCTCCGTTGGGGTTTGCATGAGTGGCGGCCGGCGGCACCACCAGATATCCTTTCCTCCGCCGGGGCTAGGGTTTGCAAGGGAGGGGACTGGCGGCACCACCACTCCTTCGATCCGCCTCTCTCGTCCACTCTGCCTCCTCTAGCGACCCACTCCTCCGCCGAGGCTCTGGATTTTGGCCAACGGCAGCACTCTCCTCCGCCGGGGCTCAAGGTAATAGGATACCCTCACGCCTTTCCTTTTCGTTCTCATCTTCTTCCTCTTTCCCTCATCTTCTTCCTTTGAGATCTTCTTCTTCCTTGTATGTGTGTGTCTGCATACCCACAGCAGGCCGGAGCCTCTTCCCTCGTGGCCTCGTCTCATTGCTACTTCTGTGTGTAGACTGTGTGTAGGCAAGCCTGACCTAGCAACGCCAGGACTTTTATTGAATTGCAGTCATCGCTTTTTAGCCCTAATTTCAGCCTTTCAGGTATAGATCAAGGCTTTGAATACATCAATTGTCGGTTTGTGTTGTTTTCTCCATCGTTGTTATGCTCTTCAGTCTTCACTATAGAAGAATTAGGCTTACATTTTGCAAGTTTTGTTTGACTGTATGTTTTCATCGCTGAATACTGCAGCGTGTGCTATGATGTTATCTAGTTGCAAGCAAAGTGGCAAATGATTTTGTTTATTGCATCATCTTGTTTTTATTTATGGATAATGATATTAAATTGTAGATTTTCGCAAAACGCCTAGAGGAAGGGATCCCTTTTGGGAATATTTACAAGAAGGGAGGGAAAGATTCGGTGTCTATTCTGCAAAGAGTTGTTTGTTGGTTCTATAACAAGGATGAAAATCCATCTATCAAAGATAACAGGGAGGGATGTTTGTGCATGTCCATCTGTACCTGATGGTGTTTGTGAAGCAGCAAAGAAATCTATAATTGAGATTGACTCAAGGAAGAAGCCTAAGGTATCAGATTTTTTGAGGCCAACGTCATCAACACCATCATCAGTTGGTAGTTCAGGATCAATGACATACTTTTTGTAGTCTTTCAAGAGAAGGAGTGTCTGGAGTGCATCAACTAAAAATCAATGAGTTGATTAAAAAAAAAGAGAAACAGGTTGCCGACAATCTTATAGTGAAGGCTATGGTAGCAAATAACATTTCCTTCAATCTACTAAGATCTGAAGAGTTCAAAGAAGCATTAGCTGCTGTTGCAATTGTTGGTCCTGGATATTTTCCCCCTAGCAGTGAGACGGCTAGAACGAAGATATTGGGATATTGGAAAGGTGAAGTGGAAGAATATATCAAAACGATGAAAGAATCATGGGCGCATTCAGGATGCACCTTAATGTCAGATGGGTGGACTGACACAAGGAAGAGACCACATTTGAACCTATTGGTTACTTGCCCTAAGGGAACCGTTTTTCTGAAATCGGTATGCACGGTTGGAAGGAAGAAGGATGGAAACTTCATTGCAGACTTCATATGTTCCGGGATTGAAGAGGTGGATCCAAACAATGTTGTGCAAGTGGTGTCGGATAATGCATCCAATTATGGTGTAGCGGAAGCTATCATCGAAGAGAGATATCCACATATCTTCAAGACTTCATGTGCGGCACACTGTTTAGATCTTATTTTGGAGGAGATAGATGAATTGCCTCATGTGAAGCCTATTCTAGCATCTGCAAGAAAGATTGTAAAGTTCTGTTACAAGTATCAACATGTTTTGGATTTGATGAGATTGCATACTCATGGTAGAGAGATGAAAAGGCCGGGTGCAACTAGATTTGCAACCGAATTCCTATGTTTGCAATCAATCATCAAAGAAGAACAAGCACTTCGATTCATGGTCGCTTCGAATGAGTGGAGGTCTCTTCCCCAAAGCAAGATTGAAGAAGGTGTAGTTATGCAAATGACAATCCAAGGTAGTGAATTTTGGTTAATTGGAAAGGAGATAATATATAGTGTTGAACCTTTAGTGAGGGTGTTGAGGATGGTTGATGGTGATGGTTCCACAATGGGTTATTTATATGAAAGCATGGATCGTGCAAAAGAAGCAATCAAGGAAGTTTACAAAGGGGATGATGAGAAGTATATGCCTTATTGGAAAATCATTGATAAGAGATGGAACAAGACATTACATAGCCCTCTACATGCCGTTGCCGGTTTTCTCAATCCTAGCTTGTTTGTTTCCAAATTGGTGAAAATGGATAGAGAAGTAAAAAGCGGATTTGAGAAGGTTTTACAAAAGATGGTGCGAGAAAAACTTTTCTTACCGAGATCAAATTCTACCACCAAAAATATCCAAAGATATTTGCACCTTTGGCAATCGAGTCCTTGAGCATAGAGCATCTAAGTGCGTATTCTTTTTTTTACTATAGTTTTTTAAAGTTTGATTAGTTTGTTGCTTGGTTGTTTTTATGATTTGATAATTGGGATTTTGTATTTGTATGCATTGTGCTATATAGGAGTTTGGTGGCACATGTGGGGAGATGAGGTTCCAACTCTTCAACGGTTGGCAATCAAATTGCATAGTCAACCATGTAGTGCTTCGGCATGCGAAAGGAATTGGAGTGCTTTTGATGCCGCACACACAAAGAAGAGGAACCGGTTGGAACCCAAGAAGCTACATGATTTGGTTTTCGTTCGAATGAACTTACATTTCATGAAGACAACCAAAGATAAAGAAGCCAATGATTCTCAGCCGATCAATGTGGAGAACATATTGCCTTTCGAGGATGTGGAGGGGGAAGTCGATCTCGAAGATGTCCAACTTTCTTCCGATGATGAGTTTGATGACATGGAATTCTTGGAGGATGAAGAGAATGAAGCAAAGGAGGATGATACTAGTTTGGCATTGGATGCTCTTGATGACATGATCGATGCTTAATTTTTATTTTCTATTATATTTTGATGAGTGACAATTGAACAATGAACATCTTAAGTTTTATAATATTTTATTTTGGGATGGCGTTATCAACTTAACATGTTGTTAGTAACTTAGTATGTTACTTTATCATTTTGTTGTTTCTTTGTTGCTTACTTGCTTACTTGCATTTGGTAGTAACTTTGTTAACTTTTCTTGCTTTCTTATCATCTTTAAATCACGTTCGAAATGTCTTAGTTGCTTAAATAGTTAAATGTAGGCCAAAACTTTGTTGATTTGTTGTTGTTGATCTATCATCTTTATATAAGTCATGTAAAAATGTCTTAGGTGCTTAAATGTAGGCTAAAAACTGGAATTTTGAAGGCCCCGAACTTTCTGATTTTTTCCAAATTTTACGCTCGCCGATTAAAACCCGAACCCATTTTTTTCCCCAACTTTTACCCGTTTTTTTCCCGAACTTTCCGATTTTCGCCGAACTTTTCCGAGTTTTTCCCTCGCCGACTTATTGCTGAACCCGAACTTTGTGACTATGGCTATGTCCACTGTCGTCGGAGCACTCGAGAAGTCTTCACTATGAAAGAGAAAAAAATGTACACCCAAGTACCCAACACCTTCTTCTCCAGACAAAGCACTCACATCCACAACAAGCCTCCTTCAACTCCGATCTTCACTCTGTGGAAGATCGTTGGCTTGATCCTTATCTCCATGGAAGAACCCATGCCGTCAGGAGATCCCTCTTATTGGCTCTCTTAAAGTTGTCTACAATGACTTCTCAATGCATCATACTCCCAAAGACAGCTCTTATAGGTTTTAATACAAAACCCTAATTAAAACTCATCCCATAATTCATGTAGCCCGACTCCAATTCGCCCAGGTGCATGTACGATCGCACGGGCGCCCAATCCTACAGCTTTGGGAGCAAAGCCTGCAAAGGGTTCGTCCGGGTGCCCGCTTGTGTTAGAATCTCCCATACCCTGTATAAACTTCGCCCAGGCACCCGGGCAAATCCTGTCAAAAACCCGAGCGAAGTTTACACATGTTCTGGGAGCAGAACCGCACTGGAGGGCGCCAGGGCGAACCTGTCGGGAGCCCGAGCAAACCCTGTTCAGGCTCCGCTCCCAGAGCTACAGAATTGGGCGCCCGGGCTGATCGGATACGGGCTATAGGAATTCTGGGATGGGTTTTGATTACGGTTTTATATTAAAACACATGAGAGTCGTCTTCGGGAGTATGAATATTATAATGCATTAAGAAGCCATTGTAGACAAATTTGGGAGCGAAGGAGAGGGATCTCTTGACGGCTATGATTCTTCCACGGAAAGAATGATCAAGCCGGCGATCTTCCACGGAGTAAAGATTGGAGTCGAATGAGGCTTGTTGTGGAGGTGAGTGCTTTGTCTAGAGAAGAAGATGTTAGGTGTACATTTTTCTCTTATTCATAGTGAAGACTTCTCGAGTGCTCTGAAGACGGTGGGCGTAGCCCGGTTTGGGTTGAACCACCTTAACTTTTGTTTCTCTATGATTGTTTATTTTTTATTGTATTGTGTTGTTTGTGATCTCATCTTGTTTGTCTAGGAGATAGATCAATGTCGAGTGAATCGTTCGACTTCTGTAACAGTGGCATCAAAGTCAAGTTGGGCCAAGATCTGTTTAGATTCAAGATAAAGTGGTAGTTTTATTTGATGAGGAGAATTAACTACATGTTGCCGATCCGAAAATCGAATAAGTGGTGGACACAGCTGTCTCATACCACGCTACACCAAGGAGGGATCTTTTCACTATATACAAGGCAGGAAACTTTATCAATGTGAAGATGGAAAATAGCAGTTCTCGAAAATCTATAGTGTGGGTGGTGTGTGCATCAAAACCTATATAGGATGCACATTGACATTGAAGGATGTACGACACATCTCCGACCTTCGCCTCAACTTAATGTTCGGCCTTGCCTTAAACCAGTGTTTTAAAAAACTCGCCCCGGGGTACGCCCGGGGCGCGCCCCGGGGTGGGGCGGTCCTAAAACGCCCGGGGCGGCTCAATCTGGGGCTTTTTTCCTGTGGGACTTAAGCCCCGAATGCCCGGGTACGCCTTTTACGCCCCAATGGCCTGGGCTTACGCCCCACTGGAGTTTGTTTGCATAGTTGAAAAAAAATGATTTGATTGCTACCGTGTGATCTTTTATATGTGTCTTACTCTCTTGGATGACGATTATGACATTTTTTGAAACTAAAGTTGTTTTAAATTGGTTATATATCATGTATAGAATGATAGAATCTATGGAATATAAACGTAGATAGTTTGAATTTTGGTTAGAAATTTAGAATTAGATCTTAAATGATGTTGAAAGACAATGATAAGTTCATTTTTATTATCATTTTGTATATATTTGTGTTTTATCAACCAATTTTGTAGGCTTAAATGCTTTGTTTGTTCATAATATTTTTTATTTTGTTTGTTTTTAATCTATTTTTCCTATTTATATAATATGTTTTATTTCTATATATTTTTTAAATTAAAAAATGAAAAATTCGTGGGGCTTACGCCCCACGCCCTGGGGCTTACGCCCCGCCCCACATCAGGCAAAACGCCCTGCCTTACGCCCCCGCCTCTAAAAACACTGCCTTAAACCAGCAAGGGTATGTAAGCCAATTAGGTGATGGAGATTGGAAGCTCACCAAAAGCACAATGGTCGTAGCCAAGAGCAAATCTTACACATATGAACGAGAGAGGTTTGGAAGTTCTATGGTTCTACCCAAGAAGAAGGCAATATTCTTTAATATCGGCTCGATGTCTCTTGGCTTATGTGATGATTGTGTGTTTGGAAAGCATCACCGAGTAGCCTTCCAAAAGTGACAGGAGAGGAAGAATGGTTTGCTTGATCTCGTTCACATCGACATGTGCGGTCCTCTGGACGTGGAAACACTTGGTGGAAATCACTACTTCCTGACATTCATCTTCATCGACAACGACTCAAAGAATGTATAGTTTATTACCTTCGCTCCAAAGATCAAGTATTTGAATGCTTCAAAACTTTTCATGTCAAGGTTAAACGAAAAACAGGTAGGGCTGTTGATGGGCTCAAGTTGGGCCCGATTTGGGCCTAGTTTGGGCATAGTTAGCTTGGGCTTTGGGCCGAGCTGGGCTCGAACATTCAAGCCCGACTGTATTATGGGCCAGGTATGGACAACCACTAGCCCGGCTTGAAGTCCAAACCGAAGCCCGAAATATTATATATTTTTTAAAATACAATGAATACATAATCTTAAAAGCGCCTACTTTACATATATCAAAGCCTCGGACTTCAAGAGCATTAATTAACATATATACTTTTCATGTAAATCATAATCGAGACTAGTTTTTACTTTTATTATGTGATCATGAGAAGAAAAAAAGAATTAGGTCGGGCTTGGGTTTGGGCTTGGGCATGGCTGGGCTGGGCGCGTGTGACGCCCGCGGACCCGGACAAAATAGCCGCTCCGAAATGAGTTGGCTCTCACCTGCCTTATTTTAATTTTTATTTCTGATTTTCTCCTTTACATTTATTTCTTTCGTTTTATTTTTTCTAGTTATTGCTGCACATTGCATGCTAGCCATTACTGCATGCTAACTGTTACATACAACAGAGAGACGGGATTAATAGGCCTCATTTATGCCCATACATTACTCCCCTTCTCCAGCCTTTGGTCACTGCACAGAGGCCTATGTAATGCCCTGTACAACAGTAGAGAAAGACACAAAAAGTAGTATTCCTTCCTGCACTCCGAGAGGTTCTCTCTTCTTCCTCTACGATCCGAAAGGTTGTCGACCGAGTTACCCCTCCATTCCGAGAGGGTCTTCTTCCATTGCTTCCTTTTCTACTTTCGAGATTTACTGGGTTCCTGAAAGTCATTCGAGGTTCGCAAAGCCTTCTTGAAGCTGTGCTGACGAGAAGGTCGTCTGACTGGGGTCGTCATATCTCCGAGATCAATTGGCACGAGAGCTGCATGAGACGGGGTAATAAGATTATTGGGACAGCACCTAACGCGATTCGACCATCAGGCCAGAGTTTCTAACTCTCCACTTTTCCTATTGTTAGATTCAATTAAATCGATTTGCATCTAATACTAAACCCTAAATAATTAGAGATAATTTATTTAGGATCTCTCTTTTAGAAAAGTTCGGCAAGGTGCATAACAGTTCCATAGAAATACGGGCTTAATTTGGGCTTGGCTTCATAACAGGCCTGGTTTGGGCCAAGCTCGAAAATTTTAATTTGGGCCCGGGCCAAGTATGGGCACACACTCATAAGTTTGGGTCGAGCCGGGCCGGGCATGGGGTGACCCGGCCCATTAACAGCCCTAGAAACAGTCAAGCTCTAGAAATGCCTCCGTAGTGACAACGAAGCCAAGTACAATCTAAAGTTTTTCAAGATTATTGTGCTCAACAAGGCATTCTCCATGAGAAGACCGTTCCCCGTACTCTACAGCAAAATGAGGTGGCGGGGAGGATGAATCGCACCATAATGGAGAAAGTGAGGTGCATGTTGACATGAGAAGACTGTTCCCCGTACTCCACAGCAAAATGAGGTGGCGGAGAGGATGAATCGCACTATAATGGAGAAAGTGAGGCATGTTTTCTACGGCAAAGCTATTGAAGTCCTTTTAGGGAGAAGCAGCTCAGACCGCTATTTATCTCATTAATCGGTCCCCTTCAGCTCTGTTGGAAGGTAAAATACCAAAAAGTGCATGGACAAATAAAGATGTGTCATACACTCACTTGAAGGTGTTTGGCTGCAAGGCACTCATTCTCGTGCCCAATAAGCAAAGATCGAAGCAAGAAGAGAGAGAGCAAGTCCGTGCATTTTTATTGGCTATGGTGACGAGGAGTTTGGCTCAAGGTTGTTTGATCCCAAGTAGAAGAAGTTTGTTCGAAGCAGTGATGCGATCTTCTACGAAGATCATAATATTGCCAGACTTGGAGAAAGCGGAATATCCAAAGAGGACAGGGTACGATGCACCCGATCTCACTCATGTTCCTCATTCATTGCCACGTTGATGATGTGGAAGGGGCATACAAAGAAGAGTCGGTTGATGGGGAGCCAACCGGAAATGAAAAGCATGTAGAAGAAGAACTAACTCCTCCTCAAGAGGTTATAGAGCCTCAAGTTTGAGAATCTACAAGGGAGCATCGGTCGTCTACGAGATACTCCAATGATGAATACATCCTGATTGCTAGTGAGGGGGCGCCGGAAAGCCTACAAGAGCTTTAACACATAAGGAGAATAGTCATTGAATGAAGGTTGTGCAAGAGGAAATATCTTTTTTGCATAAAAATGACACCTTTGAGTTCGTGGAAATTTCAAAAAGGGGAAAGGTCGTTGAAGACCAAATGGGTTTACAATCTCAAGCAAGATAGCACCGGGAAGACTGTGATGTACAAGGTCCGTCTTGTGGTAAAAGGTTTTGAGCGGAGGGAAGGCATCGACTTCACTGAGTTTTTTCTCTCGTGGTGACGATGACATCCATTCACCAAGAGGTGTTGGGCTTAGCAGCAAGCATGGATCTCGAGATCAAGCAACTAAATGTGAAGACTGCAATTCTTTATGGTCAGTTGATAGAGGAAATCTATATGGCACAGCTGAAAGGTTTCGTGGTGGAGGGTAAGGAACAGTCAGTGTACCGGTTGAAGAAGAGCCTCTACGGACTCAAACAAGCCCCGCGCAATGGTACAAGAAGTTCGACTTATTCATCGTGAGTCATGGATACAACTATACAAGAGGACATCCACAGATCACTGTGTTTATGTCAGGTATTTTTCGGAAACCAACTTTATCATCCTATTGCTTTATGTCGATGATATGTTAGTTGTGCGTCAAGACTATAATATGATAAACAAGTTGAAAGATGACCCGTTCAAGTTCTTCGGCACAGTATTTGGGGCCTGCACAGTAGATGGTGGGTATAAAGATTGAGCGTGACAAGAAGGCTCAAAAGGTTTAATTATCACAGGAGGCGTACATTGATCATGTGCTTGCTACATTCAATATGAACAGTTGGTGCTTGATAGCCTTTTGAAAAAAAAAAAGGCAAGAGTTAATATAAGGAATTGCATTTGTCTCTGTGGAATAGATTACAACTTTAAAAGCCAAAGAGCAGAAATGAAGCAGTTATTGGCCTCAGGGTTCTTTCATTAGTAGCAATATCAAATTTGCCTAGAATTGTTGATGTGTGGTCTAGGGTAGGATTTATGAATAGTTATCATGGAGTAAACAGGCTTATATTCTTACAAAAAAATATAATTTTTTAGTAATATTTTAATGGATCATATGCAGCTTATGCTTATTATATCCCTTTGCTGGTCTAAAGCCATATGACATTATCTGGTGGGTGTGAACATAACTAAAGCACTTCTTGTACTCATCATTGTGAAAGCATTAACATGAACTTAAACTTCAAAAAAAAACTGGTAAGGTCCCACTACAATACAAAGTTGAGACAAAATGTCTTGGTAGGACAGTTGCAAAAGATGGAAAATATGGGAAAGAGAAGCAGCGGTACCAGATTGATAAGTTGATATGAAATATGTATGGCAAATGTGAAGAACGAGGATATGAGTGTGGTACAAAAGAAGGATTTGGAAGGAAATAGGTCGCAGAGAGTATAAACAAAGTAGTTAGAGTTTTAATCAAAATCATAATTCAACTTGCCTAAGTCTTCACGTCTTCCATACAGTAACAAACTATTGAACATATGTTCCCGCTGCATGCACAATCTGTGTTCTTTATCGGTCATTCATTTTTTTTGTATGGCCCGGTAATACTATGAACTACAATTCCCATAAAACAAGTACATGAAGAAGCACAATCTAATCGCATTCGCAACTTGAAAGAAACACCAAGCATCACATTTAACATATACATTACAGAATTTAACTCTGCAAAGTCAACCAAATGAAATCAGAAATATTATATATACCTTCAAAACTTCCGCACTATGTAAATCGGCAAGCTGGGTCTGACACAGACAATATAAAGACATGAAACACAATTTAAAAGATAAAGCCAAAGTATTATGATTTAACAGAAGTGGAGGAAAACTTTGATTTGATAAGCTTCTGTAAGCTCCTCTTGAAGGTTCTGCTTATCCCTTGTCAATCCAGCCAACTTCTTTTTTAAGCTATCAATCTCCTGCTCCAAACCAGCTGTCCTGATAGGGCATTAGTTTGAATGTTCGTTTCTTGAATAAATTACTCAGCAAGACCAGCCAGGATCAATAAACAATCTAGATAAGTGCACACCTCTGAAAATGCATTCGAGTTGCCACAGCGAGATAGCCAGGGCCAGCTTGTTGCATGCATAATAGTTCAATATCTTTCCTCAGTTCATCACGTTCTGCCAAGTAAGACTAGTTAATACCGATCGTGATGGCCGTCAGTCATATGGGCATGCATATAGGAAGAAAACGTCTTCAGCATCAAGGCACCACAAGTAAGTCCATGGACTAGGGTTTCTGGAGTAAGGTCAACATGGACTCTGCATCACAAGGTCATGAATTCTTGTATAACATTCAGGCCACAGGTTTGATCCCATTATGCCCATGTGAGTGCCTATGCACACCCGTGTACAAGAGGGAGAGACTCCAACCACTTTCTATTTTATTGCATGTTTTCGGTTAGACCTCAAAATGGTCAGTGCATGGGAAAAAAAGAACTGGATTGCATTAGCCTCAAAATTAGTACTTGCCATAGTGTTTAAAATAATTCTAGAAACACTTGTACTTGCAAAAAGTCCTATAAGCACCAAAGCTAAAAGTCGCAAGAGTATGTCTAGGACTCCCCACCAAAACAAGCATGTCATACTGCAGAAATGAACATGTCGCCTTAATAAGTTTGCTGACTAAATCAGTTTGCATAACGTTATCTCATCATCATTGTTTTGAAAGTGGACATCTTGACATTTTAAGTAGGGCTGCAAAAGAACAAAGTTGTTCATGAGCAGTTCACAAACAAACTCGATAAAAGCTCGTTCAAGATTGTTCGATTACTAATCGAACCAAGCCCAAGCCTAGAGTTTAGCTCATTTAATAAATGAGCCATGTTCACGCAGAGCAATGCTCGGCTTGGTTGGGCTCTCGAACATGCATGTTTAGGGCTTGTGAGTAGGCTTGTGAATAGGCTCAGAAAAGGCTTGAATAGACCATAATATCAAAAGTCTAAGCTTTTGACTGAGTCTGTAGTTCGTGAACTAGCTCGATAAAGGATAGTTCGAGTTTGTTCAATTGCTAATTCCTTCATAAGTGCGTTGGCATATGAGTAGAGACCCAAAAACCAACCCAAGGGCCCAAGGCAGTCAACCAAATGGCAGGCATGTTAGGAATAAGAGAAAGATGGAGATGGAAAAGAAGTGAACCATACTTTCACCTATAATATAAAAGAGGAAATGTTTCCTCCCTCTGGTACTTCCTTGGAGTGCCCTTCGAAATTTCCACTAACCAAACAAGCCACACGCTCATGTTCTTAAAGAGAGTTTCATCGTTGTTTCCTAAACTACCTTCGGAGATACAAATTTAGAGAATAGTACACCAAACTTTGGCTTAGTATAATACACATTGTTCCACCAGTGACAAACTTCTCAAAAGAGAAGCATCTCATGCTAAAGCCTCTCAACTGGCCTATTAATGCAGGAGAAAGTACATATTCACATAGGTACTTCTATGTGCGATCACAAAAATGAAAGAGAGAGAGAGAGAGAGAGAGAGAGAGAGAGAGAGAAAACAAAGGCAAATTGGGAACTTTAAACCATTGAAGTTCAATTTAAACAACTTAATAAATTATAGGGAGGACTCCTTGTTGTATGGAGTCTATGGACTAGAAAAATAAAAGACCAACACAACTCCAATACATATTGGTTTTCCTTTATACATTATTAAGCAATTGTACAAGGAAAAGGCATAAAACTTGCTTACAACATGTGGTCTTGGAGGCCCCAAATAGAAACCCATGTTCAATAAGTAGAGAGGGGAGAGAGTCCATGTGCGATAAGGAGAGAGAGAGCGAGAGAGAGAGATTATGTGAAGGAGTGACGAGAAAATACGTGAAAAGCGACGCGAGAGAAGAGTTTGGTGGCCTTTTCCTGTAGGTGCAATCCACTGGAAAAGAGAAACCACAAGAATCTTTTTATGTGATTCCTTCTTGTGGCTGAACTCTTAATACATTCCTAAGGGTCCGTTCTTTTGGCAAGTAAATAGGTTGGACATTGATTTACCCGGGTAATCTCACTTTGTGCCATGTTCTTTTGTCCAATGTCCCGGGTAAATGGATTTCCAAGATTCCTTTTTTTCCTAGTTTGGTGGCACATTAAAGTCCCCAAAAATTGGTCGGACATTATTTACCCACCACGGACAAGACACTATTTGCCCATCACAGAATATTTAGATGGATTTACCGAGCAGAAAAGAACATGGGACACTTAATTTTCTGATATATCATTGTCCTTGCCCATGTCTCAAGCAAACGAATTTCCCATCCCATTTATGTCTCGCCAAAAGAACGGGCGCTAAAAAAATTTCTGTATAGTTTTTCCCACTCCATAGTTCATGTTTGAATATTTGATCTAGTTTCTAGTTTTTAAACATAAAGAAGGAAATTCAATCAATTTCCCAAATGGGTTTCCACGGAAACACCTATGAAGTGGGAAATGTGTTCTAATAACTAGGGTGAAATTAGACATAAAGACTTGCATTAGAATATTCAAGGAATTGAGAAAACCTTAAGGACAACCTCGGTTCATAAGGAAGATTGGTGCTCATCGGAGTGGTCCACTTTAATAAATAAATAGAATATCACATACAATGCACAGTAGATAGAGTTAGCTCAACTATGTAATGATGGACAAAGTTTGGACCGGCCGACAATATTAGCATTTAAGATTCATGCCAACAACATGATACATATGAAGATCCATGAAAGATCTTGCTGTTAACATGAGCGTATTCCACGTGATATATATATTAGGGGTGTGCATCGGTTCGAAACCGACCTATTTAGGCAAAACCCAAACCAATCCAACCTTGGTCGGTTTTGAGGATTTTCAATCCGATCCAAACCGAACTAAGATTGGATCCAATCCAATCCAATTAAAGTCGGTTTGGATTGGATTGGATGGTCAGTTTAGGCATTGGACCATGTTCTTATTGGGCTCACCCCCCCCCCCCCCCCCTTTTCTATTAGGACCTAGTTCAAACTTAAAAAATAATAATTGTTATCAAATCATTAGGCCTAAATAAGATTTTTAACTGATTTTGAGTCATCCTACAGTAATGCAATAGTTGTTGGTAGCAAAGGTATATGAGGACATATGGTATATTTAATAAAATATTATATGTATATACATATGTCAGTTCGGTTCGGTTTAGGCCGGTTTTGAATTTACAAATTCGTCAACCGATCCAATCATGTCGGTTTTTTAAAAACCCAATCCAATCCGATTCATTGAGTGTGTCAAAACCGATCAAAATTGGTCGGTTTGATCGGTTTGGTTTGGATCCAGCACAACCCCTAATATATATATATATATATATATATATATATATATATATATATATATATATATATATATATATATATATATATATATATATATATATATATATATATATATATATAGAGAGAGAGAGAGAGAGAGAGAGAGAGAGAGAGAGAAATGCTAAAATGCGGCATGCGGTGTGTGCGGCGTCGCACCGCAGCCGTCTGATGCACCGCTGCGGTGCGTGCGCCGCACGCCGCATCCTAGCACGCCTCTATATATATATATATATATATATATATATATATATATATATATATATATATATATATATATATATATAGGGATGTTAGCATGCGATGTGTGCGGTGTGCACCCCAACCGACTGATGCACCCACCCTGTGCACGCCGCACACCCAAAGGCGCATCAGACGGTTGCGGGCACACACCGCACCCTAACATCCCTCTATATATATACTACTAATGCCCATGCCTGTCGGCACTCGAACGGCCGCCTTCGGCGGCCACCGTGTCCGCCTTCAGCGGAGAAACACTTTTGGCAGAGGCCCTCACATTCGACGAAGGCATCAAAATTCATTCGGAGGTGCCCACATTCGGCTAGGGAGACCATATTCGATCGTGGTGCCCATGTTCAAATAGCAATGATCATCACCAATAGGGATCCATCAAACCAGTCCACACTGCAGCGGCCGTCTTCGACGGCAAAACACATTCGCCCTGGGCGGCAAAATTAGTCATTGACACCCACATTCGGTGACACGATCACATTACTCAGACACCATGTAGGCAATAGCTACCCACAATAGTCGCTTGCTTGTTGCAGTTGTTCATCGTTTGCCCACCTCATCTTCCCACTACTTCCTCCAGCACCTAGCCTCACCATTCTACCCGCTTTGATTCAGGCGATGACCGGGCCGCCGCTGTCACACGACAAAAGGCCGTCGGCACAACCAATGCCATCGACCACCGCCATGTTGCCCACCACTAACACCGCCCTCTCTAATTAGTAACAATTGAGAGTAAAAAAAAATTATCTAAAATTTTAAATTAATTAAAAAAAAAGTATACACCTTCTTACATAGTTACATGTAACCATTGTTCAAATCATTATCTTTAAAAGGTAAAATTGGAACTTGAAAATTAAGCTTGCACTCCATATCTTTCTCACTCTCATGGTGCATGATAATTGGAACCGGAAAATTAAAATTTATGCAAGAGGAAAGAAAATATTCCTGAAAATGCAGTGATAAATTAAACACATATTGTAAAAGATTTAGGCATTTAGTATAATAAATATATATATATATATATATATATGTGTGTGTGTGTGTGTGTGTGTGTGTGTGTGTGTGTGTGTGTGTTGTGAGCCTGTGTCTATTCAAGTTGGAGTTTCTTAAAATGATGAAACAACAAAATGTTCATGAAAATAAACCTTCTTGCAGGGAGTTTCTTAAAATGATAGAAACAGCAAAATGTTCATGAAAATAAACCTTCTTGCAGAGATGCTGCGTTGTGGCAAGCATGTTAAGTATTTGGATTAGCTCATGTACAGTGGAAAAAGTAGTTTCCCACTGGGATAGATGTAATACATGTGAGTTTAGAACGTAGTTTACCGCATTGAGGTAACTGCAACCAAAATGTCACTGCACTTGCACCCGCAACCAACAAAGCACTTGAATTCAAAACTTCACCAACAAAATAATTCAATGACATATGACTTAGTAAGAAGGAAGACTGCCTTGATTTCTTCCAAGAATCGCTAGAGTTTTGAAGGTGCAGGGCCGCAAAATCAACGTAAAATTGCAACAAAGAAATAAGCAAACATGGAAATCACCTCAATCTCAGCTCCCCACAACACCACCAAAAAGGGAAAGGAGAATGGAAAAAAAAAAAGTGGTTGTACGCCTGTACCAAAACAGGGGATAAAACAAAGGAAGGGGGAGAAAAGGGGAAAAAAACAGGGAAATGCAATATTTCCACATTGTTGATATATTTCCATATCCGACAGTGTCGATTTATTGGTCGATATCGATTTTTTGAACCTTGAACCACCACCACCACCATAATAGATGTCCAACCCATTTAAAGTCCATGGTGGAAAAGACAGAAGAATTAAATGTCCAGGAAATTTATAAGGCATTTGCCCAGGGAAAAGAACATAGGACATTTGATCCTTTAACATTTAATTGCTTAGAAAACATATGTCCCCGGGACATTTAATTGTTCAAGACATCTAACTATCTAAGTCCGACCAAAAGAACAGACCCTAATGGGAACTTCTTTTCCTGTTTGATGCAAATACTCATCAAGCAAAATAAAATCATTCAGTTCATTTGTTTTAGTTGACTTTCCTTTCATATTGTGTGTTTCATTATGTCCTTCATAATTTACATAGTCTTAGATCTAGTACCTTTAGATTTTATGTGATTCCCTATTCTTTAATGAGCATCTGGTAAATCCCAAATAGAAATTTTCAGTTTATAAACAAGTGCATTCGAAATTATTTTTATAAATTTATCCTCCCAATCGGAAGGCATTGCTCAGTACCCAAACTCCACAATGGCAAGCAACTAATTTTTTTTGAAGTAGTCTAACAATATCAACCTTAAAACTCAAATATAACCATGACAGAAAGAAACAAAAGCGCTGAACTACAGCATAAGAATGCAGAGGATAATAGTGGAATACCTCGCTGAAGTTCTTCAATACGAAGAGTCAAGGATTCGTCATCACTTCCCCTTCCATCCATTTCGGCTAGAGGAAAACGAAATCCTAACGAGTGTTAGCTTTCTTCATGTCTTCAAATTTATAATTTCGTCATACAATGCCAACATCAAACTATCTTCATAACAAGTGACTTTTGCTGCTGTGCTTAAAAAGTGAGATATCAGAGACATGGGACAAAAAAAAGTTCCGATGTATATCACAAAATATAAAATATAAAAAACGCATAATGCATGAATTGTCTGGTACAAAAATGATAAGCATAAAATTAAATATCCCACCAAAAGCAAATTAAAAATCCCACCTAAGGCCAACTATAGAAGTACAATCAGAACGTAAGCCATAGAAGTACAATCCGATAGAAGGGAATGTGCATCCAAAGAAACTGAAGAAAAAATGAAAAACAAGAAAAAACACCCAGCGAGGAGTCACTGTGATCCAAAATGTGCTTGGACCAGTAACAACAACAATAGCATCCTTTCTTATTCCAAACAAAGTAGCAACTACAGTGGAAAGCTACATCAAATCATCTTTCAAATATGGCAATATATATAGTAGAAAGAATTGGGAACCCATAGGACACAGGGCCTTTCCTCTCATACTAGGGTTATGATGGTAGGTTGCAGTAATATCCCTCTTTGCTACTTTTATTTAGCTTTTTGTGTCTCTTGCACTGGTTTAGTTTTCTAGAAGTTGCTATTTATAGCCCACCTATCAATTTTGGATTTTTATCACGCAGTATTTGCGAAGAATGCTTTATTTTTGTTCCAAAGCTTATTACCGAGTGATTTGGAGTCTGAACTAGTATTCTAAAGAATCTAAACACTATTAATTTGGTAGCCCATGGCACAGGGGATGTCCATGTACTCTTTAGTCATGTGGCTAGGACATGATCACTCAAGGATCCTCAATCATCCTTCATCCTAATTTGATTGGACTCACTTAAGTAGGCCCGTCGTTACCTATACCTGTGTATGGCCCCATCCATCAGTGAGTCCAAAGAAAATCTAACCCATGAAGACCCTTTCCACTGGCCCCCACTACTCCCCTTTTACTTTCTTTCTAATCACCTTATGTCCTCTCTATTAGGTTGGTTGAAAGGCTCTAAAAGGGAGGGCCGGCGTCATCGAGAAAGATCATGATCAGAGAATAAAGTTCCCATTTTCGAGAGTTTTCCTTCTAATTATGTTCTTACCCTTTATTTGTGGATTTATTCTTTCTCTTATAATAATTTCCAAATTTACCTTTTCATCCCCACCACCATTCCTTGTCAATAGTTTGCACTTGGTGATATAACATTCGAGGAACAGAGGGCGTCTTCCAGTGAAACTTTCCAAAATGATAACTCATCTTTGAAGGTGTTCCTCCCACAAATGGAAACCATAAACATCATTGGGGAGATTTATCCTTGTTAGGTTAGTCTATCTTCCTATGAAGTCTCTATATCCCAACTTTTCATATATCTTTATATTCTTCCATAATTTGATCCAACTCTGCTAGATTTCCTGAAGATTCTGAAATATATATTGTCAACCTACCGATAGCTCTAAATTGGTAGGAATTGATCTCTTCTTGGCAGCAAAGTGCATATAGGTGATTACCCATATTTTCTGCAAATAACAAGTTATTGTTCGATCACATTAATGCAGATGTTGATGTTATATTGTGGTTCATATGCTCTTATTGAATAGCGAGATGTGTGCACATGATCTTTCATTGTTTCATTAATCAAAATCCACTCTTTAGCTCAATCTATGCATTAATTTTAGTAGTGTTGTCAAGACTGCCAGGCCTGCCTAGGCGAGGAGGTGCCTAAGCAAGGCCTAGACAATTATATTTTTTAGTGTTAAAAATTATATGAATAAGATAATTTCCAAGTTTGAACAAATATGAAGCATAATACCATCAAAAACTTCGAGTAAAGTTAATCAAACAACCTAAATCAATCATTATTATACAAAAAGAGTATTCATGTCATCATTGTCATGCTAAATCACTTAAATGTGAATACATAAAATCATGTATATCATGCATCATCGTCAACATGGAACAATCAATGAATCAAATTATGTTATTGTTAGAAAGCTAAACTTAGAAGTTAGTACACAAAGTCACAAACCATAGGTCCCTAACATTCAATGAAACAAATCAAATGTATATATAATAAACAAACCCAAAAAAATTAGCACAACCCTAAAATTGTAGGAATAGAAGCACTAGAAAGGATAAATCAAATGTATATAGAAAGACAATTCAAAGATAACAAACAATAACATTAACCCTAGTAAAAAAACATGATACAAACTCTAAATTAGGACATAGAGATAAATAAGTAAGAAGAAAGAGAAAGCAAATGGCATTTAAGTATATGGATAATAAGTACAAAGGGAAAGGAAACAAAATCAAATATTTAAAATATAAGAATATCTTTTTACACAGGTCGCCCGCATAGGCTGTGACCTAGGCAACTAGGCCCGAAAAGCCTAGGCGACTCCACCTAGGCGATACTTTGACAACAATGAATTTTAGAATTAATTAGTCGATGTTTTCCTATTTTTATGTTGAATTGTGTTTGAATTTGACTGTGCATACGTTTACAAAATCCCCATCTCCATAGTTAATTTTTGAATGCAGTATTTTGATTTGTTAGATTAGTTACGCATTAGTATTCTAATTTGTTGGATAATTACTTGCTGAAATTGATCCTAATATGCAGAAATTGATTTACTAAAATCTGGTTTGAGATTGAAGTTATCCCAAGCAAGTCCTAATACTTAAATGTTAGGAAACACTAGGTTCCCAAATCCTTCCCAAACATCCACCTGGTGCTTCTATTTCTTCGAGCTAAAACTTTATTTTGCATCACCTGGTATCAAAGAAAGTTCATCTTAGGATAATGTAGAATCTCTTTGTTGTAGAGCTTCTCTCTCTGGATCTTGGTGGTGGTGGTGAGTGTTATGGGAGATCCCCTCAAGGGGGGCTCCTCCCTATCTTCTTCCCGAGGTGGAGGCCTCGATCTAGCGGGTAATGGAGAGGAAGTACGGCTGGGATTGGAGGATGGTGCAGCCCGGCTGTTTCATCCTCCCCGAGCTCATACCATGGCGGAATTCATTGAGGCGGGCCGCATATCTGCTGCTATGGGATGTGCGGGAGGTGCGGGGTCTTCTTCCTCCACTTTAGCTCGAGGTGGTAAGGACTTGGGACCAAGGAATGGCGGGGGATCTAGATCTGGCGGGCGATCCAAATCTGATGGAGCATCAAGGTCGGGCACTGCAGATCTTGTGGGTAACTCTCCTAGTGGTACAGCAGATGAGAGTCTCCATGGGGACGCAATAGATGGTAGGATTGAGGTGTTCCCGCCTCTGAGTTTCTCCCCTCATAGCCCACGATCTTGTGGCTCTGCTGGGGAACAAATCCTGGCTGCAGGAATCCAGGCTGCAGTATGTGCACAGGAAGTGTTCGTCGATATGCCGAAGCAAAATTCAACTGCAGGAAACCGGGATGCAGACTATGCACCGAAGATGCTCGACGGTGAGCCCTCTGCTGAGGCTGCTGGTGGTCCATCTTCAAAGCAAGGTTCAGGTAATGTTTGGTGGATTCGCTCGCGCCTCCCCATGTATTCTCTATCTGCTGAAGAGATGAAGCTTAAATTTATTGAGCCCAGCTTTTTAGAGGGAAAGAAAGTAGTTGTGTGCCTTAGGGATGAACTTGCGAAGACGGAACTCTTTTGGGAGCACTCACTCGTGGGCTTTGTTCTCGGAAAAATGTCTTTCTTCCCTAATTTGAAGGCAACTGTGAAGTGCTTATGGCAGCCGAAGGGCAGTATGGAGCTGTTCTCACGAGAGAATGGGACTTTCCTCTTCCGGTTTGATAATCCACAAGATTGTGATCGGATCTTGAATGGGGGGATGTGGTATTATCAAGAACGATCCATTATACTCAAGCAATGAGTTAGTGATCAACAGTATGGATGGGAGTTCTTATCAAAAATTCCATTGTGGGTCAAGTTTCCAAATCTTCCTGAAAAATTTTGGTCTTTTGATGCTCTAAGCCGAATGGGAAGTGTGCTGGGTACTCCAATTGGGATGGATGCCCCAACGGCCGCCGCGGTTTCGCATAAGGAAGGAGGACGGATGAGTTATGCCCGGATCTGTGTGGAGATTAATATCGAGGATGCTCTCCATGATGAAGTCGAAGCTCATAATGAGATAGGTATTCTGCTTTCTATGCAAAGGGTTGAATACGATTGGAAGCCTACTCGTTGTAGAGCCTGTCAGTCGTTTAGTCATAGTGAAGATGATTGTACTATCCACCCCAAGATCTCCAAAAATTGGAAGAAATTTCAGTGGTCTGGGTCTAGGCCTATCAAGCAGGGTTGGAAGCCAACTGGAAATACCCTAAGTGGAAGTGGGGTTGGGATTGCTTGTATTGGAGGTTCTCTATCCACTATGCAAGTGCACTTGGAGTCCAATCCGTGGATTCAAGTTACGAAAACCAACAAGGGTAAAGCCCCCTTGGCCCCCAATGTCCCACTTCAAGGTAGTGGCTCTGTATTTGCTGTTTTAGCAGAAGAGGGGGTTGTGGATGGTGAGGTTGGTGGTGCGGGTGTAGGTGGTGCTGCGGATGCTGATTTGTTGCCAAAACCGACTGCTCATGTTACATCAATGTGGGTGACGCTTCCACTACTGTTTGTGGTGTTGTTGTAGGTGGTGTTGATGTTTGTAGTGGTGTTGAAGGTGATATTGATGTTGTTACACCGGTAGCTGGTGTAGCATTTACTGATATTTCACAGCCTGTGGGTGCTGTTACACAGTCTGGTGCTGGTGCTGATGTTACGAAGCCTGATGGCGTGGAAATTGTTGTTGTTACAGCGCCTGTGGGTGTTGAAGGAGTTGCTGATGTTACACAGCCTGTGGGTAATGTTACACAGCCTATGGGTGCGGTTAAAGCTGATGTTGATGTAACAGAGCCTGAGGGCGAAGGATTAGCTATTGGTACAGAGTCTGTTGCTACTATTACAGAGTCTGCAGCAAAATCGGCTAGTGAAGGTGGATTGGCCAGTGAGTCGACCTCGGATGATGTAGAGGTAACCAAAACAGTGGGTGGGGAGGTTTCTACAACTGTGGATGGTCCTCCGGTGGTGCAACCTACAGCTAGGAAGCAGTGTTTTTCCGTTCAGAATAACAGGAGCTTGAAGCATAGTCGAAGTGTTCAAATCCCAGCCGTTAACCGAGCGATTTCCTCGCATGGGAAGGAAGATTTCGAAGGTCTAGTCACTGGTAACTTTGTGTTAGAGGGGGACACTGGGGAAAAGGATGCTTTCAGGGTGGGTAAGATGCCTTTTCCCCCCTTTCTCGCTAATTGCCCCTTTGCCCTTACCATGCCGAACCCTGCTTTGACCCAATCGGTTAGCGGTATGGGGTTTTCTTCTGGTCCAATGCGTGCTAAGGAGACTTGGCCCAAGGGCCCTTCAGATAGAGTAACAAGGAGCAAGGGTGCAAGCTGATGTCTTGGAGGTTCTGCAACTGTGGATGGTGCTCGTTTTGCAAGTTGTTGGTACTATTATGTCGCTAGCTATGTTGGGTTTGTTGGCTATGTGTTTTGGTCTTTGTTAGTGTTACTTTTGTGCCTTCTACTTACTTACCTAGAGTAAGCCGTGATCTGTAACCGACTTTCTTTTTCCTTTAATATATTCTTTTTTTACCTCTCAAAAAAAAAAGAATCTCTTTGTTGTATTTCCTTGATTCATACTTATTTTGGATTCCCATTGATTCACTTGTTGGATTAAGCCTCGCATCCTTACTCAGAAATAAATTGCATCACATGTCCAATGAGTGCAATTTCGATCACAATTAGAAGAACTGATTGACATGGTTGATGAACTCTCAACAACAATGTGAGAAGATCATAAATGGTGTATAAAGGCATTGTAGGTCCCACGGAGTGATGAGTAACTAAAGAGCAATCAGATGGGTAGAGATTCATCAAATATAGAAGATTTACGAACCTTCATAGATGATTTGTTAGTCAACGATCCATAGTCCCATCTTATGAGGAACCTTACCCAATTGTCCATATAATGATGAGTGACATCTAGACTTCCTGTAATCCTTTTCCTATATTAGACAATGGCTCCAATCAAGAACTAATTCAGCCAGTTGATCCAATAGACAAATGGTAGATATGCCATCCATCTCCAAAATTCAACGAGAAAGACGTCCAAGCGTTCATTTGATTCCTTTCGCCTTCAAGAAAACTCCTATAAAAGTAGACCTCTGTAACTAATTCCTAACTAGATTTATACGTATTTACAATATATATATATATATATATATATATATATATATATATATATATATATATATATATATCAACCACCTACTTGCTAAAGTTAGACCACCGATCTCACAAATCGTCAATGTGGTTAAGACCATACTCTTAGTAGAAATCAGCACATCGACGCAAATGTAGTTGAGGACAAGGAGGACACAGAAAACCACTTTTGAACCTTCATGTCAGTTGCAACACACCATAATCTCCACACACTTGTATGAAAGCATCAAATTTTTCTACTTCAAAGCAGCCATGCACATCAAAGCGTGAAACGCATCACAGCAAAGAGATTTAAGATGCGATCCATGTAGTTCTCCAACAAAAATAAGAAGAAAAATCTGTGAAACAATTACAGATAAAATCCGCCTCAGGGTTGTTCTGATACTAAATTATGGTACAGACTACAGAGTGATCAGCCGCAGGGTTTATTCATTAGTTAGACCGCCAGTTACACAGAATTACTTGGCAAATAAAACTGATCCAACTAGAAAAAAAATATGACGGACTGCAATGATGAGCAATTGAGGTCGACAGATTCGATTCGAGAAAGGGATCACCTGCTAAGAAGGCGAAAACCCTGCTTTTCGATCGAAGCGGCTAGCAGGAGCATGGGGGGATTCCAATTCCGCGGGAGATAGGGTTTCTGGGGCTTGGGGGAGGAGGGGGCGGGGGCGGGGGCGGGGGCGGGGGCGGGGCATTTGTCGGCGTTGATGAGGAGGCAGAAATCACATTCACGGCTAAGGAGGAAGGGGTATCGCGCGCGCTTTATCGCTATATACCGCGACGAACCTACGAGCGCCGGCTCGGACATGTTTTAACCGTTGACGCAGGTACGATTGTTCCGCCGGCCCAGAATATCAGACAGGGTGGGCCAAGCCCACGACATACCAAAGATAACGCACGGTATCACGCACAAACACGTAAGAGTCTCTTGTTTATTTATCACATATATATAGGCTTAGGAGAGAAATGCTATTCAGCATGAAGATTTTTCAGATTTCGCCAGCCCGATTGACTTGGCAGTGCACTAGAACTCATTAGCGACATTTAAATCTTTTACACCACCAGTTGTATACTGCCACGTCAATCAGGCTGAGCGAAAATGATGAAAACCTTCGGGCTAAATAGCATTTCTCAGGCTTAGGGTTAGGGTTGTGTATCCCTATAAAGTGGGCAGCTACCATACGTGGCCACCACTTATACAAC
The DNA here is from genome assembly GCA_947650365.1 of Chamaelirium japonicum. Lineage (NCBI taxonomy): Eukaryota > Viridiplantae > Streptophyta > Magnoliopsida > Liliales > Melanthiaceae > Chamaelirium > Chamaelirium japonicum. The sequence goes on along the minus strand of OX393557.1, from coordinate 29,584,298 downwards.
ACTCCCCCTTAGATGTCCACTTTAAAACATTGCCTCATTAAAACCTAACTGAGGAAAACCCAATTTGGGACAAAACCTTCAGTGAAGAAAAGGAGTATAACGTGTTCTTCAGGAGCAGATTCTTCAGGAATCTTTGTGGGTGCAGCTTATGCTGCCTCGTTAACCTTTCGATGGGAAAACCCTGTAGAAAAAACTTCATCGCGGGAAAAAGAGTACAGTGTGCAAAAGACATTCTTCTAGATGTCTCTGTCTACATCTATAGGATGCTCCCCTCATCTTTATCCTATTTTCTATTACATACCTGACTTACATCAATCTTCAAAAAGAAAATATACTCACTTCCCCTAAAACATCAAGTTACTACTGCCCACCCTATTATCATTTTTCAAATAGCATTCACAAGTCTTGTTGGTGAAGCCTCCTCATGCCAATTTGATGCACCAACTTTTGGAACGTACACTTTGAAAGCGCTTTGGTGAAAAGATCTGTCAAGTTTTCAACTGACTTCACTTGTTTTATACTAATATCTTTATTCTCTTGGAGTTCATGGGTATAGATGAATTTCAGAAAGATGTGCTTGGGTTCTGTCGCCTTTGATGAAACAATATTGAATTTGTGTTATGCATGCTGCATTATTTTTGTAGATTTTTGTAGGTTCATCTGTAGCTGCTGAAAGTTGACAACTTCCTCTGATATGTTGAATTATCAATCGTAGTCATACACATTCTCTACTTGCTTCATGAAGTGCCAATCTCTAAATGATTGGATGACATCACCACTAGTGTTTACTTTGTGGATCTCCATGAAATAGCTACATTATTGTTAATAACACACATAACATGTTTGTGACCTCTCCTTGTGGGGATCAGATAAGTAGCCAGAGTCTGCAACTCCAATCAGGTTAGTATTTTTACATGAATAGTATAAGCTAAAGTCAACTGTTCCTTTAAGGTATCTTAATATATGTTCTATATCATTCCAAGTCTATATATAGGTGCAAAGCTGTATCTAAAAAGTAGATTAACAGAGAATGAAATATCAAACCTAATGCATTGAGATAAATAAAGAATTACACCTATTACACTTAAATAAGATACTTCAAGACTCAAGACGTCTTTATTTTTCTCTCTATGTTTTTATGGGTCTCTGTTAACATATAAACACCTTTTAACCATGGGTGTACTAAGCGAATGATATTTATCCATATTAAATTTCTTCGAGATTTTCAGTGTATCTTGCCTGATAGACTAATATTACATCCTTGTTGTGTTCGATCTATAGGTTGAAACAAAATTTTGTCTCACCCAGGTCTTTCATTTCAAACTCCTTCTTAAGATAACCATAGTCTTCTCAATCTATTCAGGAGATCCTATTATATTTATATTAACTACATATACTGCTGCTATTATAAATCCATTCTGAATTTTTTTAATAAATACGCATGGACAGATAGGGTCATTTTTATAACCTTTTCTAGATAAATATTCACTGTGCTGATTGTATCATATTCTTTCGGATTGTTTTCAGACCGTACAATGCTTAATTTAATCTAATTGAATGTGTATTTCTAGATTTGGAGTTTGGTAAATCAAATCATTCAGGGATCTTCATGTATATTATTAATTTCATTGTCTAAGTTACCATATAGGTAGCCTGTCATCACATCCATGAGTCTTATACTTAATCTTTCAGAGACAGCTAGACTTATAAAATATATGAATGTGATAACATTTTTTAGGGATGAATGTTCCACACAAAAAAGAAGGACTTCTTGTTGAAGACGATCGAGTATTGTTTGTACCTTCTTTGTTTCTCTATTATAGTACATTGATATTGGTTGATCGTCTACGCCAATTTTAATATAACTTTTTACTGCGTGGCGGCGAGAAGGTGATGGGGTATGGAGGATCGGATGGGATGGAGTATGGAAGGTGAAGGATGTGGTACGCATGACTGGAAGCGAGAATGGGTTATGGAATAGTAGGGGTATACTTTATGTAAAAAAAATTTGTTTCACATGAGAAGCTAGATCGATATATTCAATAGTTTTGGGGTGCGAATAAAAAACCCTAACATAATAGAAAAAGTAGGGTGCTTGTTCATATGGTATTTCATTGAAAATAATTAAAATAAAAACACGTAAGTTGTTTTTTTTTAATATAAAATTCACAGCATATATGTAAAAAAAAGTTAAGAATATTGATGTCACTAGTGGATCCTTCAAAACATGGCCCAAGAGTTCAATAATCAAACTCAAGATATATTAGGATACATTAATGTATCCTAATTAAGGAGACTAAGGCTCAGTTTAGATAGAGGTATCTAGAGTAATAAGTCGGATTTTGTAAGCGCTCGAAATGCCAGATCTTCGAAATGCCAGATCTGAGTTACTCTGGTTTGAAATATATCTGATTTCTGTATAGTATTAAGTTACAATATTGTGCATCTGGGATAACCTAGCTAGAGGTATCCAAATACCACAAAATGCTCGCAAGGCGCTAATTACTACTCTCATCTCATGATCATAACCGGTCTGTCGCTCCCGATTGTTCGCCCGAGTAGTGCCACATCCGAATGAGCTAGCATTGACGTCTCTTGGATCAGCATGTTAATGCTTAGAGCATAAGATAGAACAAGCTAGTTGTAGATACTATACTCTGTCGTCCCAAAATCCGAATCATAAGGGGAGGTCCACCAGAGGGTATTTAAGCACACCATCGTTCAATCCCTAGCCAATGTGGGACTAAACCCAACAATCTCCCTTTACACAAGGCTAGGGCTGAACCACCTGCCAGCCCCCCTCTCGTTCGGCAGACGATTGGAGAGGACACTCCGGCCCAACTATATCCGAACTGGGCGGTAACCTGGCTCTAATACCATTTGTAGATACCCTCTCATCCCAAAACCCGGGTCGGAAGGGGAGATCCACCAGAGAGTATTTAAGCACACCATCGTCCAGTCCCTATCCAATGTGGGACTAAACCCAACACTAGCTAGGTTCGAATCCTACCTTTACCTGTACCTATTATTGTCCCGTGAACATGTGCTTTTGAATGTATCCAAGAAAAATATAATCGAACCTAGCTTTCTGTTAAACTATATCGATCTACATCATGCGAGTTCAGTTCTCCTCCGGTCTGTCGGCCCCGGTCGGTGGGCCCGGAGCTCGATCATCACAGCCGCACGCATGCGCTCAGTCGGCTGGAGTATGCATGGAGCAGGATCACTTTCGGGTCGCCTGCCATGGAGCGGCTGTGATGCGTGCCGAGGCCCACCAACTGACCGGAGGAGATCTGAACTCATATAATATCATGCATGTACACAGAAGCAGGAGGAAGAAGCAGCAGGAAGTGGTTAAGCCTTGCAATTGGTGGCAGAAGCCTCTGTGGTCCTGAACCTCCATGTGAAGAGGTAGTCCTTGGACTCGCAGCAGAGCCTGACCACATCGCAAGGAGCGTCGACCACGCTCCTCCGCCCGTTGCATGCCCACTCTATCTTCGCGCGGCACGAGAACCCGCTGGCGCACGCCGGGAGCGCCGAAGGATCCGAGAGGTCGAGCATCACCTCGCCGCCGATCCTCCTCGGGGAGGAGGAGGAGGCCTTGACCCCGAGGACCATGGAGTCCAGCCACGGGCACTCGGGCTGCCCCACCATCTCCTTGTACGCGGAGTTCGCCAGCCGCACCCGGTTGTTGGAGTCGGAGACCACCGTGGGGAGCGCCTCCGACTCCACCTCCTCCTCCACCTCCTCCGGCCGCTTGGACACCGGGGCTAAGGCTGCGGAGGCGGGGCCCTGGCTGATGCAACCCACGCTGATGCTCGAGCCCACGGGGCGCACGGGGTGCGGCACAATCACCTTGGGCTCCTGCAGTTTCTGCAGTAGGTCCTGCTCCACCGGGACTCCACGCGTGGCGGCGGCCTCCAGGTTGGCGGAGCCGGGGAGGAGGGAGAGCGTGAGGAGGTCCGCGCAGCACCCGGTGGGATTCTCCCGGCCGGGGATTCTCCCGACCGGGAACCCGTGGCCGAAGCTCCTCACGGAGATTCCGGCGAGGGGTCGGGAGGCGCCGGGGCAAGGGAAAACCATCGGGAAGAAGGTCTTATGCCGCTTACCCGTCGCAGACGCCGCCGCGAGGGCGGCCCGGGCCCGCTTCCGGGCCCTGCATGGCCTGGCTCGGAGGTGGAGCGCCGCCGCCGCCGCCTCCGCGGACGACGGATTCTCGACCGCATCCGGGCCATCGGGGGGAGGCGCCGGCTTCGGAGCAATGGGCCTGAACCGTGCCATGATCTCGTGGGTCTTGGCTACGTCCATGGACTGCAGCATTCTCTAGCTCACGCAGTTAATTTCTCTCCCTTGATGGGTTTGGTGGAGAGGGGGATGTGGGGTTTGGTGGGTGGGGGTTTTAGCTTGGGGTTGGGCCAATGGGAGGGCGGCAACATGAGGAGGCAAGGAGGGCGGGAGAGGCGCCACGTGCGCATGGGTTAGGTACGTGGAGAGGAGTTTGCGGACAAGTGTGACGTGGGGGTGGCGAGGGCTGAGGAGTACTGTGGGTGGTTTCACATTTCATCCCCTCGACCGGCCCCGTTTGCACTGCGGTTACTGGGCCGGGCGTGACATTTATCCGCTCCCCTGGGGCGTGGGGCGGCTCAGGCGAACCGCGGTCGTCCACGTGGCGGGCCGGGGTACATGCGCGGCTACACATGCGACGGGGGTTCGAGGGGGATGGTGGTGGCGGTTTCGGGGGTCTCGCTGGGCGATTTGCATGGGGGAGTGGGGGTTTCTAGTTGGCGGGTGGCAGGGGTTTCGCCATGCAGTGCTTATCGAGGAAGGGGGCGGAGCGGGCGATGATAGGCACGCTGATAGCGTCACCCGGGGTTCGACTCGAGGGGAATCGGCCTGCGGGCCCCGCTGTGTGCGGGCCAGGGTGTTGACGGGTGTTTTTTTTGGGTGCGTCGTGTGGTGGGTGTAGTGTTTTCAGGATGGTGAGGGACACGGTTGGGATTTGCATGGCGAGGGTCTGGGACAAATGTCCCCTGCGTCTCGTTCACGTCCCTCCCTCCGTTCGCGTGCGGCTTGATCTGGTACCGTTTTAATGGGTGTGGAGACGAAGCGAATAGGTAACACTTTGGTTGGACTAATTTTAAGTGCTTATCGAACTTATTTAATAAATTAATATTTTTTTATTTAAAAAATTTGTTTGATCAAGTATTTTTTTTACAGTACTTATTTTAAATGATAAATTCTTTTTTTACTTATTTCAAAAGTAACCAGATCAAAAAAATTTTAAAAATGACTTTTTGTACTTATTCGTTCAGTGTTTTTGGACTATTGAGCCCCTCACTTATCAAAAAATTACAAATAGTGTAAATTGTTTTTACCTTTGACCTATCCGCTCCGCAGTCGCTCTGGAGGAAAAATATAGCACTCTTCTCCCTCGCGATCTACAGCCAGACCTTCACAATCCGCCCTTCTTCCAATACAAGAAAGTGGTTTATTATCGACGGTAATATTAATTACCGTCGGTATAAATACAATTAATACCGACATATATATATATATATATATATATATATATATATATATATATAGAGAGAGAGAGAGAGAGAGTAGTGATACATTGCGGCCGGGTAACGTGAGGGCTTAACGTGCGGCACCCCCTTCGGGGGTATTTTCGATTTTTTTTTTTTTGGGATTGATCACCTACCCTTGGATTGGATACACAAAAAATTTCAGCCCGATCCAAGACCTGTAGGCCGTCCAAATGTGTTGATCAAAATGGCAAAAAAAATGAACGACCGATAAAATTAAGATCAACACATTTGGACGGCCTACAGGTCCTGGATCGGGCTGAAATTTTTTGTGTGTCCAATCCAAGGGTGGGAGATCAATCCCCAAAAAAAAAATCCAAAAATACCCTCGACGGGGGTGGCCGCACGTTACCCGACCGCAATGAATCACTACTCTCTCTCTCTCTCTCTCTCTCTCTCTCTCTCTCTCTCTCTCTCTATATATATATATATATATATATATATATATATATATATATATATATATATATATATATATATATATATATATATATATATATATATATATATATATATATATACACACACACACACACACACACACACACACACTAGTAAAGCCCGTGCCTGTCGGCACGCAAAAGATTTTGAGGGCGTAATAAAATTTTGAGGGAAGAGGCAATTTTTTAAAGGTGACAATAATAATTTAAAAGTGATGATATTTTTAAGCGAGAGAACAATATTTCGAGGGTGATAACAATATTTTGAAGCAGGTGACAATATTTCAAAGATGGCAAAAATATATTTCGAGAGTGGCGACTATTTTGAAAGAGATAACAATGTTTTGAGGGTGATAACAATATTTTTTGAGGGGAGATAACAGTAGTAATGTTCATGCCTGTCAGCATGAACATTCGGCGAGGGCGTCCACATTCTGTGAAGACACCCCCAATTGGCGAGGATGTCCACATTTGTTAAGGACGTCCATATTCGGCAAGAACACGCCCATTCGGTGAAGGCGCCCACATTCGCCACGAGGGCGTCCATATTTTTCTATTACGGTCATTGTCAGAGAGGACAACTACAAAAATAAAAGAATAAAAAAAAGACATCCAATTTTGCACAAAACTCACATGCTCTCTCCCTCTCTTTCCACCCCACCTTGTCAGTGTTGTCACCTTCGTCACATATTTAATCAACATGAAAAGAATGAGAAATAAAAAAAAACATGTTGGACGTTGTGGCATACGACGTTTGGGCCTTAAGAAAGTGCTTCACTTCACTGCCCACGTCGTCGTTTGTGTTTTGAATTAAACATATGAGCATATAAACAACCTTTTGAATTAAAATTGAAGAATTTATGTGCACAAAAAAACTAAGCAATATCAAACGTATCATGGATGTAAAATCCCAAGCATACTTATCTCGGAAAAGAAAAAGAAAACAGCCAATGAATACAACTTGTAGTGAGAAATAAAACCTCATATTTACATTCATCTTTCTTTTTTACTCTTATATAAACATTTAGCACAAACTTTAATGAGCCTATGCAAAAATAATATGGAGTTCAAAGGAATTATTTTTACTAAAAAAATTATCTCAAGAGGCTATCATTGACCAATAGGCCAAAAATATTAGAAATAAATAGGGCACCAAGAAACAACCATAATTTTCTACAACCAACAGACAGTTTGACGGAAGTCAAATAAAATTGGACAATTGTCTTAGCTAATGATGTATTAGACCAAAAGCTACATGATTCCGTGCAATCAACGGCAATTGTTACGGTTCAGATGGAGTTTGATGCATTAGCTTGGAACATATTTTGAGTGATAAAACCTCTCTAAATAAATAATTCCACTTGGTAATTCCACATCCATCATGCCAAGGCAATATGAAAAATAAGATTTGAAAATGTTTATTTGCCTTCCATAGAAAAATCCTGATTTTTTCATGTAACGAATGAGGGACAAAAAAATATGCGCATCATTAATCATACATGTTGGCAATCCAGCTACATTGTGTGGTACAAAACGATAGCATAGATTCTAATCTTCAATGGTGTTCACAGTAGGATCTGGATCATATGGATACCCTATAACAATCTTTAGGTTGGAATCCAAGTAGCATGGATTCGGGCATGGCAGCTGTACCAAACTTTAGAATCTGCAGGAGAAAGAAAAAGATAAAAAAACAATGCATCCACAATTAAATATAGTATACCACCAGGGCCAACACAATGGAACCCCAACTTACTCATAAGCTTTAAAGTCATCATCCAATTCCTAAGAATCCTTTTGTATCCTTAACTGATATGCTGAGATTAAATTCATCTTATAATTTATCAAAATCACATCCTAAGATGTATTCAATGTCAAATAAGCATTCAGACATTTGCCACTCTATTTAATAAAATTTACCTGATCAGTTGAGCGATCGCTAGGAAGCAGTGGATGGATTGCCGCGTTGTCAGGATCTGGTGAAGCCGGTGGAATGGCTTATGCCTCAAATTGTCTGCATACAGCAAAAAAAGGTAAGTATACATATCACCATGCTAATATAACTAAGTATTAGAGGGGGAATTAGTGTGTGGATTAGGTGCATTGTATGCTATTATTCCCTTAACTATAATAAGCAATCATTATGTCTTGACTTTGTGAAGAACCTGTAGAATAAGAGGTTGATTCACCTAAACCAGTGACGAAAATAGGATCGAAACAAAGTTGGGTACCATAGTAGTAGCAGCAGCAGTAGCATGCGACAAATACTTATTGATGCTTGAAACATTTAGTTCGGAATAGAGGAGAATGCAGATAAGAAGAACAACTCGCTTGGGCACCGAGGGGACCCAATCTCGCTGGGTGTAGCCTTTCATCACCAGCAAAGACTCGTGCTTCAGTACAAATGAATGCTGGATTGGCTGCTCGACCTTAGCTCGCTTCCCTGTTGATTGCTCTGCACCTCTTGTTGCTGCCATTTGGATTTCAAATCATGGAATCTGCTATTAGGACCAAGATAATATGCACCAAGAGATATTGGAATATATTCAATTCCGATTGGTCGATAATAAGAACCTTACAATCTGGATTTCAGCATAATTTTCAGCATAATTTTAATGTACTCCCAGGAAGTGCATCATGAACCTGACAATCTGGATACTGGATACATCAACAGATGAACACTTTATGAATTTTAAAAAAAAGACTACCAATGGAACAATGGAAGGCAGTGAATACAGTGAAACAATGGAAGGCAGTGAATAGTTATGCAACAATGGAACAATGGAAGGCAGGAAGAACAGTGGATACAATGAATACAGTGAAGAATGGGACAATGAATACAGTGAATATATGGTTTCATTCAGTGAAGATACAGATGAAATCCCTGACCCCGATCATCACAATCATGGTGAATC